>OY743181.1:47403636-47793636 GCA_963555705.1 Ligustrum vulgare | reverse complement strand
TATTTACATCAACTTAAAATGGGGGTCGAATTTTTATTTACTAGATTCATTTTGTTTTGAACTCGGACAGATCAGAATGATTTCATTAATTTTAGTTAAACCACAAATTTAATTTAGACATTGAAGCAATTGTAATTAGGGCCGGTAAAAATCAATTCAAACCATTTAAACGGACCAACCCAACTCAATCCAATTGGTGTGGGTTAATTTTTGTTATATATTAGGTTAGGGGTGAATACAGTTTGATTTGAACGGTTGTATTAAGATTTCAAATTAAATCGTTTAAAACGAATTGAAATTTGGGACATTTGTACAAATACCTAATTTTTAGTATCATAATTGAAATTTACTTTATTTTTAAAAAATTGAAAAATACTTTAATTTTTCTTTTTTACTGAAAAATATTATTTTTGTCAAGTATCACGTTGTGATACTTTTAAAGCTTCTTATGACACTTTTAAAGTATCACTTGTGATACTTTCAATTTTTAGTATCATAATATGAAAGTTTTTCAAATTTCTATGATATTTAGGACGAAATTTTGGTATCATATCATGATACTTTACATAATTTTTATGATACTTGGTCTCAATCATAACTTCAAATACTTTTCATTCACTTTTTACTCTCCGATCATCATTTTCATCAAAAGTCAAGACCCACTCCTCAACCTCAACGACTAATTTTTGATTCCCTACCATAGCATCAACCACTTGCATCAACCACCACACCACCACCACTCGTATCAACCACCATCACCACCACAACCAGAAGAATCAACCACCATCGAAACTTTGTTGCACGTGTCTTACCTTATTACTGGTGATAGTCATTAAGAAGCTTCTAATGGAAGAAGACAAGAAGCACCACCACTGCACACAACACACACAGTCGACTTCGGTTTGCTTGGTTGTGAGCACCAACAGGGGTGGGACATTTTTTGAATGCAGACGAGCATCCGACATGGTGGTGGTGTGGTGGTGGTGAGTTGGTGTGAGTCGTGTCTCTGGGAAGATGAAGAGAAGTCCGTTTATTCCAGTAAATTTTTTTTGTAAAGTAATCTCAGTTTGCTGTTTTTTTTTTTTTTTTTTAAGTACACATCGCAATTTTCCCTTGAAATTTTTCCAAAGCAAAGCAAAATCAATTAAATCATTTTTTGCAGTTTGAAATCGCGGCTTGTCAACAAATAAATTAGTAGATTCTAAATAAGCTCAAAGGCACATTCATCTAAAAACTTCGAGTTAAACCTAACTCAATAATGTGTTTGTTTGATTCTAGTTTTAATAAGTTTCTTGTCATTGTTAAATGTACTACTTGGAGGGGCCCACTTGCTAAAGAAATGGAGGGGAGGAATACAGACATGAAGTCGCAATCTTAAAGGCACCAATTTATCCAACTATATTGGAATTGCCCTTGCAAATTGTGGTTTCAATTTTTTTGCAGTTGCTACGGTTGGGTGATATTTTTTGTAATAAAGATAAATAGGCTAGGGCAAATGTGTCTCAATGTTACAATGGCTCTGCATACAAATTCACTGCTCGACACCACATTTTAGGCTTACATTATTTTAATAGTTTATCTATTGTATAGAAATGAGAGAACTCTTTAAAATCTCATTTTAATGAAAAACAAATAGACACAATATTATCTAGCTTCTCATTGCGTGCAATTATTGTAAATTTTGTATGATCTCTTATATTATTCTCAATATTTGAACCCCGAAACAAAAACATTATATCATAGAACAAGACACAAATTTGATCACAAACTACCAATTGCATAATAGTTCCATAAATTTAGTGTACCGATCATATCATGATTCAATCATTGGAAAAAAAAATCTTTTGAGATTCAAGTAATAAGAATTTGTTGCTATAACAAATAACATCTTATACAAAAGAATAAATACATCAAATACTCGTGTAACCACAAACCACTGTTAGACAATGCATAAGGATGTATGTCTTTCTGTAGAGTAAATAGTTAAAACGATCATATACTAACTTTCTATCATGCAATGCAATAAATGACGATTGCCATTAGATCTAATACCGAATGTAAATCAAATAATAATTACTACAACATCTACAAGTGACATAGTAAATCAATTCATATTGCTAAATAAACTAATTATATAGAAGCAAACATTTAAGATTTTCTTAAATAAATTGTAGTTAATTTTTACCTTAAAAAAGCTATTTTAAGAAAATGTCTTGAATTATAGATGATGATTATGAAATGTAGAAGTAAGAATTCTTTCCAAATGGTTGCGGATTTGAGAAAATTAGTCTTTCACTTCATAATTTGATTTGTTGAGAATAAAAAGCGAACTACATTTTTTAAAAATTAAATTGAATGTTGGCCTTTATTTTTTATTTTGGCGAGTTGGCGATTTGAAATCACAGTTTTGACCATTGAGACCTAAATCAAGCCATTAAGTCGATTTGAAATTTTTTCAAACAAAATCAAACTATTCCACATTTGAAATCAAATCAAACCAAACTATGCGGTTTGGTTCAATTTTGCATTTTATTTGTTTCCTATGTAATAGGTTGGTTTGGGTTTACTAGTCAATTTTAGGTCGGGTCGGGTAGAGTTGAACTTGGTGGTTAGGAAAAGTAAACAACTACACAATTAAAATTATCACTTTTTAAAACATAATAAACTTAAGTTTTTTTTTTTTAAATGTAGTGTTTAATATTAATAAATAAATATTGTATTATATATAAAAATTATAAAAATAGTTGTAAATTATATTTTAAATTAAAATTAATATAATTTTAAATATAAAATCTCAAACATCAACCAAAGTCCGTTCCATCCCACCCGACCTACCCCACTCCATCCTCAAAGTTACAGTCGGTCATACAAAGTTACGGTTCGATCACAATTACAAATTTAGTAGCAAAATTCACCACGTCCCATCCCAAGACAAAGTCGATCATACAAGGTCACAGTTCAGTTATAATTATAAATTTAGTCGCAAAATTGATCCCACTCCACCCCACCCTACCCCACACGCAAAGTCATAGTTGGTCACACAAAGTCATAGTTCGATACAATTAGAAATTTAGTCGCATATCAAATTTTGTGGTCGATATTTAATTAAACGAGTCACATCCTGTAATCGTTACAAGTCGCACAAAGTCACAATTGATACATATTTTGGCCAAAATTACAAATATAGTAGCAATCAAACATTTTTAGTCACATATTTCTTAATGATCACATTTTACTCGTTTTCTTGATCACAATTGGTTAGTATTTTAGAATTACGTAATAATTAAACACATTTGTGATTGATAAAATTTTGTAACATATAAATTAATTCAACGAATCATGTCCAATTGTCACACAAAGTCTTATTTGGTCACAATCACCAATAAAATTGGTCACATTTGTGATTACAATAATTACACAAAGTCACAGTTGATACAAATTAAATGGTCATATTCTGTATACATCACAAGTCGCACAAAGTCATAATTAACCAATATTTTGATTGCAATTACCTAATATAGACGAGTCACATAATGTCATGATTTGCACAAATTAAATTCACATTTCGTACTCTTCACAAGTCGCACAAAGTTACAATTAATCAATATTTTGATAACAATTGCCTAATAAACTATTGACATTCCGTACTAGTTACAATTTGCATTAAGTCACAATCGAAAATAATTTTGAGTCATAAATACAAATATAGCCGCACTTAACATATTATTTATTTATTGGCCACAACTTAATATTCTTCTTCTTCTTTTCATTTATTAATTAATTAATTAATTTCTTTTTTTTATCACGGTTAGTCAATATTTTTTTATCACAATTATTAACAATGTTCACATTCTGTATTCGTCACAAGTCGCACAAAGTCACAATTCATAAATATTTTGATCACAATTACCTAATAATTGGTTAAAATCACCCATAATCGATCACAATATATCACCCCCCACCCCACACCCATCCGTTTCTTCTCCCCTACTTGACCTCACCCCCCAAACTCCTTCGACGTCAGTGCCAGCAGCAACAATGAAGCATTCGATCTAGATCCCCCCTAACTCGTCAACCTCATCATTGCCGTCGCCAACATAGGCGTTGGAATCACGAAGTCTCAGTTCCCCAACCATTACCGTCGCCGTCACCAAACCCTCAATCCACCACCACCACCACCACCGAAGCCCAACACACCACACATCAATCAATACACCGAAGCCTCAATCCACCACCATAACCATCAACATCAACACACACCACAACCAACAGATCAGCCTCCAATCATCAACACAAACCACTGCCTCCAAATACACACACAAACAAAGCACTTGGGGGGGGGGGGGGGTTGCTGCCTGTTCCGGGTGGGGAAGATAGGATTGATAATGGGTATTAAATGTTGTATGGGTTCTAAAAGACTAGATGAGAATTCAGTTTGATTTCAAAGCTTCAACATAGTCACTTCGTAGCATAAGCATGAAGGAATCTAGGAATAAATATCAACCAACCTCTTTCTCATACAGATCTTTAGACTTTTGGGACACTTTTTCAGCTACACCAATCAAATCAGATTGACCTCCATATGCAGTGCGTATGAGAAAGGCGAGATGCAGATCTCACTGTTGGAGCCTCAAGGCAGTGATCTTGCCACTCCTAAACTGTCACCTATGGAAGAGATGGTAGACAGAGAAACATATGGCCGCTGCTAAAATCGAAAGCGGTAGGCCATCCGCTGATTTTAAAAAAAAGTAAACTCCCTTATTTTTACAATGTGATATTTAAATATAGGAACTCATGCGATTTTTCCTTGTTAGTTACCTATTGAAATTCGATCAACGTAACCCTATTAAAAACATAAATTAAAATTATATAATTTATTTACAAATCCCTATGAATTCCTAAATCCGACTTAGAATTTCAGTACTCTTCTTGCAACTTGGCACCTACAGGCTACATCCAACCAATGCACCACTACTTCATTGTCCCCATTTTCTATCGATATTGCCTTGGCTTCAAGCTCCTTCTATCAAGATCCAAATCAATGTCTTCGTCCAATGGATTTCCAGTCCTGCATAGTCCTTTACTTTTCTTGAAGTTTGCCGATCTATGCTACGATGGACTATGTCAAGATATTTTGAGGCAATTTTAGTCAACTCTACATTTTAGTACCTTGTGATGCTAGCAATCATGTCCTTTAATGCCAATGCGACGACAACAACGAGGAGGATGTGATGGTGGGGTGGGAAAATTATATGAATGTTTTGAATCTTTAAAAGTCAGAAATGGATCAACCCAAACCTACACAAGCTAGGTTGGTTTGATATAGGTTGGGTCGAGTTTCAATCCTAGACTAATTTAGCTGTTTTTGTTTGATTTTTCATCAAACCAAATATGTTGGGTTGGGTTCGAATTGGACTGAAAATCAACCCAACCCAATCCAATCAACGCCCAAAAATATGATGGGTTGGGTTCGAATTGGATTGTAATATACAAACTACAGCTATTCAAAAATAGGGAAGAATACATAACTAAGGAATTTAAAATACATATTTTGAAACTCAAGAAATTTAGGGGCCGTTCTCTTGCAGTTTTGAATTCATTTCATGTTTTTTGAGTGTCTATTTTTTAGTTTTTGAAAATGTGTTTGCTTTATCATTTTGAAAAATATTTCTCAAGAAAGAAAACTCCAAAACACGTTTGCTTTTGAATTTTGAAAATGTGTTCGCATGACTGCGTTAGATGAAGAAAATTGGAAACAAGGTGGTCTTGTCGACGAGACCATCTTCGGCGAAGAAGGTGGCGTGGTGATGGTTGCGAGAGTCAGGGAAGAAGATGAAGATTTGGATCTAATAAGTGGAGCTGTTTTGATTTTGAGAATTGAACTCTCAAATTTGGGTATTAGACTTTGTGCTTTACTTAGGATCCGTTTGATTGTCATTATTTGACAAAAAATATTTTTTGAATAGTGATTGACAGGAGATGGTGTGGTTTAAAACAAGAAAAAAATTGCATTTACGTGCAAATTAAAATATGCTTAAAATCGAACATTATAACAAAATGAGTTAAAAATAATGGTTGTTAAACAGATGCTTATTGATAACTCTGGCAAGGCAGAATATTCAGTGGAAATGTCTCATTTTCGAGTTTTTATTTCTTCTAGATTTCTAATAGATTTTGGGAATATTAGCATGGTAAAAAGTTAAATATTTGGATGAAAGTTAAATATTTGGATGAGAAAAAGGTTCGGTTAGAGAGAGAACGAAAGAAGAGTTGTACTACAATTCCATTTGTTCTCTCTCTCTCTCTCTCTCACACTTGTTACTTGCTAGGGTCATTCCAGGTAAAACAAATGGCCTTTGCTGGAACGACCCAAAAATGCACTGCTTGTAACAAAACTGTATATTTGGTAGATCGGCTGGCGGCCGACAACCGGGTATATCATAAAGCTTGCTTCCGGTGCCACCATTGCAATAATACCCTCAAGGTAACCTACATTTTGTAAATGAAAGATATCCTTTAATTGTTTATCTTGTTTCTAATAATTTTTTGATGCCATTGGTAGATCTTCTGTAGGAACAACCAGATCTTGGAATTCAATAGTGATTCCTGTCTTAAAATTTTCATGTGTTTTTATCATCTATGTTCATGGTCTATAGAAGGGAAGGGTTCATCAAGAATTCCACCTATGCCTCTATACCAAGGACAATATAATAGCATGCCATTGTTTTTCTTAACAATCCAAAGAAAATTAAATTAATGTTTCATTTTATATTCTCTTTTTCAGCTTAGCAATTTCAACTCCTTTGAGGGGGTTGTGTACTGCAGGCCTCACTTTGATCAGATCTTCAAGAGAACTGGCAGCCTGGAGAAGAGTTTTGAAGGTAGAAGAACCATATATAAATTATTATTTACCTAATTTCCTATAATTATGTCCTTCGGACGGTATCTCTGTTTTCTGAGCTCGGCTAAAATTTCTTCCAGGAACGCCAAAAATCTTGAAACCCGAAAGGCTTGTTGACAATGGGGTAATCTGCTTTCTAAAGCAAAAATTTAGATTATCCAAAAATTTGGCATATCAATATTCTATTTAATTTGCCCTTTTGAGTACTGACTTGAAATGTATTCAACATAATGCAAGCAAGGTTTCAAGCCTTTTTGCAGGCACCAAGGACAAATGTGTGGGTTGTAATATGACAGCTTATCCTATTGAGAAGGTAATAAGCAGAAGTTTTCATACAAAGATTAACATTCAAATTTCTGTTCTTATAGACGTGAACATATGTCATTTATGTATATAGAAACAGGCAAATTCAGGCCTGAAATATTGGGGACCTTAAGTGAAACCTTATATGGTTGCCTTTGGATAAATAATATGAAATATAAATACCAAAAATATATATAAATATTTTACTAAATAAAATGAATCTGGGGGAGAGGTTGAAGAACAGGAAGGAAAGAACTGAACGCCTCAATGTCACTCTAAAACATCTCAGCAAACAGTTCCTCATCAAACCGATTTACCTACTTGTTGCCCCCCCAATTAGCCGCCTGGACCGCCTAGGTCCAGGACCGGCACTGGTCCTAGGTAGCAAGTAGCAACATAGATAGTCATCCTTCCTTAATTTGGATACCTAGGTCCAAAATCTGAATATTTTAAAAGCACATCTTCTCTATATCTAAAATGAGAGAGGGGGGGGGGGGGGGGGGGGAGCCTCTCAAAAGTTTTCATTTAAAAGGGGTCATTTAAGACATCAAATGTTCAGAATACCCTTTTAAATGAAAAAGCCATCTCTCCCATTCATCATCTCCGGCTACATCCATTCGAGCTTGCGCGGATCTATTCAGGAAAGCTGAAAAAGGGTGGGAGTAAGGGAATTGGGGTTGGGATTGGGGAGGAGAAGGTCGAATGAGATGCAAAAAGGGCATTGAACACGGTGGATGATGGAGTTAGAGAGATAATGTGGGTTAGGAAGGAAAATGAAAATGAAAATGAAATGGTACATTTAGATTATACCAATAATCCAGCGGTATTCTGATAATTCACAAGAGGCCTTTTTGTCATTTCTATCTGTCTCAGGCCTCCCTAGACATTGTGAAAATAACCTATGTTGGAATTTAGTCCACTTGAAATAGCAATTATTCACAATGATTTGTTTATTCTGTACCAGGTTACTGTCAATGGGGCTTCATACCATAAGAGCTGCTTCAAGTGCTGCTACGGAGGTTGTACAATAAGTCCATCCAACTATATTGCACATGAGGGAAGACTCTACTGCAAGCACCACCATATCCAACTTTTCAGGGCCAAAGGAAATTACAGCCAGCTTGAATCTAATGTTGAAGAAGAATAGCCACTGAGCTGAATTTTGAACTACATGAAGATGTTTCTGTGTATCTTTTGTTTTCAGAAGTTTCTTCAATGATTTACATGCAAATCTGGAATTCTTGCTTGTTTCTCATCTATATACGTATTTTCCTACAATATTCTGTGTAAAGTTTCCACAGAATTGTTTGGGGAATTTTATGTTGCTTAGGATTTCAGTTCATTTGTTAGAGATTGAGTCCTAATATGAAGGGGGGGGAAAATGGAAAGCAATTTATGGGAGTTTATTATTCACCTTCATTCTCTTGCCACTGTAGTTATAACTACAATGAAGAAAGTGTTCAGGGAATGTCATGCTTTTCTCGTCCAAGAAAATGGGCTCCCCCCAAAAATCCTAATATCAGAGAGACAATACCTGTATTGTACCCCTGAAAAAAAAGTTTACTTAAAACTCCAAGCAATCCAATTCTTTTCTTCAGAAATCATAAATGAATGTTCTGTAAGAACTTATTCCGCCTTAGGTAATGCATGAAACTCCTTAACATCTATCTTCTTCTTCTCCTGGTGCACAAATTCAAGGTAGCCTGTAACTAACAAAAAAATAAATGTTCAAGCAGACAAATAACATAATTATCTATGCACTTTGCTACATTTTAAAGTAAATTAAAGTAAGTGCCATGAATCAACCAGATGCAGATAAAAAGACTAGGATGCAGCTTTTAACACTTTCAGAGCTCAGAATAAGTGATAATGCTCTAATAATACTAAAAACTCAAGACAAAACAAATGTTTACAGGGTTTCTGCCTTCTGGATTCATGAATTTTGAATGGAGTATTAGTTCCCAATAACAGGAAAAAGCCAACCCAAATGATACAGAGGAATTAATTTTGCATTAGTTTTAATTATTATAACAAGGAACTCTTTCCTTTCGAATCAAAACTTTACGCCTCAAAACTATTTACTCACATCCTTAAAAGGTTCAATCATATAAAATTCAACTTAATCCACCTGTAATACCACCATAAATCCCACCACCCCGTCCTTCACCTCCCCCACCCTCCTGCCAAACCACCCCACCACCCCCTTGTCCATTATCTACCATGGTGCCTTTTGACTTCTGCTGAGGCAGATCCCTGCAACATCCCAGTAATCACAAGTTTACAACTTGCATCATGAAGTGCTAAATGCATGCATAAGGAGCCATTGGCTGAAATCATCTAGCACAATGTATTTACCCCGATCTAATAGTCTCATTTATTACAAAACAACAAATTAAAGCCATTAATAGAAATAGTCCGATGCACTATATATTCAGTCCAAATGCAGAAAATAAGCTATGAAATACACTTAAAGGCTAAAGCCAAAACTTCCGTTTTTAGGTGTATTTTATTCCATTTTGGTTCCTGAAACAAATAAACGCATTACACCGAACAACCAATTCTCATTTTTATCTTTATCCTAATATCATTTATTGGGTATTTCTTCAATTTCTAGGTTAGTACAAAATCTAGTTGCACACATGCATTGTTTCTGCTATGAACTAGCTAATATAAAATAAATGAAAGGTCTCCACAACTCACACAAAATACTACAGTATTTTACAGAAGTGATAACCCTATTTACAATCCCTAACTAGTCGCAATCTGGTAGCTCAGACTTCATCAGGTATGGATGATCTGCTCATTCTATACAGAGAAAATCAATTAATTGAGGAACAAAGTAGGAGTTCATATTCTGCTATACAGTCATTATTTGTGAACAACACACAATGAAAAAAAAATAATGCAACATGAATACATGCATACTTCCTACAAATAGCCATTTAAAAGAGATAAATGTAGGACTGCACATCACATCACAGTGTTGAAGAGCAGATGGTCATTATGTGGTGGGGGTGCACTGCCAACTCTCAGATGTTTGTGCCTTTTGGAAGGTGGATTTGGTTGTTAAAGGTTTTAAGTTTTCTCTACGACAGAGATAGGCTCGTTCCCTAAAAGCTTCATCTTTTGAATTGGAAACTACTTACCGAGGAAGCAGAAATGGAAACAGAACATCAACCGCTAATCATTAAATTCACTTTTTAGCATTCTCTATCAAGGTTAATTCTGTGATTAGGAGAAGAAGATGCTAACCAAAATCTCCTAAATCAGAAACAATAAGCATTATAACCATTGGATTTCGTACAGCAAGTGGAGAACAAGGGGTTAGAGTATCCCCCCTGCATAAGGAAATTTCCAATTCTTGCACTTTTTTGCATGTTTGAAAAATTCACTGAAAGCAAAGAAGCAGAAGTCCATGTGAAAATAGAAAAAATCTCTTAAACATCTTACCATCATTGAAGAGTTTTAACTTTCAGCGTCTTGAGAAATGCTGCCAAAGCTTCCTCTGCTTCCTTCATTGCCTCTTCAGCTTTTGCCATTGCAGCTTCAGCTTCAGCAACTGCTTGGGCTGCAGCTGCAGCAGCTTCTTCTGGAGTCATGCTCCTCATCTTTTCTAACTCTAAATCAATCAGAGATTTTGTGAGATAAGTAATATTATCCGGATCCCGACCAATTCTGGGTGAAATCCTCTGTCTTCCTTCTGGAAGGACAGAAGGAGCCATCCTCTTCCAAGACTTTGCAGATCTTTTAGATAGTCTAAATTTTTTTTTGACCTACGAAAGATGTGCAAGCCCTAAATTAGAAGCCGAGCAATGGAAATTCTAATCTTCAGTTATAAAAATCCTTAAAACATAGCAAAATTTTCATGGGCAGTACAAGGTATGTAGCGATTGAAACAAAAGATTTACCTTAACAAGTTTCCACATTGCAGCCATATGCTTCAACTTGGATTATATCCTTTTGAAGTTAGGAGATGTCCGATATTAAGCCTACGAAAAATAGAAACTACAAGGCTAAAAGGTAACAGCCAATAATGAATTAGATTATAAATTATGAGATATATTTATAACAAATCAGGTTGCAAAATGATGGCGTCCACACCCTTAAATGATAAAATGAGAAGACATGTATGCGAGACATCGGAATTTGACACAATCAACCGGCATTAGATTTATGATGACTATAAATCCAATCATCAATTAATCACTCTCAAACAATGAATAGATACTAAGAATCAATCAGTCGTAGATCTATACCTTTGGCTATGGAGACGGAGAGACCTGATGAGACGTTATTCTGACTCTACTCACGATTTAGGGTTGCGTCGGATAGACAGATTGGAAAAGTATTTATATGGCAGATTAGCTGTTAAGCACCAACAAGTCGGGAATAAAAAAGCGTTGACTTTAAAAGGAAAATCGAAAAGTTACATATTTTTGTACTGAATAAGCTCTTAGTACTTGTAAGATTTATTAATAATAATAATAATAATAATAATAATAATAATAATAATAATAATAATAATAATAATAAATCTTACAAGTACTAAGAGCTTATTTAGTACAAAAATATGTAACTTTTCGGTTTTCCTTTTAAAGTCAACGCTTTTTTATTATATTATATTATATTTTATTTTATTATTATTATTATTTTATTTTTTTTAAGGTTAGCCAAACATGGTCTATATTTAAGGCCATCATACATTGAGATTACTATTTATGGATGTCTTCTAGCAAGTATTTATTAGTTATTACACTAGTCTAAGAAATCCAAGAAAATCAGTAGTTTCTTCAATTTTTGGGATAAATTACCTTGATGATTACTCTCATTGGTACAACAAAGACAAGCTGAGTTTTATTCCCAACAAACTCGTGGTTAATTGCATGAATTCATTGTACAGAATCACATTTACCATGTCCAACAAAACCAAAGATTCTGCAATGAGATTTTTCTCATTTAATTTGGTTAAAATGTTCATTACCATATTGGAAAATTGTGTTAAAGGAAATTACAATTCATGAAGCAATTTCTACGGTGTACGGGCCATAACCATTAGAAGTTCCTTTCTCATTATGGAGTACATAGCCGACGTTTGCAGGTGGGTGAGCACAGTGACAATCATAGTACATGTCATGGTATTGAGATACATGGGAGAAACAGAAAAGTTCAAAGCACGTATATATACATCTAATAGAAAGCTTTTAGACTAGAAGAATCTTGAATATCTCATCTGATTGTGTTTATGAATAGGAAAGGAAATACCTTTATATATGCAGATATAGTTGTCTTGTTAGTTCCATCAGACTCCCTCAAATTGTTTATACCCTACTATAAGATTATCCAACCTAAACAGAGAGAAAAAAAGATAATCATCATTTTCCACCGTCATAGGAGGTTCCATAATATGAACACAAGATACCACTGGAATAAAATTCATTGTCCTTTTCCAGAATTTTAACAGATAGAAGTATAGAACTAAACATTCACATCATAAGGAGATATGTGGAAATAAACTGGACACTTGTAAATGACAAAGTTGCGTATAATTTGTAAGAAACTAGTAAAGTTAAATGGTCTTCTTGAGATAGTGAGTAATCATGTAAGCAGCCCCTGACCCAGAATATGGATCTTCATGAAAGGGAGAATCATCTGCCATTGAATTCCTTAGTGCACAAACTAATTTTAGTAACCTGCGCTGGACATCTGAACATAAAATACATGAATTATATCCAGTGCATGAATCTCTTACTTGGGTAATAAAGTAAAGCTACCTTGGAAAATCAAAGAGAAGCATAAGAAAGATGGGAATTTGTACATAATATGTCAAGCCTCATGATAGAACTTTTTAGGCATTAGCTGGCCAAGAATCACTAGAAATCAGAAGAGACCTACTGTCAAGTGTCAACCATTTCCTCGTCTCTTTACGCTACCCATTGAGCTCTCACCATGCTTAGGAGCTTGATCCCTGATCCATCATCTGAAGAGCTAAACCTAGCCCTCTTCCTGGATCCCCATTCATTCACCATAACACTCATGTTCCTACACTTATTAGATCATGGTGCTCAACAGCTGCCCATAACAACTGTACAATGAAGGATTTTCAACTTTCAGATCGATATTGGATCACACACAAAACACGACTGAAACGTGGGTCTTTGAGAATAATCCACCATTTCCAAGATGCCTGCTTAAAGACTCCACCCTTCTGAGTTGCTTCTTCCTCTGGAGCACACTTTTGGCTCGGTGCACCTATTACTTAATAAAGCATTAATGAAATTCTGAGCAGGGGTTAACTGCCTTGAAAAAATTTATCACAAAACATTAGCCAAGAAAAAGACATTGTACGTTTGGGACGACAAAAAATTGATGAGTACAGTGTCTTTAACTTGTTTATAAACCATTCAAACCACTTTTTAATTACAAATTTTTTTCATAGGACCTTTTAATCACATATTTTACCTCCAATTTGTTTATAAACAAAGAACTTTTATGAAACAGAGTATCAGAAATAACTGGCTGAAATCCCCATTGAAACAAACCATTTCAACTCAAAATCCAACCGAAATTACGATTAAAAAAAAAAAGTTCAGATTGGCGAGGCCCCAGGACTGAAACCCTAACCCTAATTGCGCAAAGCGAATACGGAATCATCTTTTTTTTTTTTTTAGCTAGATTAGCTGTTAATCAATTAGGCGTTTATGAAGAAGAAGATAAAGAAGTACCAAAAAATGTGATTATGTGATGCATGGAATTTTTCAGAATTCAAACTCCGTCTTAATTTTTTTATATACACGTATATAAGAATAACCTTATGTACAGGTGAGGTAAGCTCGTAGTCAAACTTCGAATTTAAGCTTCGACGAGGTTAAGGAATAAAATTTTACTTTTTATTTTTTATATTAATCATTCTAACAATTATTTAATATTTAAAATATTCACACACTAAACATCTAAAATTATAAAATACTATATTTTAATTCCTACAAATAGTTAATTATGTTGTAAATATTTATTATTAGTGAATGACATTTATACCACTGAATCTCTAGTTACTATTATTGTTGTATCCATAATTCTTCAAAACTCTGATTTATAAGTTATAACATGTTATCTGTACAAAATTTTGGTTAATTGAGTACAAATAAATTAATTCTTCCAATTAATTGAATTGACATAGAAGCCTCTGTTCGACGGCCATGGTTTCAATGAAAATTTTAAATTATACAAATTTTCAAATCACTTTATAATCATACACATTTTCTTTTTCAAATTTGTAACCACACACTTTACCTAGAAAACCAAAATAATCCATTTAAATCACCGCTTAACAATCTTGAAATTATCTTTATGTTCAAAGCAAAAAGATTTGTATTATCTTAACTTGAATCTATTATCTATCTATCTATGCTATTAATATATTAAAGGAGAAGAGTTTTGGTAGAAATTCCCGCCCACATTTTTTCCAAGATTCCCGCTCAGTTGAAAATTGGCTTGCCTTTCAGAATCACCCTCTTTACTGTTTTCTTTCCACCCTACGCTGCCATTATTCACGCCTTTACTCTCTGAAACACCAAAAAGCTCTCTTTCTTCTCCATCATTCGCCGGAAAGACATTGAAGCTCTCACCATCTTGATGAGAAAAACTGTTACCAAGCAAATTTATGACACCGCTGGACTCTCAGTTCCGAAAATAAGGCAGCGACATTTTCGGAGTCCAAAAGTTGCAGTGCCGTCCCCTCTTCTTTCTCGCTCCAAAACGGAGGTTAGAGTTTTTCTTTGCCTATTAATTTTCTTAGATCCGGTAGATCGAAATCTCCAATGATTTGTTTAGTTTTGTTCAGCGAGAGAGATTGGCCAGGTAGGAGGAAAAAAGCGGCAAAGAATGTAGAGTTGGCTTGAATGGATGAAAAAGCTTAGTCACATTATTATGAAATCCATTTCATCTTTTGTGTGTTCAAACTATGGACTTTATAATTATTATTCAGAATCTCTATTTGATATTTCACAACGTTTGCAGGTTTCATTGTTACCATTTGGATTGTTGCTGTAATGTTCAAGTCAAATGATTTTTTATGGAATCAGACAGCACTTAAGGTACCATTAGATACCCTTAAATATCTGCATTCTCTTTTAATAGTGATTTACTGAACCAAAAATCTGAAATCCTGCTTTGTTCTATATCGTCAACGAGAATTACATATTTGTTACGCAACTTTCCCGTGATATGGTAATCGCGGCTGCTTATGCACATGAGCTGCCTCATTATGGCCTCGAAGTTGGGTTCACAAATATGTTGCTGGTATATTTGTTTCCTAGACCACTTTGTCATAAAAATTTCTTGGTATTACTTAATTGTCTTGTCTTCCATCATGTAATGAATGTTGTGAATAGTTGTTTTTAAATTCACAAGTGTACAGTGGGTTTTTGCCTTTTGAATTTCTAATGTTTTTGTTTTTTTGAGCGAAGGAAAGTGATTTGAATACTAAAAGAACAGGGCACATAGTTTGCAGACAAAACTTCAAAGGCTGTAAAACCAATAAGTTTGGAGGCTCCAAAACCAAAAGAAAACATTGATATGAAGGAGGCTAGGGATGGTGGCAGTAGTAAAAAACAAGGTAATGATTCCGCCCATATATTCGATGCTAAATTTTGATTAAAGCAGGCTATTGTGTTTAATTTATTCTCTACTGTTGATTCTGTTGGGAAAATAAAAACAACGAGATATCTAATCACAAAAATTAATTTCCTGTGATTTGGATCATCCCATAGTAGGAATTCGCTGTTTTATGTATTTGACTAGATTAAATAATTTTGAATAGATAATAGTTTAGTAATCGTTACCCATGTGTACTTTGACAATTATCTGTATTGCTCTTGATTCCAACAATCTCCAAACCTTCAAGTTTTCCTTGGTGTTCTCCAACAGAGGCTATGCAAGTGTATGGTCACTTTTCTCTGGGTTTTGGTTACACTAGGATTAGGGTTTTAATCAAGAGAAGAAAACACATACTTCACACTTTAGTGTGTGTCCCGCCCACAAGTGTATTAGGTTAAGAAAAATAGTCTTTGAAGACTATTTATAACTTCTTTACCCTCTAAAAACCCTACCAACCCTAATACTATAACCCAGGCCCATTTCTGCACGGCCCAATACAAGTTATAAGCTTATATATGCCTGTTATATTGAAGCCACCAAGGGAACCTGATTGGATCCAATTAAACTACGCTCCAATAAATTAATTCTGATCTAGTCAACTCTTGACCAATCAAAATAATTTATTAATCACATTCTATTCCACTAAAAGAACGAGATTGCACTCTTAGTAAAATTGTAATTACTGAAGCAATAACCAATAATTATATCCTCTGACTTACCGCTCTTACATGTTACCCCCGTCGATCAACTGGAATATTCGAAGTAAGGTTAAATGACCAAAATACCCTTATTTGAATATTCATAAATTCTCAACTCCCATCTTCTATCTGACAGTTCTATGTGATCACATCACATCATAGAATTCAACAATCACTGTCGAATTACTGAGCTCAGATTTAATTGTCCACTAGAAGAACCAGTGAGATCATGATCATACCTAAAGGTGACGGATTCCATAATACGAATATATGTTCCTCGTTAGTTTACTTTAATTCCCAAAGTACCGAGATATTGACCAACAATTTGATCTCACCCATTGATACCTCAAAGAACTTCAAGTTAGTAATCGAAGTTCATTATCCGATTAGGATTAAGGTTCCATGTACGATAGTCAAGTGAAATTAAATTTGCACGGTCAATGTCACAAATTAATTTCACGTGGTCCCGTTCAATACATATCAAATGTACTCTCAATTTCATTTTCAAAAACAAAGATAGATTTTAATGAAATCGAGGCGATCAAAATAAATTATCCATATTTATTTTATTGAACGTGAACAATAATTTTAGATCGAATTACAAATTGAATCTTTCTGTGTTTAACAACTTAAACACTCAATTAGTAATATCGAATCGATCTATGGACTAATGCAAGCTCAAAATAATATGATCAAATATTTAAAATAATATTTTATTCAAAAAATGTCACGAGTACAAATAAATTAACTTGACGGGCATACACTATCCAACAATTCTCCCACTTGCCCTAGAGTAAATGAGACATGTTAAGTACACCCATATTTTCAATATGACCCTCAAAACTTTTAGCTGGTAAGCTTTTGGTAAAAGGGTCTGCAAGATTTTCTGCTGATGCTATCTTGCACACTGTCACATCTCCTCGTTGAACGATTTCTCTAACCAAGTGGTATTTACGCTTAATGTGTTTTCTGCGTTGATGGCTGCGGGGCTCTTTTGCATTCGCCACTGCTCCACTGTTATCACAGTATAGAGTAATGGCCTGAGATGCAGATGGAACCACCTCAAGGTCCTGTAAGAATTTCTTCAACCATACTGTCTCTTTGGCTGCTTCACAAGCTGCCACATATTCTGCCTCCATGGTGGAATCAGCAATGCATGATTGCTTGATACTCCTCCAAACAACGGCACCACCACCCAGTGTGAACACTGATCCAGATGTGGATTTTCGGGAGTCCTTATCAGCTTGAAAATCAGAATCAGTGTAACCCGTTGGCACCAAATCTGGAGCTGAATAAACCAGCATATAATCTCGAGTTCTGCGAAGATACTTGAGTATATGCTTTACAGCGGTCCAATGCTCTGGTCCAGGATTTGACTGATATCTACTGACAATCCCAACAGCATAACAGATATCTGGGCGAGTACATAGCATAGCATACATGAGACTTCCTATAGCCGAAGCATAATGAACCTGTTTCATGTGTTCCACTTCACTAGGAGTCTTAGGACAATGCTCCCGTGACAAGTGAATTCCATGTCTGAAAGGCGTTTGACCTTTCTTGGAATTTTGCATAGCGAACCTCACCACAATCTTGTCTATATATGAAGCTTGAGATAGCGCAATTCTCCTGTTCTTCCTATCCCGAAGGATCTGGATCCCTAGAACATAATTGGCTTCTCCCAAGTCCTTCATATCAAACTGTTGCGCCAACCAGTTTTTAACTGATGTTAATGCTCCTACATCATTCCCAATGAGCAGGATGTCATCTACATACAGTATGAGAAAAATTACCTTGTTGTCTTTAATTTTCTTATAAACACAAGGCTCATCAAGATTCTGATCAAAACCATAACCTTTTACAGCTTGATCAAATCTGATATTCCAGGACCTAGACGCCTGCTTAAGTCCATAAATAGACCTACGCAGTTTGCATATTTTATGTTCTTGACCCTTTTGGATATAACCGTCTAGTTGCATCATATAGAAGCTTTCGTCAAAATTTCCATTAAGGAATGTTGTCTTGACGTCCATTTGCCACACCTCATAATCAAAATGAGCTACAATGGATAAGAGAATCCAAATAGACTTAAGCATGGCCACAGGTGAGAAGGTTTCCTCATAATCGATACCTTCTCTTTGGGTGAAACCTTTAGCGACCAGTCTAGCTTTAAAGGTCTCTACCTTTCCGTCTACCCCTCTTTTCCTCTTGTAGACCCATTTGTATCCTATTGGTTTTACCCCATTAGGTGTATCTACAAGATCCCAGACAGAGTTAGTGTACATGGATTTCATTTCTGAGTCCATGACACTCCTCCAATGGTCAACGTCTACATCCTCCACAGCTTCTTTATACGAAGTAGGATCCTCCTCTTGTTCAGTGGAGACTGCCTCGAAAGACTCTCCATAGAGCAAGTATCTGGAGGGTGGTCTAATGACTCTCTCACTTCGTCTATGCTGAGGAGGCTCCTGGTTGGTTGGAATTTGTATTTTTTCTACCACCGGCTCTCTGGTATCAAGTCCCTCGTTTCCAACTTCAACACCAAGTGGTGATGCAATGGGGACTTGTTCCTCCTCCAAGTTACTTGTCAGTGATCCTGCAGACATGGAAGGTATAACCTCCACTTGTCTCCCACTGAATTCAGGTACCGTAACTGGTGGGGACGTGAATTCATCCTGAGTAGGTTCAATGCGGATCACTGGGGTTGATGAACTGGGAACTTTTCCCTTCATCTCTTCCAAAAGAACCTTGCTCTTTGATTCAAGTTCTTCTATATACTTGTCCTCTAAGAAAGTTGCATTTGTACTCACAAAAAATTTCTTATCTTGAGGACTATAGAAGTAATATCCTCTTGTTCCTTTTGGATATCCTACAAAAATGCATACTTGTGATCTTGATTCCATCTTTTCCACCTTTCCCTTAAGCACGTGTGCAGGACATCCCCATATCCGTATATGTGCTAGATTAGGCTTTCGCCCATTCCACAATTCCAGGGGTATCTTAGGTACAGATTTAGATGGAACCATGTTAAGAAAGTATATTGCAGTTTGTAGAGCATATCCCCAAAAGGATGTTGTGAGAGTTGAGAAGCCTAGCATTGATCTGACCATGTCCAACAAGGTCCTGTTTCTCCTTTCAGATACACCATTATGTGGGGGAGTACCTGGTGCACTTAATTGGGATACAATCCCATTTTCTGATCGATATGACCTAAAGTCATGGGATAGATACTCTCCACCTCGATCTGATCGAAGTGTTTTAATGTTCTTACCTAATTGCTTCTCCGCTTCAGTCCTGAATTCTTTGAACTTTTCAAAAGCTTCAGAATTGCGTGCCATTAGGTAAACATAACCATATCTAGAGTAATCATCAGTGAAGTTGACGAAGTACTCATACCCTCCTCTAGCTTGAACATTAATGGGTTCACATACATCAGAGTGTACTAATTCCAAGACTTATTTGGCCCTATACCCCTTTGAAGTAAAATGTCTCTTGGTCATTTTTCCTTCCAGACAGGATTCGCAGATTGGTAGGGATTCCACCTTTAAGTCACTCAAAGGACCATCCCTCACAAGTCTTTGAATCCTATTTAGGTTAACATAACCAAGTCTCAGGTGCCACAAATAAGTCTCATTAGTAGGAGATAACTTAACGCGTTTGTTAGATGCAATGTGATATTGAGAGCTATCAACAGGTTTCAAAGTATACAAATTGTTAAACATATGTCCCTCACAAATTAAAACTTTATTCATAACAACTTTCACCGTCAAACGAGTGAAATAAACAGAATAACCATGTTTAAAAAGTAATGCAACCGAAATCAAATTTCGAGTAATATCTGGGACATAATAACAATTATTCAAAACCAAATGTTTATTATTAAAATAAAGATAAACTTCTCCAACAGCTCTCGCAGAAACCATTGCTCTTGTGCCAACCCTTAAAGTATGCTCCCCTTCACTGAGTTGTCTGGTTACTTGGAACCCCTGCAATGAATTGCAAACATGATTAGTGGCTCCAGAATCTACTATCCAAGAATACATAGAATCAACCACTAAACAAGACTCAATATATGATAACTCACCATTACCTTGCTTTTTGGAAGCTAGGCATCCCTGGCAGTTCCTCTTCCAGTGACCTTTCTGTCCACAATGAAAGCATTTCCCCTTTGGCTTACCACCTGTCTTTGCTTTCTTAACCTGCTTCCGTGGTCCTTTCTTGTTAGAATTCTTCCTCTTGTTGCCTCCTTTGCCTTTCGGCTTGGAAGAGGATGGTCTAGCAGAAGCAACAGCCAGCACATCATTGGCCCTGGTCTTAAGAACAGTCTCAGCATTCTGAAGCTCTTGCATCAACTTGGTCAGTGACATATCCAGCTTGTTCATGTTATAACTAACCTTGAACTGAGAGAACATCTCTGGGAGAGTCTCCAAAGCCATGTCAACTTGCGTCTCCGAATTGATTTCAGCCCCCAAAACCTCAGCCACGTTAAATTGACCAATCAATGCAAGCATATGATCTCTAACGGGCGTACCAGGTTTCATACGCATGTTCATAATGGACCTAATGGCAGCCTGACGGGCCTGACGACCTTGATGTTCGAACATTTTCTGAAGGCTCTCCATAACCAGAGCAGCAGTTTCCATATTCTGATGTTTCTGTTGCAACACATTTGAGATAGAACCCAAAATGTAGCAGCGGGCCATCTCATCAGAATGGATCCACTTCTCATATGCGACCTTTTGTTCGGGTGTGGAAGTCCGAGTAGGTGCATTGGGATGGGGTTCAGTTAGCACAAATTTATGCTTCTCGGTGGTGAGAACAATCATCAAATTACGTTTCCAATCAATGAAATTTTCTCCAACCAGTTAATTTTTAGTTAAGATAATGGACAGTGAATTTCCAGACATTTTTCTGAAATAAAATAAAATAAAGAAAAATGAGCTATGCATTCAATGATTTCATATATGATGTATGAATACAAAATTATGCACAAGTAGACCCAAAACTACTATAATATGATGACAACCTAAAATCCCAAAATCTTTAACACATTTCTCTATAGGAGAAATAAATGAGATTTATGGCTAGGCTGAGACCCTCCCACTAAAATTAATATATCTAGCATCTCATGCAATATTAATTCTATTGTCGTTAAAATTTTGGCCATCATTGACGTCGTTTGGATATTCTATAGGAAGTCTCTGCGATGTCTTTGATTTAAGTGTTCAACCCTTATATTCATGATTTTTCAAGTACTAAATTAATTACGTTACCTATAGGGTAATCATGATTAATTCAAATTTAAAGAAATCATCACCTAATTGGGCCCAAACCAGTAACCAAAACAGTGCAGCCCTCCTATAGGGAGACTAAATAAATTAGCACGAGGCATGCACAAATTTTTACTAATGGGCTAACAAGGGAGGCCGTGGGTTCAAGAATTTGCACCCTCACTCACTTAATATTTTTTAAACTATTGGGTTTTTCATTTAATAATTAAATAATCAATTTTAACTTTTAAAATCAATATAATAATTATCAAAATTATTTTCTAATCTAACATTTAGAAAAGAAAATAAAATATAAAACCATGCATGACAGTATAGTTCCTAGAGCGGTGTTAATGCGATCTACATGACATGTTATCAAATGACATTCATCTACAATTCAATTAAAGCAATAAATAAATGCAATAATAAAATAAACTAGAACATGATTTATGGCCAAAACCTAGACACAAATTACAAATTAATTAAAGATTACATTGAGCCACAACCTGGCCTAATTCTTCAATTTCCATTTGCAAGTGTCCAGCCCATTACTCGAACTCTTCAAATAATAATAATCTGGCCCATGCACAAACTGGTCCAATCTGCAATTTTAATTCAGTCCATCTGGCCCAAGAAGAAGTCACAGCCCAATACTGAATCCTCTGCTCTCTGTCTCTACACAGCCCGAATCCATGTCTTTTGCTTTGAATTCAGCCAACCATGCCACCGTCGGAAGAGACTGCAGCTGCCAGAAGGGAGTCAACCTGAACCGTCCGACGCCATTCCAGCGCAGCCACGCCACGCACAGCCGCGCCACGCATGGGCGCGACAGCGAAACGCAGCGGCACTATAGCCCCGATGCCCCGCTTCAAGGTGAGATCGCGACACTGAAGGTGCTTACATCGATCTCCGACAGCAGGGCAGCATCCACAGTGCCGTTGCTTCCCCTTCCCTGCTTCCAGATGCGTTTTGTGTATTTTTGGTGAAATTGCAGTGAAGGTCCCTCGGTAAATGAAGAAGATGAAGTCTGGTCCTTATTTCGAAATTGCTGCAGAAGTCCTCCATGTTACAGTTGTGATGGATTCGGTCTTCAGATTTTGATTACAACAAAAATATAATAGAAAAACTAATTTCTAATTTTATTTTACAATAAATCAAAATCAAAGGGGAAACATGGAGTCGTAATCCACCCCCTTTGTTACATGACTCGATAAAACAAATACATGATTTATAAAAATAATCTAAGGCCATAAATCAGTTCATTAAAATATCATTCAACCAACAACAAATCAAATCACATAAAACCTACACCTCTCCACTAACACATCCATAACAAAATTATTTAATCCTAAATACATAAAATAGTATCAAAAACCTCGCTCTGCTACCATTGTTGGGAAAAATAAAAACAACGAGATATCTAATCACAAAAATTAATTTCCTGTGATTTGGATCATCCCATAGTAGGAATTCGCTGTTTTATGTATTTGACTAGATTAAATAATTTTGAATAGATAATAGTTTAGTAATCGTTACCCTTGTGTACTTTGACAATTATCTGTGTTGCTCTTGATTCCAACAATCTCCAAACCTTCAAGTTTTCCTTGGTGTTCTCCAACAGAGGCTATATAAGTGTGTGGTCACTTTTCTCTGGGTTTTGGTTACACTAGGATTAGGGTTTTAATCAAGAGAAGAAAACACACACTTCACACTTTAGTGTGTGTAACGCCCACAAGTGTATTAGGTTAAGAAAAATAGTCTTAGAAGACTATTTATAACTTCTTTACCCTCTAAAAACCCTACCAACCCTAATACTATAACCCAAGCCCATTTCTGCACGGCCCAATACAAGTTATAAGGCTGTATATGCCTGTTATATTGAAGCCACCAAGGGAACCTGATCGGATCCAATTAAACTAAGCTCCAATAAATTAATTCTGATCTAGTCAACTCTTGACCAATCAAAATAATTTATTAATCATGTTCTATTCCACTAAAAGAACGAGATTGCACTCTTAGTAAAATTGTAATTACTGAAGCAATAACCAATAATTATATCCTGACTTACCGCTCTTACATGTTACCCCCGTCGACCAACTGGAATATTCGAAGTAAGGTTAAATGACCAAAATACCCTTATCTGAATATTCATAAATTCTCAACTCCCATCTTCTATCTGACAGTTCTATGTGATCACATCACATCATAGAATTCAACAATCACTGTCGAATTACTGAGCTCAGATTTAACTGTCCACTAGAAGAACCAGTGAGATCATGATCATACCTAAAGGTGACGGATTCCATAATACGAATATATGTTCCTCGTTAGTTTACTTTAATTCCCAAAGTACCGAGATATTGACCAACAATTTGATCTCACCCATTGATACCTCAAAGAACTTCAAGTTAGTAATCGAAGTTCATTATCCGATTAGGATTAAGGTTCCATGTACGATAGTCAAGTGAAATTAAATTTGCACGGTCAATGTCACAAATTAATTTCACGTGGTCCCGTTCAATACATATCAAATGTACTCTCAATTTCATTTTCAAAAACAAAGATAGATTTTAATGAAATCAAGACGATCAAAATAAATTATCCATATTTATTTTACTGATTGTGAACAATAATTTTAGATTTAATTACAAATTGAATCTTTCTGTGTTTAACAACTTAAACACTCAATTAGTACTATCGAATCGATTTATGGAATAATGCAAGCTCAAAATAATATAATCAAATATTTAAAATAATATTTTATTCCAAAAATGTCACGGGTACAAATAAATTAACTTGACGGGCATACACTATCCAACAGATTCATTGTTATCTATTAAGAAGAGCTTGTACTTGTCAAATAGGAGTTTGAGTGTTCGAGACTGTTGAATATGTTTTTGATATTAACCTTTTCAAGTTGATTTGCCAAAATTCTCAATCACTTTGTTGTCATTCTCTAAGCACTGTTACTCTAGCGGGAAATAGAAAAAAGGGATCACAGAAGGATAATGTGCGGCTGATTTTGAGCTCAAATGAGTCGATTTCGACTCCATTTCAGTTCCTGTACACAAATCTTTCTTTTCGTGTGTATTTTATTTGTTGCGTGCATAAAAATGTTGGGATTTTCTTTTCGTGTGTATTTCCATTATGTTTTCCCAAAATCAAATATGTTGGGATTTGTTAATTTTTATTTTCTGATTATGTTTTTTATTTTTGACTTTTTGTGTAGCTCAATTTAGTTATCTCTATGATTGAATATAATATTTTGTTCTTTCCGGCCTTATCTTATATTTTTGTGTTTTATGTGTTTTTTTTTAATGTTTCATGAATATTTTTGTTTATTCACATTGCTTTACATAGGTTTACGATTTGATTCTAGGATATGGAAATACTAAGGCTGCGTTCTTTTTGACGTTCTCTAACCGTTTTCCATTTCCGAAAACGCGAAAAACGCGTTCTCTTGCGCCGTTTTCGGAAATAATTTTCGAAAAACGTTTTCAAAATTTGTAAAGGAAATGGAAAACGTGAAAATCACGTTTTCCTCGTTTTTCGAAATTTATACCTATTAAGTAGAAAATGCGAAAAACGCACGTTTTCCACTTAAAAAAATAAATTAAAATAATCAAAAAAAATTGAAATTTGTCATTTTTAATTACATTATTGGTCCCTAATTTTCAAAACTTGTCATTTTAATCCTCAAATTTTGAAATTTCTTTCGAAAATACCCTAATTTATTTGCAACTTAGGTCCCTCAACTTCAGATTTTGTTGCACATTAGTTCACAAATTTTACTTTTCTTTCAATTTAGTCCTTCTCGTATTTGCTTTATAGGCCATTGTCTTCAAATATGTATAACTTTTGATGTACAACTCCGAATTGCACTCTATTTTTTGCGTCGAACTCCAAATTCAACCATCTTTCTGATGATGTATCATGTACTTAATTATTAAACATTTAATTTTTACTTTTGTATTGTAGACACTTATTTTGTAAGAGCATCATTAATTAACGTAAATTGATTTTTGCAAATTTTATTGAAACTTAAATTTTAAACAATATGAGTGCTTACTAGAAGGATGTATATATATAAAGTATTAAATGGAATGATTACTTTAGAATGGAAAATTATTACCCAAATGTGGAACGATTTCTTTAGAAGGGCAACATGAGTTTTTGAACTTTTTTTGTATAACCAAATTGTGTGATAGGGGTTATTTCATTTATTTTTATTGTGCAACTCAAATATGACATCTTTATTTCATTTATATTCACAAATAATATAATTACAAGTATACAGAAATAATTTTCTTCAAAATTTTAAACAGAACGCGTTTTCTAGTTTTTTATTTTCGAAAACAATTTTCAGAAATAACAAACCAAACACATTTTCAGCAATTTCGAAAAAAGTCACAGAAAATGGAAAACAGAAAACATTTTCGAAAATGAAAACAGGAAACTGAAACACAAAGAGAATGCATATGTTTTTAAGATGATTAGAAATTTAGACGAATAAAACAAGCTCTTAAACAAAGGTGCAAAACTTTCAAAAATACTTGAGATACATCTGGTTTATGATTTGATTCTATACGTGCATTGTACTCCTACTTAGATTAAGATTTATATATAATAAATATAGTGTTCTCCAGGTGTATTTATCATGTCCATATGGGGACAAATATGTATATTGTTTTGCACATGAATTCTGTTTTCAGTCTATTGTGTTTGCATATTCTAGCACATTCTTCTGAACGGGTCTCAACGCTGGAAATCTCTTTGCTTTATAAACCTCCTGACTTAAACAAAAATTTAACTAAGATATTTGGAAACCTTATCAACATTTATAGAGGTGAAACTCGGCCAGCATATCACCTATGACCATAATACGTTGGAGTTGCTTGCTTAGAAAACTGACATTATTCACCTGATTTTTATTAATAGCTCTGGGCGGTGATCAGAGGTCATTTAGCTATCAGAAGGCTATTTTGGTTATTGAAAAATTGCCTTCCACAGTTGAAAGTGTGGACCATGTCAAGCACCTACCTGGGATTGGCAAGTCAATGCAAGATCATGTAAGCAAAAGCAAACAGTTATATCATCAGATTCCATTTCGACATTACATTTAGCTCACAGCTTGAATCTTCACTCATTAATTGTTATTCATCTAAGCTTTTGGCTAACATATCTTCGGTTCTTTTTTCTCTTATATGCTACAGATTAAGGAAATAGTGACCACTGGGAAGCTATCCAAGTTGGAGCACTTTGAGAACAATAAAAAGGTTCTGTATTTATGCAAGTTCGAATGAGAAGTCTGTTAATGGGATTCATAGACTGTTTGATAATGCAATAATTTTACCTTATAATACTTAAATTTTCCATTATAATTGAATATAAAAAAAAAAAATTGTGTGGTAGAGGACCTATTGGCTTATTATGTGCCCCAAGAGGAGTCTGTTATACTTGGACACTCCCTTTTGGTTATGAGGATTTTCAATGATAACAAAAATACCAAATATTAATAGATTTATTTAGGTCATCAATCTTAAATAGTAGAAGATCGTGATTTTGTGATACCTGGTTGCTTTCCATTTGGTTAGAAATCATAATCTTTCAAACGAAGCTAATGTTCTTAGACTAAGAAATTGTAACCAGTTTTCGAGGATCAAAGTCTTGAACAAGAGTGTATTCATTTATTCCTGCTAAATTTTCTTTAGTATATGTCAGGTGCGGACAATCAGCTTATTTGGAGAAATGTGGTATATTGGACCCGCCAATCATTGAAACTTTATGAGAAAGGACATCGGACTCTGGATGATCTAAAAAATGAGGAATCATAAACAAATGCTTAGAAGTTAGGCTTAAAATACTTTTCCGACATCGACACAAGAATTCCACGTCATGAGGTCACGCTCTACTACTTTTTAATTTTATTTTACATCATGTAAATTAAATTTCGTGTTTTGATTTTTTTTTTTTTTATCACCTTGCTAACACTTACGGAAAATATGTAGGTTTAAGAGATGGAAAGTCTTCTCAAGAAAGTTGGAGAAGAGATTTTGCCTAGGGTAATAATCTTTGTTATTTGTCTTATTTTGGATGTACTTATTTTACCATTTACACTCTCTGTAACGGTTGTGGAGGATCATACAGACATGGAAAGGTTTCATGTGGATATATGGATATTGTAATTATTCATCTTGATGGTAAAAGTTGTAATTTTGACTACAAATGTGCTCAATTGTTTTTGGTGTCATTAGTCTTTATGGAATTACTGAATTACAGTATGGGATATATAATATGAGACTATGAGTTAAATGTTTGAATGTCCACCAAATTGTATTGTGTCACGACTTACTCACTGAACTTTATCAAGCGTTCGATTGGCCATTGAATTGTGATTACTCCTTATCCATCACTCACATGCATGTTTCCGTTAGTATATTTTCCTACGTGGAAGGATGGATTATTTATTAGACCTATTAAATCATTCCACGTAATTATTCAGATGCCTAGGTGGAATCCGAGCAATGACTTTATGAAACCTGCCTTTCTACTTCCCCCCACCTCAAATTTGAAAATCATATGTTTTTTAATGAAAACACCTAGAAAACTAAGAATTCTGGATTCCAAAGCATAACTATCTAATATATATTTCGAAGAATTGAACGAAGATTTTCAATAAAATATTAATGTATTAAAAATGGAAGTCAATTTACAATTTTCTTCTAACAAAATGATCTATGGATAAAAAATAATATTAAATAAAATGTCATGTAAAAAATGGAGTGTGTGTGTGTGTGTATATACACATATATTTGATACGATAGTTTTCGTGCATCGCACGAGTGAAATGCTAGTTACATAAAAAAACAGTATAGTTATTGGATCTGATTATATCGTTTTAACTATACCAATTTATAATAAATAAATATTCGTTTGAATGCAATTTTTTCGTTCAGAATTCCAGTACAATATTCCAAAAGAATGTTGTATTATTCTTGTGAAATAATAATCCAAATCAATATTTTAGAAAAATATTTTATTATAATTTTTTAAAGGAAATAATTTAAATCAATATTTTGGAACAATATTATATTATTTTTCTTGAAATGGAAACAATCAATATTTCAAAAGAATATTCTATTATAATCTTTATATTAATAAAGCCAATTAAGATTCTAGCTCATTAATTTTAACCAGAATTTCAATTAAACAATTGCTATATCTCTATCGAATAAATATCGATACACGTTTTCTTCTACAAACTGTGTCGTAATAACCCCATTATCGCACCTAATTTTCAAACTTCCATTTTTCCTACGTTGCATAGTACTTACCTTTACCACATCTACTGAAAGAGGAGAGCCACGTTTTCGCCATAAAGGGTTATAGATCTAAGATCGAGTAAGAGCTCTCCAACATCTACGATGAGATTTTGAAGCTTCTCGATACAAAACTCATTAGATCCGCCTCTAGTGGTGACTTCAAGGTCTTCTACTTGAAGATGTAAGGTGATTATCATCGCTATTTGGCAGAGTTTAAGACTGGTGATGAGCGAAAAGAAGTCGTCGAAAACACACTCTTCGCTTACAGTCCACTCAAGCTACTTCTGACGTGTGTCATCGGCGCTGATGCTATCTCCGCTTTCCCTATTCTTCCCCTGGTTTTGGCCTTTTCTTGAGGGTATTTCGCATTTCTCCTTGTTGTTCTTGGGGTTCGACTATTTTCTGCAGTTTTTGTTGGTTATTCTCTTGGTGATTTCCTGCCAGATTGTTGAGGTTAGAGGGGCTATTGGTTTGGGCTTTATAGTGGTGCTACCTTGCGATTTCAGGTCAAATATCTGATCCCTATTAATCCACATATTATCTCAAATCGAAATGCTCAAAGGGAAGTTCTTGTCTTGCAATTACCGTATTCAATTTTATTGCCTTTCAAATGAGTCTATCTAATTTCCTATTGTTGATTTATCGATTGAAGGTGAACTAATTCTCTACACATTCTAAAGCTAAGGGCATGCTCACTCCTTAATATTGGAGAACTGAAGCAGTGAGGAAGTTTTCCTTCTATGTTTATTCTTATGTGTTCAACTAAGGTTAAGAAGGGGGCAAAGGGGTCAATGAGGCAAATTACTATGCATTGTTCAGTAATCGAGATTTTTAGGAAAAATAATATTAAGAAGAACACATGATCCATATTTAATCAACGTATCCCATTTCCAGAATTTTGGAAGCAGTCTATGTAATGAGGAATAACTAAAGGCTGTAGTAAATCAATTACTCAAGTATTTTAGGAAAAGAATAATTTATTGTATTTTCCATACTTGTAAGTTTCCATACATGTAATCTTCTCTTTTCTATATAATGAAAGTAATAGAGAGGAAGACCTTCCTTCTTCTCGTGTATATTCATACAAAACTCCGTCTAACATGGTATCAAAGATATAAGTCCCCTCCTTTTCGTTTAAAGACTGAACCGTGTTCCATCTCTTCTGTTCAGTAGTTCGATCTGACAATATCAAATTCTGTCTGAAGCGGGTTCTGTCAACTACATTTGTGGTCGTACCACCGGTTGGAATTTCCGACTTCAAGTCGACGAAATCTATGTTTGTGTGGAGTGGGTGCAGCGCACAGGTCGATGATTGGAGCAGCGTACGGGTTCAAGTGTCGGGTTGACTGGAGCAATGCACAAGTCGACGGTTGGAATCGTCGATTGGAGCAGCGCACGGTTCAATTGACGGGTTGACATCTGAGTTTCTGTGAAACGATGCAACCAGTTGTGTTTGCATGGAATCGTGTAGAAGGTAAACAAGTATTGGGCCAGTATTGGGCTTGGTTATTATTTGTGATTGGGCTTGCTATTTTTGTTTGCTTTGCTGATTTTTTTTTGATAATTGGACTTCCTTAATTTAGTTTTCTTGTTAGGCTAGTGATTCATTTTTAAACAACCCAAAATATCATTTTACCACTTTGTGTGAATATTATCATGTCATTCAAGACATATCTGTTTTATCTCACTGGACCCATGACACCAGAAAAGTTGAATGAAAGAAATTATACTTATTGGGCTAGATGTGTTGAGGTATTTTTGTGGGGTAAGGTTTTATTTAGTCACTTGATTTCGGATAAACCGTCTGCCAAATCTCCAGAAAGTGACCTTACAAAGTCTGATTCTACTCCCAACTATTAGTGGGATCAAGAGGATAACGCCGTCATTGGACTGATGATTAGTAGTATTGAGCCACATTTTTGGGTCTTCATCTCTATATATGTCTACGACTAAGAAAATTTGGGAGCATCTCAAACATATTCATTCTGGAACTGGAAATGTTACTCGAATCTATGAGACGTGTAAACAATATTTTGGACTCGAGAAGGGGTCCTCCAATATTTTTGAATATTATAATAAGCTTTTGGCTGTATGTCAGGAGAGGAATGTGCACCAACCACTCTCTCTTGATTTGAAGGTTATGGAAAAATAGCGGGAAGATATTGATGTTGTTAAATTTCTTATTGGTCGTATAAGGTCACTCTATTGAATATTGTTGGGACGTACATGGAAAACCATCTGGCTCTGTTAATCAGGTCTCGTCTAATGAGAACCATCACCATGTGTCTGGAGCAATTTCTAGCTTAACATCGGAGTCTGATCTCTTAGTTGTTCCAAGGGATGAATATGTTAATGTTCTTAGCTCATAAACAGGGCACTTCTACTTCTATGGCCATTCTCGCTCAGTCAGGTACTACACATTCTCACTGTCTATTGTCATCCTCTCACAATCCTTGGATTATCGATTCTGGCGCCACTGAACACATGACTGGTTCGTCCACTTTTCTTCTTGATTATCATCCTATTACTTCTTCCACACGTGTTACTCTTGCTAATGGTTCCCAAACTAGTGTCACAAGCTCGGGCAATGCCTGTCTTAATTCTGATATTGATTTTTCAACTGTACTTCATGTTCCAGGATTTCCCTTTAGTCTATTGTCTATTAGTAAAACTCTTCAATGTTCTGTCACCTTTTATCCTTCTTTGTGTGTTATTCAGGATCTCAAGATAAAGAGAATGATTGGTATGGGGCATAAAGTTGGTGGCTTATATTACATGGATCTTTCACCAGTCTCTCCTCCTCGAGCTCTCCAGTCTTCTGTTTCATTGACAATATGGACTACGTCAAGATATCTTTAGGCAATTTTAGTCAACTCTACATTTTAGCACCTTGTGATGCTAGCAATCATGTCCTTTAATGCCAATGCGACGAAAACAACGAGGAGGATGTGATGGTGGGGTAGTAAAATTATATGAATGTTTTGAATCTTTAAAAGTCAGAAATGGATCAACCCAAACCTACACAAGCTAGGTTGGTTTGATATAGGTTGGGTCGAGCTTCAATCCTAGACTAGACGAGCTGTTTTTGTTTGATTTTTCATCAAACCAAATATGTTGGGTTGGGTTCGAATTGGACTGAAAATCAACCCAACCCAATCCAATCAACGCCCAAAAATATGATGGGTTGGGTTCGAATTGGATTGTAATATACAAACTACAGCTATTCAAAAATAGGGAAGAATACATAACTAAGGAATTTAAAATACATATTTTGAAACTCAAGAAATTTAGGGGCCGTTCTCTTGCAGTTTTGAATTCATTTCATGTGTTTTGAGTGTCTATTTTTTAATTTTTGAAAATGTGTTTGCTTTATCACTTTGAAAAATATTTTTCAAAAAAGAAAACTCCAAAACACGTTTGCTTTTGAGTTTTGAAAATGTGTTCGCATGATCGCGTTAGATGAAGAAAATTGGAAACAAGGTGGTCTCGCCGACGAGACCATCTTCGGCGAAGAAGGTGGCGTGGTGATGGTGGCGAGAGTCAGGGAAGAAGATGAAGATTTGGATCTAATAAGTGGAGCTGTTTTGATTTTGAGAATTGAACTCTCAAATTTGGGTATTAGACTTTGTGTTTTACTTAGGATCCGTTTGATTGTCATTAATTGACAAAAAATATTTTTTGAATAGTGATTGACAGGAGATGGTGTGGTTTAAAACAAGAAAGAAATTGCATTTACGTGCAAATTAAAATATGCTTAAAATCGAACATTATAACAAAATGAGTTAAAAATAATGGTTGTTAAACAGATGCTTATTGATAACTCTGGCAAGGCAGAATATTCAGTGGAAATGTCTCATTTTCGAGTTTTTATTTCTTCTAGATTTCTAATAGATTTTGGGAATATTAGCATGGTAAAAATATAAATATTTGGATGAAAGTGTGAATTGGTGTAGGATGCTTGTTTTGGGATGGAATTGCTTAAAGTTCGTCCAAAATTATTGCTGAATGGCCATAATTATCATCTCCCTCACCCGCAATTCATTGCAGCCCACAATTTGCTCCTCCTTTTCAGTCTGCTTTCTTTCCCTACTTTAGGCCCTTAATGAAATATTATCATCAATGAGAAAAAGGTTCGGTTAGAGAGAGAACGAAAGAAGAGTTGTACTACAATTCCATTTGTTCTCTCTATCTCTCTCTCACACTTGTTACTTACTAGGGTCATTCCAGGTAAAACAAATGGCCTTTGCTGGAACGACCCAAAAATGCACTGCTTGTAACAAAACTGTATATTTGGTAGATCGGCTGGCGGCCGACAACCGGGTATATCATAAAGCTTGCTTCCGGTGCCACCATTGCAATAATACCCTCAAGGTAACCTACATTTTGTAAATGAAAGATATCCTTTAATTGTTTATCTTGTTTCTAATAATTTTTTGATGCCATTGGTAGATCTTCTGTAGGAACAACCAAATCTTGGAATTCAATAGTGATTCCTGTCTTAAAATTTTCATGTGTTTTTATCATCTATGTTCATGGTCTATAGAAGGGAAGGGTTCATCAAGAATTCCACCTATGCCTCTATACCAAGGACAATATAATAGCATGCCATTGTTTTTCTTAACAATCCAAAGAAGATTAAATTAATGTTTCATTTTATATTCTCTTTTTCAGCTTAGCAATTTCAAATCCTTTGAGGGGGTTGTATACTGCAGGCCTCACTTTGATCAGATCTTCAAGAGAACTGGCAGCCTGGAGAAGAGTTTTGAAGGTAGAAGAACCAAATATGAATTATTATTTACCTAATTTCCTATAATTATGTCCTCCGGACGGTATCTCAGTTTTCTGAGCTCAGCTAAAATTTCTTCCAGGAACGCCAAAAATCTTGAAACCCGAAAGGCTTGTTGACAATGGGGTAATCTGCTTGCTAAAGCAAAAATTTAGATTATCCAAAAATTTGGCATATCAATATTCTATTTAATTTTCCCTTTTGAGTACTGGCTTGAAATGTATTCAACAGAATGCAAGCAAGGTTTCAAGCCTCTTTGCAGGCACCAAGGACAAATGTGTGGGTTGTAATATGACAACTTATCCTATTGAGAAGGTAATAAGCAGAAGTTTTCATACAAAGATTAACATTCAAATTTCTGTTCTTATAGACGTGAACATATGTCATTTATGTATATAGAAACAGGCAAATTCAGGCCCTGAAATATTGGGGACCTTAAGTGAAACCTTATATGGGTGCCTTTTGATTAATAATATGAAAAATAAATACCAAAAATATATATAAATTTTTTACTAAATAAAACGAACATGTGGGAGAGGTTGAAGAACAGGAAGGAAAGAACTGAACGCCTTAATGTCACTCTAAAACATCTCGGCAAACAGTTCCTCATCAAACTGATTTACCTACTTGTTGCCCCCCCCAATCAGCCGCCTGGACCGCCTAGGTCCTAGGCCAGCACTGGTCCTGGGTAGCAAGTAGCAACATAGATAGTCATCCTTCCTTAATTTGGATACCTAGGTCCAAAATCTGAATATTTTAAAAGCACATCTTCTCTATATTCGAAATGAGAGGGGTGGGGGGAGCCTCTTAAAAGTTTTCATTTAAAAGGGGTCATTTAAGACATCAAATGTTCAGAATACCCTTTTAAATGAAAAAGGCATCTCTCCCACTCATCATCTCCGGCTACATCCATTCGAGCTCGCGCGGATCTATTCAAGAAAGCTGAAAAAGGGTGGGAGTAAGGGAATTGGGGTTGGGGTTGGGGAGGAGAAGGTCGAATGAGATGCAAAAAGGGCATTGAACACGGTGGATGATGGAGTTAGAGAGATAATGTGGGTTAGGAAGGAAAATGAAAATGAAAATGAAAATGAAATGGTACATTTAGATTATTCCAATAATCCAGCGGTATTCTGATAATTCACAAGACGCCTTTTTGTCATTTCTATCTGTCTCAGGCCTCCCTAGACATTGTGAAAATAACCTATGTTGGAATTTAGTCCACTTGAAATAGCAATTATTCACAATGATTTGTTTATTCGGTACCAGGTTACTGTCAATGGGGCTTCATACCACAAGAGCTGCTTCAAGTGCTGCTATGGAGGTTGTACAATAAGTCCATCCAACTATATTGCACATGAGGGAAGACTCTACTGCAAGCACCACCATATCCAACTTTTTAGGGCCAAAGGAAATTACAGCCAGCTTGAATCTGATGTTGAAGAAGAATAGCCACTGAGCTGAATTTTGAACTACATGAAGATGTTTCCGTGTAATCTTTTGTTTTCAGAAGTTTCTTCAATGATTTACATGCAAATCTGGAATTCTTTCTTGTTTCTCATCTATATACGTATTTTCCTACAATATTCTGTGTAAAGTTTCCACAGAATTGTTTGGGAAATTTTATGTTGCTTAGGATTTCAGTTCATTTGTTAGAGATTGAGTCGTAATATGAAGGGGAAAAAAATGGAAAGCAATTTATGCGGGTTTATTATTCACCTTCATTCTCTTGCCACTGTAGTTATAACTACAATGAAGAAAGTGTTCAGGGAATGTCATGCCTTTCTCGTCCAAGAAAATGGGCTCCCCCCAAAAATCCTAATATCAGAGAGACAATACCTGTATTGTACCCCTGAAAAAAAAGTTTACTTAAAACTCCAAGCAATCCAATTCTTTTCTTCAGAAATCATAAATGAATGTTCTGTAAGAACTTATTCCGCCTTAGGTAATGCATGAAACTCCTTAACATCCACCTTCTTCTCCTCCTGGTGCACAAATTCAAGGTAGCGTGTAACTAACAAAAAAATAAATGTTCAAGCAGACAAATAACATAACTATCTACGCACTTTGCTACATTTTAAAGTAAATTAAAGCAAGTGACATGAATCAACTTGATGTAGATAAAAAGACTAGGATGCAGCTTTTAACACTTTCAGAGCTCAGAATAAGTGATAATGCTCTAATAATACTAAAAACTCAAGACAAAACAAATGTTTACAGGGTTTCTGCCTTCTGGATTCATGAATTTTGAATGGAGTATTAGTTCCCAATAACAGGAAAAAGCCAACCCAAATGATACAGAGGAATGAATTTTGCATTAGTTTTAATTATTATAACAAGGTACTCTTTCCTTTCGAATAGAAACTTTACGCCTCAAAACTATTTACTCACACCCTTAAAAGGTTCAATCATGTAAAATTCAACTTAATCCACCAGTAATACCACCACCCCGTCCTTCACCTCCCCCACCCTCCTGCCAAACCACCCCCTTGTCCATTATCTACCTTGGTGCCTTTTGACTTCTGCTGAGGCAGATCCCTACAACATCCCAGTAATCACAAGTTTACAACTTGCATCATGAAGTGCTAAATGCATGCATAAGGAGCCATTGGCTGAAATCATCTAGCACAATGTATTTACCCCGATCTAATAGTCTCATTTATTACAAAACAACAAATTAAAGCCATTAATAGAACCAGTCCGATGCACTATATATTCAATCCAAATGCAGAAAATAAGCTATGAAATACACTGAAAGGCTAAAGCCAAAATTTCCGTTTTTGGGTGTGTTTTATTCCATTTTTGTTCCTGAAACAAATAAGCACATTACACCGAACAACCAATTCTCATTTTTATCTTTATCCTAGTATCATTTATTGGGTATTTCTTCAATTTCTAGGTTAGTACAAAATCTAGTTGCACACATGCATTGTTTCTGCTATGAACTAGCTAATATAAAATAAATGAAAGGTCTCCACAACTCACATGAAATACTACAGTATTTTACAGAAGTGATAACCCTATTTAAAAATCCCTAACTAGTCGCAATCTGGTAGCTTAGACTTCATCAGGTATGGATGATCTGCTCATTCTATACAGAGAAAATCAATTAACTGAGGAACAAAGTAGGAGTTCATATTCTGCTATACAGTCATTATTTGTGAACAACACACAATGAAACAAAAATAATGCAACATGAATACATGCATACTTCCTACAAATAGCCATTTAAAAGAGATAAATGTAGGACTGCACATCACATCACAGTGTTGAAGAGCAGATGGTCATTATGTGGTGGGGGTGTACTGCCAACTCTCAGATATTTGTGCCTTTTGGAAGGTGGATTTGGTTGTTAAAGGTTTTAAGTTTTCTCTACGACAGAGATAGGCTCGTTCCCTAAAAGCTTCATCTTTTGAATTGGAAACTACTTACCGAGGAAGCAGAAATGGAAACAGAACATCAACCGCTAATCATTAAATTCACTTTTTAGCATTCTCTATCAAGGTTAATTCTGTGATTAGGAGAAGAAGATGCTAACCAAAATCTCCTAAATCAGAAACAATAAGCATTATAACCATTGGATTTCGTACAGCAAGTGGAAAACAAGGGGTTAGAGTATCCCCCCTGCATAAGGAAATTTCCAATTCTTGCACTTTTTTGCATGTTTGAAAAATTCACTGAAAGCAAAGAAGCAGAAGTCCATGTGAAAATAGAAAAAATCTCTTAAACATCTTACCATCATTGAAGAGTTTTAACTTTCAGCGTCTTGAGAAATGCTGCCAAAGCTTCCTCTGCTTCCTCTGCTTCCTTCATTGCCTCTTCAGCTTTTGCCATTGCAGCTTCAGCTTCAGCAACTGCTTGGGCTGCAGCTGCAGCAGCTTCTTCTGGAGTCATGCTCCTCATCTTTTCTAACTCTAAATCAATCAGAGATTTTGTGAGATAAGTAATATTATCCGGATCCCGACCAATTCTGGGTGAAATCCTCTGTCTTCCTTCTGGAAGGACAGAAGGAGCCATCCTCTTCTGAGACATTGCAGATCTTTTAGATAGTCTAAATTTGTTTTTGACCTGCGAAAGATGTGCAAGCCCTAAATTAGAAGCCGAGCAATGGAAATTCTAATCTTTAGTTATTAAAATCCTTAAAACATAGCAAAATTTTCATGGGCAGTACAAGGAATGTAGCGATTGAAACACAAGATTTACCTTAACAAGTTTCCACATTGCAGCCATATGCTTCAACTTGGATTATATCCTTTTCAAGTTAGGAGATGTTCGATATTAAGCCTACGAAAAATAGAAACTACAAGGCTAAAAGGTAACAGCCAATAATGAATTTGATTATAAATTATGAGATATATTTATAACAAATCAGGTTGCAGAATGATAGCGTCCACACCCTTAAATGAAAAAATGAGAAGACATGTATGCAAGACATCAGAATTTGACACAATCAACCGGCATTAGATTTATGATGACTATAAATCCAATCGTCAATTAATCACTCTCAAACAATGAATAGATACTAAGAATCAATCAGTCGTAGATCTATACCTTTGGCTATGGAGACGGAGAGACCTGATGAGACGTTATTCTGACTCTACTCACAATTTAGGGTTGCGGCGGATAGACAGATTGGAAAAGTATTTATATGGAAGATTAGCTGTTACGCACCAACAAGTCGGGAATAAAAAAGCGTTGACTTTAAAAGGAAAATCGAAAAGTTACATATTTTTGTACTAAATAAGCTCTTAGTGCTTGTAAGATTTATTATTATTATTATTATTATTATTATTATTAGCCAAACATGGTCTATATTTAAGGCCATCATACACTAAGATTACTATTTATGGATGTCTTCCAGCAAGTATTTATTTGTTATTACACTAGTCTAAGAAATCCAAGAAAATCAGTAGTTTCTTCAATTTTTGGGATAAATTACCTTGATGATTACTCTCATTGGTACAACAAAGACAAGCTGAGTTTTATTCCCAACAAACTCGTGGTTAATTGCATGAATTCATTGTACAGAATCACATTTACCATGTCCAACAAAACCAAAGATTCTGCAATGAGATTTTTCTCATTTAATTTGGTTAAAATCTTCATTACTATATTGGAAAATTGTGATAAAGGAAATTACAATTCATGAAGCAATTTCTACGGTGTACGGGCCATAACCATTAGAAGTTCCTTTCTCATTATGGAGTACATAGTCGACGTTTGCAGGTGGGTGAGCACAGTGACAATCATAGTACATGTCGGTATTGAGATACATGGGAGAAGCAGAAAAGTTTAAAGCACGTATATATACATCTAATAGAAAACTTTTAGACTAGAAGATTCTTGAATATCTCATCTAATTGTGTTTATGAATAGGAAAGGAAATACCTTTATATATGCAGCTATAGTTGTCTTGTTAGTTCCATCAGACTCCCTCAAATTGTTTATACCCTACTATAAGATTATCCAACCTAAACAGAGAGAGAAAAAAAAAGATAATCATCATTTGCCACCGTCATAGGAGGTTCCATAATATGAACACAAGATACCACTGGAATAAAATTCATTGTCCTTTTCCAGAATTTTAACATATCGAAGTATGGAACTAAAAATTCACATCATAAGGAGATATGTGGAACTAAACTGGACACTTGTAAACAACAAAGTTGAGTATAATTTGTAAGAAACTAGTAAAGTTAAATGGTCTTCTTCAGATAGTGAGTAGTCATGTAAGCAGCCCCTGACCCAGAAAATGGATCTTCATGAAAGGGAGAATCATCTGCCATTGAATTCCTTAGTGCACAAACTAATTTTAGTAACCTGCGCTGGACATCTGAACATGAAATACATGAATTATATCCAGTGCATGAATCTTTTACTTGGGTAATAAAGTAAAGCTACCTTGGCAAATCAAAGAGAAGCATAAGAAAGATGGGAATTTGTACATAATATGTCGAGCCTCATGATAGAACTTTTTAGGCATTAGCTGGCCAAGAATCACTAGAAATTAGAAGAGACCTACTGTCAAGTGTCAACCATTTCCTCGTCTCTTTACGCTACCCATTGAGCTCTCACCATGCTTAGGAGCTTGATCCCTGATCCATCATTTGAAGAGCTAAACCTAGCCCTCTCCCTGGATCCCCATTCATTCACCATAACACTCATGTTCCTACACTTATTAGATCATGGTGCTCAACAGCCGCCCATAACAACTGTACAATGAAGGATTTTCAACTTTCAAATCGATATTGGATCACACACAAAACACAACTGAAACGTGGGTCTTTGAGAATAATCCACCATTTCCAAGGCGCCTGCTTAAAGACTCCAGCCTTCTGAGCTGCTTCTTCCTCTGGAGCACACTTTTGGCTCGGTGCACCCATTACTTGATAAAGCATTAATGAAATTCTGAGCAGGAGTTAACTGCATTGAAAAAATTAATCACAAAACATTAGCCAAGAAAAAGACATTATACGTTTGAGACGACAAAAAATTGATGAGTACGGTGTCTTTAACTTGTTTATAAACCATTCAAACCACTTTTTAACTACAATTTTTTTCATACGACCTTTTAATCATATATTTTACCTCGAATTTGTTTATAAACAAAGAACTTTTATGAAACAGAGTATCAAGAATAACTGGTTGAAATCCCCATTGAAACAAACCATTTCAACTCAAAATCCAAACGAAATTACGATTAAAAAAAAAAAGTTCAGATTGGCGAGGCCCCAGGACTGAAACCCTAACCCTAATTGCATAGAGCGAATATGGAATCATTTTTTTTTAGCTAGATTAGCTGTTAATCAATTAGGCGTTTATGAAGAAGAAGATAAAGAAGTACCAAAAAATGTGATTATGTGATGCATGGAATTTTTCAGAATTCAAACTCCGTCTTAAATTTTTTATGTACACGTATATAAGAATAACCTTATGTATAGGTGAGGTAAGCTCGTAGTCAAACTTCGAATTTAAGCTTGGACGAGGTTAATGAATAAAAGTTTTTTTTTATTTTTTATTTTGATCATTCTAAAAATTATTTAATATTTAAAATATTCACACACTAAACATCTAAAATTATAAAATACTATAATTTAATTCCTACAAATAGTTAATTATGTTGTAAATATATATTATTAGTGAATGACATTTATACCACTGAATCTCTAGTTACTATTATTGTTGTATCCATAATTCTTCATAACTCTGATTTATAAGTTATAACATTTTATCTGTACGAAATTTTGGTTAATTGAGTACAAATAAATTAATTCTTCCAATTAATTGAATTGACATAGAAGCCTCTGTTCGACGGCCATGGTTTCAATGAAAATTTTAAATTATACAAATTTCAAATTATTTTCTAACCATACACATTTTCTTTCTCAAATTTGTAACCGCACACTTTACCTAGAAAACCAAAATAATCCATTTAAATCACCGCTTTACAGTCTTGAAATTATCTTTATGTTCAAAGCAAAAAGATTTGTATTATCTTAACTTGAATTACATTAAAAAGCAGTATAGTTATTGGATCTGATCATATAGTTTTAACTATACCAATTTATAATAAATAAATATTCGTTTGAATGCAATTTTTTCGTTCAGAATTCCAGTACAATATTCCAGAAGAATGTTGTATTATTCTTGTGAAATAATAATCCAAATCAATATTTTAGAAGAATATTTTATTATAATTTTTTAAAGGAAATAATTTAAATCAATATTTTGGAACAATATTATATTATTTTTCTTGAAATGGAAACAATCAATATTTCAAAAGAAAATTCTATTAAGAAGAACACATGATCCATATTTAATCAACGTATCCCATTTCCAGAATTCTGGAAGCAGACTATGTAATGGGTCCTCCAGTCTTGTTGAATATTATAATAAGCTTTTGGTTGTATGTCAGGAGAGGAATGTGCACCAACCACTCTCTCTTGATTTGAAGGTTATGGAAAAATAGCGGGAAGATATCGATGTTGTTAAATTTCTTATTGGTCGTAAAGGTCACTCTATTGAATATTGTTGGGACTTACATGGAAAACCATCTGGCTCTGTTAATCAGGTCTCGTCTAATGAGAACCATCACCATGTGTCTGGAGCAATTGCTAGCTTAACATCGGAGTCTGATCTCTTAGTTGTTCCAAGGGATGAATATGTTGAGTTCTTAGCTCATAAACAGGGTACTTCTACTTCTATGGCCACTCTCGCTCAGTTAGGTACTATACATTCTCACTGTCTATTGTCATCCTCTCACAATCCTTGGATTATCGATTCTGGCGCCACTGAACACATGACTGGTTCGTCCACTTTTCTTCTTGATTATCATCCTATTACTTCTTCCACACGTGTTACTCTTGCTAATGGTTCCCAAACTAGTGTCGCAAGCTCGGGCAATGCCCGTCTTAGTTCTGATATTGATTTTTCAACTGTACTTCATGTTCCAGGATTTCCCTTTAGTCTATTGTCTATTAGTACAACTCTTCAATGTTCTGTCACCTTTTATCCTTCCTTGTGTGTTATTCAGGATCTCAAGACAAAGAGGATGATTGGTATGGGGCATAAAGTTGGTGGCTTGTATTACATGGATCTTTCACCAGTCTCTCCTCCTCGAGCTCTCCAGTCTTCTGTTTCACCTATGCAATGGCATTTTCGTCTTGGTCACCCTTCTCTTTCCACTTTAAAACGTCAAGTTGTGAGTCTTCGTAATGTGTCTTCCCTTGAATGTGAAGCTTGCCAGCTTAGCAAACACCACCGTTTGTCCTTTCCTTTAAGAAATGTTAGTCGTGTTTCTACTTATATGAGATAATTCATTCTGATGTATGGGGACCAATCAATGTTTCTTCTAATAAATTTCAATATTTTGTCACTTTTGTGGATGATTATTCTTGTATGACCTGGTTGTTCTTAATAAAAAGTCGTTCTGAGTTACTTTCTATATTTCAAGTCTATTGTACTTTAATCAAAACTCAATTTCACCAGAAAATTCGTATCTTGCGGTCAGATAATGCCAAAGAATATATGTTTGCCTCTTTTGTATCATATCTTTCTTCCAAAGGCATTATTCACCAAACATCATTTGCATATACTCCACAACAAAATGGAGTTGCAGAACGCAAAAATCGTCATTTATTAGAAGTTACTCGCGCTCTTCTTTGTCACGTGCATGTTCCTTAACATTTCTGGAGTGATGTTGTCCTTACTGCATGCTATCTCATTAATCGCATGCCATCCTCTGTTTTGGACGGTGGATCTCCCTTCTCTCTTTTGTTTTCCTCCTCTCCACAATATTCATTACCTCTCAAGGTTTTTGGGTGTGTTTGTTATGTTCATCACTTCGGTTTGGGTCATGATAAACTTGACTCTAGCTCCATGAAATGTGTTTTCCTTGGTTACTCCAACACACAGAAAGGGTATCATTGCTACAATCCTTCTCTGCTACGCTACTTTGTAAGTGCATATCACTTTTGAAGAGTTCATGCCCTATTTCTCTGTTCATAGCATTCTACTCAAGGTCCCCTTAGCTTACCCGTTCCATATCCACCAGTTGGTATTTCTCCAAACCTAGACACATCCCCTCTGCTACAATAGAATTGCCCTCCTCTCAGAAGGAACCACCTCCTCCTTTACAAGTTTATACTCGACGGTCTAAGCCACCAACGCTAGTGACCCAATCCATCACCTCGCCGTCTATAGATCCTGCATCGTCATCAGTCCTGATCCTGAGTCATTGCCAATTGCTCTCCGTAAAGGTAAACATACTTGTGTTACTAAATATCATATTAGCCACTATGTCACTTTTGATTCATTATCACCTTCGTTCTCTTGTTTCACACCCCAGCTTTCTAGTGTTTTTGTACCTAAGACAATGACAGAAGCTTTATCTGATCCTGAGTGGCAAAAGGCTATGGAATTAGAAATGATAGCCTTACATGAGAATAAGACTTGGGAACTTGTTCCTTCACCACCTGGAATACATCTTGTTGGCAACAGATGGGTCTATGTTCTGAAGTTCAATCCTGATGGGAGTGTTGATCGATTAAAAGCCTGACTGGTTGCTAAAGGTTACACACAGACATATGGTATTGATTATGATGAGACGTTCTCCCCAATTGCTAAGATATCTTCTATTCGCATTTTGATTTTTGTTGCTGCTAACCTTGGTTGGCCATTATTTCAATTAGATATTAAAAATGCTTTCCTTCATGGTGACTTTTCTGAAGAGATTTATATGGAGCAACCACCTGGATTTGTTGCTCAGGGGGAGTACCAAAATTATGTTTATAAGTTAAAAAGGGCTTTATATGGGTTAAAGCAATCACCAAGGACTTGTTTTGGGAAATTCTCCGAAGTTTTTCTGGAGTTTGGTCTTCAACGGTGTCAGACAGGTCATTAAGTATTTCATTTACAAACTTGGTGCGGGCTATGTTATCCTTGTAGTTTATGTAGATGATATTGTAATTACTGTTGATGATTCAAATGGGATTGCTTGGTTGAAATAGTTTTTACGAAAACATTTCCAGACCAAAAATCTAGGCAAACTTCGATATTTCTTAAGTATTGAAGTCGCTAGGTCTCAGGCAGGTATCAACTTGTCTCAGAGAAAATATGTACTTGACATGTTAGATGAGATAGGTTTTCTTGGATCTTGTCCTGTTGATACTCCTATGGATCCTAATGTGAAACTTTTTAAGTATGAAGGAGAACCATTTGGGGAACCAGGAAAATATCGTCGTTTGGTTGGGAAATTAAATTATCTTACTATCACACGACTAGATATTTCCTATGCGGTTAGTGTCATTAGTCAGTTCTTGGATGCTCCTCGGGTGCCTCATTGGGAAGCTATGATACGTATTATTCTGTATTTGAAAAAGGCTCCGGGTCTTGGATTATTGTATAAACCAAATGGATATATCAAAGTAGAAGGGTTTGCAGATGCAGATTGGGCAGGATATCCTTTGGATAGACGGTCTACTACTAGTTTCTGCACTTTTCTCGTGGTAATCATGTCTCTTGGAGAAGTAAGAAATAAATTGTTATAGCAAGTTCAAGTGCAGAAGCAGAATATATGGTGATGGCTCATACTGCTAGTGAGTTAACATGGTTGCAACACTTTCTTTAAGAAATCAATCTTTCACCTTCTACACCTATTTCGATGTTCTGTGAAAATCAGGCTGCTCTATATAATGCATCCAATCCTGTGTTTCATGAGAGGACCAAGCATATTGAAGTTGATTGTCACTTTGTTCGAGACAAGATAGTGAGCGGTGATATATGTACACCATTCGTGAAGACCGGAGATCAGCTTGCTGATATGTTTATGAAGTCATTGACTAGTAATCAGTTAAAGTTTCTTTGTTTCAAGTTGGGCTATATGATATATATGCTCCAACTTGAGGAGGAGTGTTAAGGAAGTAAATCAATCGCTCAAGTATTTTAAGAAAAAGAATAATTTATTTTATTTTCCATACTTGTAAGTTTCTATACATGTAATCTTCTCTTTTCTATATAATGAAAGTAATAGAGAGGAAGACCTACATTCTTCTCGTGTATATTCATACAAAACTCTATCTATCAGAAACTTCATTGTTGTTTCGTCCATGTCTCAATTGGTGATAATTATAAACTATCAGGTTTATTCTCCTTTAGGAAGTACCTGCTAACACCAAAGAAAGGCCCGGTGGCCCTGGGAGTTTGTTGGCCTTCTTCAACTTTTTGACCCTCCTCTTCACAGCAGTACTGAGACAATTAGGAGAGTCCTTGATCTTGGTGTGAGTTTCAAATTGATACTAGGTCTGTGTCACTGTTTCTTAATGAACACATGATGTTCTATTAGCCTTATGTTCTATATAGGCCAATAATTTGCATTTATTGGATTGTAATGCATGTCTGTGGGCCAAACTAGCCAGTATTCATTGCACTTCATATGTGTTCTTTTTCAGTTTTCACGATCCCAAATGTTAATATTTTCTATGTAAACGTCATAGCCCTTAATATCTACATAAGCTTCCGAACACATTACAGAGGGTTTAAAGCACACGTATAAATCACATGTATGTGTGTTTGATATTATTTAAAAAGAGTTTTTTTTTGAAATAAATAGTGATTTTTAGGAGAATGGGTAATTGAGATGTTGTTGAAAAGTTAAATATTGTGGGCTTGACTTTTAATGGATGGTTGATATTGAATACTCTAGAAAAAAGAGAAAATTTTAAAATGTATCAAACAAGGGTGTAATAAACAAACAATAGTTAGGAAGAATGCAATTTTTTTATTACATTCTTTAGCATGCCACTCTTTTCTTTAAATAATAACTAGTTGTCTACCCGTGTGATGCAAAGAATATATAATTTTTAAATTATAATTTTGAAAATATCTTGATTTAATCATATCAAATAAAAAACAAAATTTCAATAAAAAATGTTATTCAATTTGAAACTTTAAGAAATACAAAAATATTTAAAATAAAAAATGATACATGTACACTAAGTATACCGCACCACTCAAAATTTGACACTCATTTAAATTTTTTATATAATTTTTTTTTTTTACTTTTAATTACATTTTTCTCTGAAAATTTGTTTACCTCATCACTTATTTTCCTTTTGATATGTTATAATTTTTTATTAACTATATTTTTTATTGTGTTGCTTACATATATTTTATTTGAAATCCAATATATTAATTAATATATTTTATTTTTCTTTTTTTTTAAATATACCAATTTTTGTCAAAATTGTGAAATGATAAAGCCTCTATATGGTAATAAACTAATAATGTTTAGTTTACAAACTTGTTTATTTATGATTTTAAAGTAAAAATTAGTGGCTGAAAATTGGAGAGAGAAAATATGTGTGGTTAAAAAGTTGATAGAAAATAATTAATTATTTTTGTAACATGCATATTGAAAATCTTACTTATTTATTGACATATTAGGAAGTAAAATTTCAATAATTCTATTTATTTATTTTCAAAATATATTAATTCAATTTTTTTAATTTCTAACTTAACAAATTTATATAGCATATATTTATTTATTTTAAAATATATTAATAAAAAATTTTCATTTTCAATGTAACACATTTACATAGATATGATATAACATTTATTTATGTTCAAATATATTTATCCAATTTTTTTCATTTCCTATATAACACATGTTATTGAATTTGAAACTTAAAAAAAAAAAAAAAAAAACAAACAAATAAAAAAAAAATTCTGCATGTATACTCAGTGTACCGTGCCACTCAATTTCTGATACTTCGTTAAATTTTTTTATATAAAATATCTTTTAACTTTTATTTACGTTTTTTCTCTAAAAATTTGTCCACCTTATCACCTACTTTCCTTTTAATATGTTATAATTTTTAATTAACTTTAGTTTTTAATATGTTCCTTACATATATTTTATTCGAAATCCAATATATTAATTAATTAATTTTATTTTTCCTTATTTTTTAAACATACCAATTTTTGTCAAAATTGTGAAATGATTAATTTTTTTACCAATTTATCATTGGTGGTAAAAGGTTGATCAAAAATAATTAATTATTTTTGTAATTTACTAATTGAAGAATCTATTCATTTATTGACATATTAGGAAGTAAAACTTCAATGATTTTATTTATTATTTTCAAAATATATTGATTCAAAAATTTCATTTCTAATTCAACAAATTTATATAGCATGTATTTATTTATTTTCAAATATATTAATCCAAAATTTTCATTTTCAATGTAACACATTTACATATATATGATATTTATTTGTGTTTAAATATATTAATACAATTTTTTCATTTCCTACGTAACATATTTAAATAGATATCACATTTATTTATAATCAAATATATTAATCCAGTTTTTTTCATTTTCTACATAACATATTTACATAGATATCATGTTATTTATATTCAAATATATTAATCTAATTTTTTTCATTTTTAATGTAACACATTTACACATAGTACATTTATTACAACTCTTACTAAATATATGTAATAAATAATAATTTTTTCCACAAAAATCTTTATCTTATATTTATTTATTTTTATATATAAAAGTAGAAGTGAGGAGAGATAATCATTAAATGATATTTTCCCTCCAAAATGACTCTCTCTCCTCACTTCTAATTTTATATATATAAAGATAAAGATAAATATTTTTTCAATTTTTTTTGTATAATCTTATTCAGTAAAATTGTCTTATCAAATTTTTTTTCTTTGTTTTTTCCTTAAATGACTTGTTACAACAATCTCTTTTTTGATGTATTTTTGTATAAAATATTTTCAAATTTTTTTGTGCAATCTTTTTCAGTTGAATTGTTGTGTCAACTTTTTTTCTTTGTTTTTTTCATGACTTGTCAATTCCATTTCGACTTTTGATATATTTTTCTTTACATGACTTGTCATTTCTTTCTCGATTTTGATATAGTTTTTTTTATAAATTCTTATCTTCTTAGCCATTATATCAACCAAATCATTTCACTCTCTTGCAACATTTCTCAAACGGATTTCTTCCTTTCATTACAAGTTCATTTCAATTTTTTTTCTTTTAGCAACATCTTTTTTAGGAATAGAAGGAGGCGATAATGTATTTGTACCACAAGTGAATGTTGGTGCGATTCCGAAAATTGGGCAAGAGTCTAAAACACTAGACGATGTGTACAATTTTTATAATGAGCATGGAAAATTGGTTGGGTTTAGTATTTGTATTGGTAGTAGCCGAAAGAATCCACAAACGAATGAAGTTGTCTGGAAGTCATATGTTTGTTTCAAACAAGGCCAGAAAGATGAGACATACAAAATAAAATTTAAAAATTTGGTGGCTTGTTCAGGAGAAAGGCGGGGGAGAGACTCCCGTTGTGATTGTACTGCCAAGTTAACTGTTTAGAAGAAAGAAATACAAAATTCTTGGGTTGTAAGCCATTTCTCTGAGGCGCATAATCGCTCACTTTCCACACCAAGCAAGGTTTACCTACTACGTTCGCACCGCAAAGTTTCGATCACGAAGAAAGCACTTGCGGAACAATTTTCACAAGCAAATATTCCTACTTGCCAACAAATCAGACTCATGGAGATTGATGCTAGTGGTCCATCTTCGACTGGTTTCAATGAGCGAGATATGAGGAACCATCAAAGAGACCTTCGAAGGGAATACATTGGACATGATGCAGAAACACTGATAGAATACTTCGAGCTGGAGAAAAGAAAGGACCCGAGTTTCTATTATGCATACGAGACTGACGATGATGGAGTTTTTGCTAGATGTTTTTGGGCAGATTCCGATTCCAGAAGCTCATACGTCTACTTTGGATATGTTGTTGTGTTTGACAAGACCTATAATACGAACAAGTACTCGATGGTCTTTGCACCATTTATTGGTGTCAACTACCATCGTCAAACTTTGTATTCGGATGTGGCTTACTAAGTGATGAAAAAATCGAATCTTTCATTTGGTTGTTCTCGAAGTTTTTGGAAGCCATGCCAACACAACGTCTTGGCGTGATTATCACTGATCAAGATGGTGCCATTTCAAGAGTGGTTGGTTAGGTATTCCCCGACACACTAAATAGATTCTGTTTGTAGCACATATTGAACAAATTTTCAAAGAAGATGGGTCCCGTACTTTATAAGGAATTGTACCACAATTTACTAAACATCGTTATGGAGTCTGAGACGCCATCCGAGTACGAATTCCGTTGGTTGGAATTGATGGAGAGCACTGCCTTTTGGGCTCACGAGTGGCTGTGCAATATGTATGAAATACGATCCCGTTGGATACCAGCATACGTGAGACACATTTTCTGCATGGATGTCTAGCAATCAACGATCAAAAAGCAACCATGCATTCTTCAAAAGATACGTGGATAATAAAGTTCGTTGATGGATTTCATCACAAGGTTTTCTAATGCCCTGGCTCACCATTGTCATGGCGAAATGGTTGCAAATCACACTGACCTGAACGAGAAACCTCGGATGACAACATCATTCGCAATGGAAGTTCAGATGACCAGCATATATACAAAGACAATTTTCCAACGCTTTCAGAAAGAGCTTGCATAGAGTACTCACTATCTTTGTTCGAAGAGATCAACCTACGAGGGTCTTAAAACATATACTGTCATGCGTTTTGAGACTAGAAAAACGTTTCATCGAGAACGTGAAGTTGTCCACTACACGATGACTAATATTATAGCATGCAATTGTCTGACATTTGAATTAGAAGGATATCTGTGTCATAACATGCTTTCATTTATGATAAAAAAACATGTTATGTTGTTACCAGACCACTATATTGTACGTCGATGGACCCAGACTGCAAAAGCAATTCCCATTTTTGAACCAATTGTCGATCCATCTACTGGAAATTCTTTAATTTCACGCCACATGATGTTATTGTGTACTGCATCAGAGTTGGTTGACGAGGGAGCATTGATCGATGCTCGAACCACATTTCTAATGGATGAGTTTCAGAACTTGAAATTGCATGTTAGGGATGTCGACGATGGCGGTGATATGCGAAGGAGTATGATGAAGAACAAGCGTAAAGAAAGTACTCAACATATGGTCGATCCTACTTCGGTTAGGACGAAGCGGAAAGCGATTGAAGTCGTCGAATGAGATAGCCATGTCCCAATCACGGAGAAATTGTCGTGGATATGGTCGTAATGAACATGATAGAAGAACTTGTCCAACTTTACAACCGAGGTGAGTTAATAGAAAATATCACGTTTAAGCTTTATTTTTCTCCCCCATAATATGTTTAATCTTTTTTTATTCATAACATTAGGACGCAATTGATGGACAAGCCATGTGAACCACAATACTCATGGAATGATAATCAAGATAATATGTACACTAACATTGCTAGCAATGACTATGGAGAGTTCCAAGACTATGGGGAGTTCCAAGGGTTTGACAATAATGACTATCATTAGTCGCATTTTCGTTGTATTTTTTTCAAATTGTATCTTGCTAAACTAAGATCGTTTATGTTAAATCTATTTTAATTTATGTTAATTTTGTTTTTGTTCAAATTAATTTGTAGAAAAGAATACAAAAACTTTTGAAAGAAAGGGAAAAAAACGACGTATAAAAAAAAGAGAGAGAATTTAAAGGGCTATCGTTACAGCCCTTAAAAGTAAAAAAAAAATTAAAAAATATGGGGTTTTCGACCAAAGGGCCGATAGCCCCATGAAACTGGTGGGGCCCTGCGCTTGGAGCGCAGGTGAACAAAAGTGATAGCTTGTATGTTTCATTTTCAAAGAGGGGAGAGATGAGGTGGGGTGAGATTACACATTTTGCATTTAAGGTGGGTATGACTCCATTCTTACTCCACTTCTAATGGCATGCCCAAGTTTTACGTTCACATTGACTGAAGCATATGTAAGGATTAATTGGATTTTTATTATTTCAGTAACTTGTTATTATTGAATTTTATTTCTTTTTCAAATAATACTAGTTCGAGCCAACGCGATTTGGTCCGGATGGGAAATTAATTGGCCCAGAACATTGTCAAAACTCTAGAGATAAGATAAGATAAGCTGACTAAAGTGTGTGTCATCGTCTATTTCAATTTTACACTACTATTCTAAACCCAAAATGCATCGTACTTGGAGATTATTTGTGATATATTTTTTGAAAATCATTCTCTCAGACATGGGGAAGGGTAGAGAACGAGATTTTAAGGTTTTTGTCTGTTGCTATAAAGGATATTTTGTAAATCGGATAACAAATAGTACAGGCGTGAAAATGAAGGTTACCGAAATGAATAGTAACCTTCATAGACGAATATATATGCAGCCGGAACATATTTCTACAGTGGTCAGTGGACTAATGATAACCATACATGTGTTCGGTAAAAATCAAAAAAGGTTTATAAACATGTTTAAATCACACAATTTTTCAAATCATTTTTTAATCGCACACATTTTCTCTCTCCAATTTTCAACAACTATTTTTTACAGCAAAATCACAAATAAACCAGTTTATAAATCAAACAGTGTTATCAAACGGAGATTGTGATGGAGAGGGGGCTGGCACTGGTGACGAAAGGAACTAGGACCTACAGTTTCCAAAAGTGGTGATCATCAATAGAATCATACCCTTAGAGATTACCGGCGATAATATTGCTGTGATGTTTTTTCTACAATCATCAATGGTGCTTCTAGGGATGTTAATGGGCTGGGACGTTTAGCATCTGTTTGATAAAAAAAAAAAAAATTGTTTATAAACAACACAATTTTTCAAATCACATTTTAACCACACACATTTTTCTATCTAATTTTTAACCATTACTTTTTACCTCAAAATCATAAATAAACAAGTTTATAAATCAAACAGTGTTATCAAATGGAGGCTTAATATGAGAAAACCACAGTTCTTGGAAGCGTAGCTAAGTTTCAGACCGCAGTCAGAATGACCAATCACATCATGTCTGAATTCATGCAAAGACTCCAGACTTTTCCCTTACACTTGGGGGAACAGTACTACCACTTGTTTGGGACGTTTAATCTGAGAAAAAAAAGGGGTGTTGAAAATTCTTATGGTTGAAAAGTCTTTGGGTTGGTACTTGGTATCATACAAGAATTACATGTGTTCAGCATTCGTTGTGGACGTTAAGAAAATACATGATTTCTTGTTTTCCAAAAAAAAAAAAAAAAGTGTAGCCCACACCTTGAGGGCCCGAACCGACCACGCCCAAGGCCATTGGTTCGGGAAGGTAAATCCAGGTTATGCCTCCAAGGAGCCAGGGTGGAAGGGCTTATGGTAAGTATGAGAAACGCTCAATAACTCCCGCTTGCCACAAGGCCAATTCCACCTTGCGGGGAATCGAACCAAGCACACAGCTGCGCTGAGCACTTACCACCCATCCCCTTTGCCACTTGGAGATGTGCCCTGGGGGCTGATTTCTTGTTTTCCAATCGGACATTCAATTTGAACATGATCGCCCGATAAATTTGCAAACAAAATTCAATAACCATGTTGAGGAACCACAAAATTTCCCAACGTAGTATTTAACCAAACATATTGTGTCGCTTCAATTGTCATCCACAATCATTTTAACCCAACATCATAAATAAAAGTCAAATTAGAAGTAGAACAATTTAACGAAATAGCTAAGAAATCCATTACCGTGAGTAAACAATAGACAAGCACTAGACAAACAGTACAATAAAAGTCTACATTCAACATAATGCATTCATAATGTTCTCTCGAAAAGGATCCCACTCTTGTCGTTCATGTGTACTTTGCGGCTGCAAATTACATTGTTTTTCGTGCACATAGACATCAGGTTCCATGGGTATGTAGTCCCGTCGCAGAGCTGCCAAAAAACCGGGATCAAGCCTATCCACTTTGCTAAGATAATTGTGTATTGCCATATTCGCTAGAACAATCGATTGTTAGGAACGAAATTCGTATTCCGGCATGCGTTGAAGAATAATGTATCTTTTCTTCGACACTCCAAAACTTCTTTCGACGACATTCCTACGTGATGAATGGAAGTAGTTAAAAAGTTCTTCACGATATCTTTGCTGGCGTGCTTCTATGGTTGATGCTCTACGAAATTCCTATATGTGTTATCGCCTATCTCGATCTCTATATGGTCCCAGGAATCCCTTTTTGTTCGGAAACCCCGAATCAACAACGTAATATTTGTACCCCCAGGCGGGAACGAGAAATTGCTATTTGGATTTTCCAGTGCAAAGTGCAACATCCTGCTATCTAGGGATGGCAAAACGGCTTGTCGGCTCGAGCCGCTCGGGCTCGGCTCGGAAAAAGCTCGGGCTAAGCTCGACTCGTGGATCGAGATTTCGAGCCGAGCTTTTTTTTTAGAGAGGGCTTTGGCTTGACTCGGCTCGGCTTGAGCAAAAAAAAAAGCCCGCTATAAAAGCTCGATGGGAGCTTGAACGATGAATTTCGACCACGAGCTCGATCCAACTTGCTATATATACACATTTTCAAACAAATTTTATGAATTTTTGCTATAAAAATTTAAAAAAATTAAAAGCTCGGGACTTGGCTCGGCTCGGAAAAAGCTCAAGCTAAAGCTCGAGTCGAGCTTTATTTTTGAGGACGAGCTTTAGCTCGGCTCGGCTCGGGTCAAAAAAAGCTCGAACCCTAAAAGCTCGAGCCTTGATCTTCGACTTGCGCTCGGTTCGGTTCGGCTCGTTGACATCCCTACAGTGCTATCATGTGGATCCTTCCCAACCAATCTCGGAAAATGTAAAACACAAATCAAAATCTACCACTGCCAACACGTTCTGTGTGAATTCACCCTTCCTATTTCGATAATGCTCGGCACCTGTACTTGGTGGTACGACAAGTATATGGGTCCCATCGATGGCTCCAATGCAATCTTGTATTTAAGCAATACTAGGAGATGTTTAACAATGTATTACTTTTGGAACACTAAAAGCATAAACATAACTACTAATAACATGAAAAAAAAATTAAATGTACCCTTAATGGCTCGTGTCTTGGGTCTGATGGTACAGGAGCCCCTTCATCTTGTAGGTGGTTTGGATGTGGACGTATCATTTCAAATGAAAAGTGTCTCAACATCTCTAGGACCTGGTGAAAATGCTAGTCTCTCCTAAATTGAAATAAAGCACGAGTCCTTCAGCCCATAATGTTGTCGTAATTGTGACACTAGCAATCTGAATGCCAGAGGACGCATTCTACCTAATTGCAAGCAATTGTGCCCGCTTTGTTGATTTAAAACTCGATCCACCAATTCTTGACCTTTGATCACCTGTAAGCTTAATGCTTCCCGCAATAATGCATTTTCATCATCAATGAAGTGAAAAACATGTGCCACCATACAACAAAATTCCACCCAAGATGTGTCTTCATCCCTCAGCTTTTGGATGTCAGTTAAGATCTCTGATGACGAAGTCATTTTTTTTTTTTGGCAAGATGATTTGGTGGGCTAATATAACTGCGTACTTTTTTGAAGAGCTAATGTGAATTTGCTCAATTATTTTTTACGCATTGTCATTGATGCTGCCTTGTAGTCAATTTATAGTGCTGCTATTCTAGAATGCATTGAAGATAGTATACTATTCCAACCATAATTTTTTAACTCATGTCATGTAGTGTAATTACCCCAGCATAATTGCTTTTGCCGACCCGTGCTATCTTGGAGAGAAAAATGTATTTGAATACATAGGTAAACTGACCATATCTTGAAATGAATTAAAGAAAGTACACTATTCCAACCAAAATTGTTGTACTAATTAGATGTAATTCAAGTGGCCATTAGGAATACCAACTTTTACCGTGCCTCGAAGTCTCGGGCTGACAAATTTGAAGCAATGCATTTATTTTGACCACAACTGGTGGTTCATCCACCAGCTTTTAATGCAACTTCGGGTTGGTATTTGTTCTAGCCCTTCATTTCTACTTTAATTTGGCACGTAATGCTACCGCAGTGTGGGAAATTATGCTACTTCAATTCTCCGTTTCTTATGGCATGCATTCCTGGTAACAACTCATGTGCTTCTTCTAAGGATGATGAACTAAACAAAATAATAACACTCTATACATAAGCTAAATTGGTGCAGATAAAACACTCGATCGAATCGTGTGATACATTTGTTAATAAAAAAATTTAAAAATTCCATATAATAGGAATCCATGACCAACCGCGAATTCGAACAGCATGCATAAGATAAATCAAAATCGACGATATACAAACTAGCGAATAGCCATTCTATAACATGGACTCGTAGTCTGTATTGTAATACAACATATTCCATAAAAATATTAGACTCACACAAAGTAATACAACACAAAGCTACCCAATTGGCCTACTAGAGCAATTACTGGGAACCCTTGCGCTGCACATACAACAGCCAATGCACTTTCATGTCCAGTGTTTCCATGTGAAGGAACGTTTTCACGTAATTTTTGTTGCTCTCCAGTAGGGTAGCACCGTACATGAATAGGTCGTCGTTGGAAGCCATTATCTCTTTCAGGAATAGCATGCAAGCGTCCACGTCTGGGGCACTCTCCATGTCTGCTGCACGTGTTTCTTTTTGCTACTTCGACTGGACAGCATTGTTGAATGCTACGATTAGCTGTTTTCCTTCAAGGGTATATTTCTTCAATGCCTTGGCTGATCCAGAGGTGCAGGAATAAAAATGAAATGGAGTCACCTTCATGTAGAAATGTATGAGTTCTAGATTAAACCATAATTGCATTCTCTTTCTTTTAACTCTGTAACTGAATTCTTCACTTTAAAGTGAACAGCAAAACATCCAATACAGAAGTAAGCTTAACACTGATACAAAATACTCCCAAATTTCTGTTTTATACAAGAATGGTGTCCTATAGCTACTTGAATTTTATCTTTCAAAAAATGTGTGCAATTTAATAGAAATAATATGCCAGTACTTCACAGTACCTACCAGCAGGCATAAGTCTCGTTAGGTAGAAACCAAATTTACGTAATTGTCTAAGAATTCCAATAGTACAAGGTTTTAAACAACATCATATAGTGTTTTTGCTGCCATCGCTAACTATGATGAAGCATCAATACAACACAAAAGCAAAGAACCGAAGCATCCGGAACTACTACTTCCGACAGTATATTAGCAGATAGACGGAGCAAACAGCATTATACATTATGAATCATACCCTCAGTTACATTTAAGAAGCAACAGTAGGTCACATATGCGTTAGCCCAAACCAATTTCATGCCATCACAAATTTCTCACAGTTCAAGGCTTTTGCATTATAATGTTGAAGATTTAAGAAATGATACGATTTAAACGGACGGTTACTGGACATATTGTATTTGTGTCTGAAACACTCAGTAGGAATAAAATGTACTCAGCTTAATGGCCTCATCCCACCATTCATCGTCAGTAGAGATAGTATCGTTGAATGGATCGAATCCAAGGCCCGTAGCAGAACGGAAGGAATTGATTATGCTCCAAAATCCTTTCTCAGCATTCTAGTAGTTGCGCACTTGGGTAAACATACATGTCTCATCGAAAGCGGCGCTCAGTGCTTGAGCTATTTTCTTCCACGTTTCATTCTTAAAATTGGCCCTAGATCGCTTCCCATTCTGCAATTCCTCGATGCAGAGGCTGAAGAACATGGCTCTCCTTCCAACATCCTATTTCCAACTAACTCTACGTACTGTCTCCTTTCCCTTTGCATTCTTGTTCGGCGACGACCTGGTGTTGTTGATAAGTGCATTTTATGCACTTATTTACGTGCTTAAATTAGGATTTTTTATAGTTATTTGAGAATAATGGCTACTAATTTATCTATCATTTGTACATATTTCAGTTTTATTTCGAAATCAAGAGAATGGAGCAATTAGAGGAAAGAATAGGCAAAAGGGGAGGAAATTAAACCAAAATTGAGCAAAGCAAGAGTGTTGGATGCAGAACATGGATAAAGAAGGAGAATCATAGAAGAAAAGATGAAATCGAAGATTTTCAAAAGTATAAGAATCAAATTGTTTCAATCAGAAGATGAGGACTTGAGGAGAAATAAAGGATAAGGACCAAGTTGCAGAAGTTAAAAGATAAAAATTGCACCCGAAAATTTAACAGTGCGGCCGCACGGTTAAATGAGCCATGCGGCCGCACGAAGGAAAAAACAGGCGATGAAGTTCTTTCATATTTGTGATTTGTTATTAACCATGTATTTAGGCTAATTTTCCATTGTGCTAGGATTATGATGAAGTCTTAGAAAATTATTTCATGCTTTGGTTTACTTAACCTCATGACAATTGGTATTTTGAGTTATTGATTCGTATTTATTTTCATCTATAATTTTGATGCATGAATTATATGATGTGTGTGGTGAATTTTTATGATCGAAAGAGTGGAATTTCACTAGACTTGAATCAATAGCCATAGGGTTCGATAGGGATAGAAATATACCACTATGTCCTATGTGATCTTTTCATGTTTTGCTTGTTTAATGCTTTCCTAAATATTAGCATTCATCATAGAAATATAGGTGGATAGTAATTAGGAAAAGGCTTAATTCTCGTTCGAAAGAGAGTTTTAGGCATTATAGAAACATTGATCGTCAATAATATACCTTGTCTTGGGTTATTTGAATCAAAGTGTGAAATATCAATACTAAGATGGATTCTAAATCCTAGCACTTCATTCACATACATTTGTTAAACAAATCTTGAAAATTCCATTTACTTATTTATATGATCACTAATTTTAGATTTCTTTGGTAATTTGGTCTAATCATTTAGAATCTCTTATAAATCACTGAAAATTCATTCGTTTCGGTTAAGGTTAATAATTTAAGAAAATAGATCTAGCCAGTCCTTGTGGGAACGACATTCGGACTCAAATCCATTGTATTACTTGTTCGATACCGTACACTTGCGGTAAGAGTCAAAATTATTCGATCAAGTTTTTGTAGGTGATGAAGTTCTTTCATATTTGTGATTTGTTATTAACCATGTATTTAGGCTAATTTTCCATTGTGCTAGGATTATGATGAAGTCTTAGAAAATTATTTCATGCTTTGGTTTACTTAACCTCATGACAATTGGTATTTTGAGTTATTGATTCGTATTTATTTTCATCTATAATTTTGATGCATGAATTATATGATGTGTGTGGTGAATTTTTATGATCGAAAGAGTGGAATTTCACTAGACTTGAATCAATAGCCATAGGGTTCGATAGGGATAGAAATATACAACTATGTCCTATGTGATCTTTTCATGTTTTGCTTGTTTAATGCTTTCCTAAATATTAGCATTCATCATAGAAATATAGGTGGATAGTAATTAGGAAAATGCTTAATTCTCGTTCGAAAGAGAGTTTTAGGCATTATAGAAACATTGATCGTCAATAATATACATTGTCTTGGGTTATTTGAATCAAAGTGTGAAATATCAATACTAAGATGGATTCTAAATCCAAGCACTTCATTCACATACATTTGTTAAACAAATCTTGAAAATTCCATTTACTTATTTATATGATCACTAATTTTAGATTTCTTTGGTAATTTGGTCTAATCATTTAGAATCTCTTATAAATCACTGAAAATTCATTCGTTTCGGTTAAGGTTAATAATTTAAGAAAATAGATCTAACCAATCCTTGTGGGAATGACATTCGGACTCAAATCCATTGTATTACTTGTTCGATACCGTACACTTGCGGTAAGAGTCAAAATTATTCGATCAAGTTTTTGGCGTCGTTGACTGAGATTGTAGTCTAAATTTATTCTTAGGTTATTTTCACTAATTCGAACTTTTAGATTTATTTAAATTTTCCTTCTTTATTTCAGTTCATACATTCTCTTTCATTTGTTTCTCGCAGATTTGTGTATGCGAAGTTCGATACACGGAGATCTTCTAGAAGTTGACCCGGAAATCGAACGCACTTTTTATCGCAAGCTAAGAGAGGCAAAATTAGCAGAAAAACAAAAAAAAAAAACAGCAAGATATGGCCAACAACTTGGGAAATCAAGAATTGCAAGTGCAAGATGAAGGGAACATGCTAGTTGGGGACTTTATGACTCCGCAAATAATTCAAAATCAGTCAAGTATTGTTTACTCTCCATTTGGTCAACCAAACTTCTAGTTAAAAACAAATGTTATCCATTTATTTCAAAATGGGCATCAATTTTATGGAAGAGCCGACGAGAATCCGCACACCCATGTGTCGAGGTTTTTAGAGCTTTGCCAACACTTCAAGTTTCAAGGGATATCAGATGATGCCATCAGACTTCGTCTTTTTCCACATACTCTGAGAGATAGAGCTTTAGAATGGCTAGATTCTCGACCTACAGCTAGCATAACATAGTGGAATGATCTGGCTCAGAAGTTCTGTACAAAGTTCTTCCCACCAGTAAAAATTGCAAAGCTCAAGCACGACATATCAGTATTTCAACAACAGGATGCAGAGTCATTTGATGAGGCATGGAACATATTTAAAAACATGCTCAGGAAATGTCCTCATCATGGGATTTCGAGGGGAGTGCAAGTACAATATTTCTACGCAGGTTTGCTTCCTCAATTCAAAAGTCTAGTAGACTCATCATCTAATGGGTCACTTTCTACTAAGACTATTGATGAAGCATTGGAGCTGTTTGAAAGAATTGCTAACACCAACGCAATGTGGGCCTCGGACCGAGTACTCCAAAAGAGACCTGCGGGAGTGTATGAGGTGGATAATTATACAGCCATCTGCAAAAATCGACTCTTTGGTAAATAAGGTGGAAAGCATAGCAATGGATGGAAATCCGATGAAGAATGCCAGGACACTTTGCGAAGAATGTGGTGCAGACCATAACACTTCAGATTGTCCTATCTTAGCTCAGCTACCAGAGCAAGTTGATTTTGTTCAAGGAGGTGGTCCTCCACAAAATAATCCCTATTCAAATACATACAATCCAGGGTGGCGAAATCATCCTAACTTTGGATGGAGGGACAATCAAAATACAGGAAGACCACAACAACCTATGTACCAGCAAGAGGAGAAGAAATCTTCAATTGAGGATCTACTTGGGAAATTTATTGAGAAAACAGAGCAGTATATGGGAAAAAATGATCAGTTTATGAGAAGGACAGAGACTACACTTCAAAATCAACATGCAGCCATAAAGAACCTGGAAACACAGGTGGGGCAGATGGCGATAGCTATTTCAGGGAGACAGCAGGGTACTCTACCTAGTAACACAGAAATAAACCCTAGCGAACATGTGAAAGCCATTACTACTAGAAGTGGGGCCCAACTACCAGAGATCGGTGTTAAACAATCAGCTACTAACCAGGATAAGGGAGTAGAACAAGAAATAGAGCATAATCGAGCATTGGAAAATACGTCTGAAACAAAGGATGGGTCAAGTAAGGTGAAATCACATATAAGCCTTACGAGACTCCAATTCCTTTTCCACAGAGGTTAAGAAATCAAAAGATAGACAAACAGTTCGAGAAATTTCAAAGCATCTTCAAAAAGATCCATATCAACATCCCCTTCGCAGATGCACTTGCGCAAATGCCGAGTTATGCAAAATTCATGAAGGACTTCCTAACACACAAAAGAAAGCTGGAGGAAAATGAGACAGTGATGCTTTCAGAGGGCTGCAGTGCTAGACTGCAAAATAAACTTCCACCGAAATTAAACGATTCAGGGAGTTTTACTATACCTTGTAAAATTGGAAATTGTCATTTTGATAATGCTTTATGTGATTTAGGAGCAAGTATTAACTTGATGACATTCTCTGTTTGCAGGAAACTAGGTCTGGGGGAACCAAAACCAACTACTGTGACGTTACAGCTGGCAGACCGATCAATCACATATCCACGAGGAATAATTGAAGACATTCCGGTAAAGGTGGAGAAATTTATTTTTCCAGCCGATTTTGTTGTGTTGGATATGGAAGAAGACAAGAATGTGCCGTTGATACTGGGGAGACCATTCTTGCGGACTGGGGGTGCGATTATTGATGTGGGAAAAGGACAGCTCAAATTGCAGTTCGACAATGAGGAAATAACATTCGATGTCTATAAAGCAATGAAGTACCCTACCCCATCTAGTTCATGTTACTGAGTCGATGTTATAGATGGAGCAGTACAGGAAGCAGTAAGGGAAGTATTTAGCTGGAAAAATCCATCTGACTCCTTTGAAGCAGTCATCATGAATTCAAGCTCCATAAATTCGCTATCAAAAGAAGAGCTTGAAGCGTGCAAGGAATTTTTGGCTAACCCTCCATATAGACGCAGAACACATTTTGAGGAATTGGGGATAAGTTCTACAAAGCCACTTCCATCTATTCAGCAACCTCCAAAGTTAGAAGTCAAGCAGTTACCACCTCACCTTCGTTATGCATACTTGGGGGAGTCGTCTACTTTACCTGTCATAGTGGCGAGCTCTATTACAGAAGTCGAAGAAGAGAAACTACTTGGAGTTCTGCGGGATCACAAAAGGGCTATTGGGTGGACCATTGCTGACATAAGAGGCATTAGTCTGGCAATTTGCATGCACAAAATACTAATGGAAGACAAATTTAAACTAACGGTGGATGGACAAAGGAGGCTGAACCCAAATATGAAAGAGGTGGTTAGGGCAGAAGTGATGAAACTGTTGGATGCAGGAATCATTTATCCCATATCAGATAGTGGTTGGGTCAGCCCAGTTCAAGTTGTACCAAAGAAAGGGGGAATCATAGTAGTGCCAAATGAAAAGAACGAACTAATCCCCACAAGAACAGTTACTGGATGGAGAGTTTGCATAGACTATCGCAAACTCAACAATGCAACAAGGAAGGATCACTTTCCCCTTCCGTTTATTGATCAGATGTTGGAAAGATTAGCAGGCCATTCACATTACTGTTTTCTAGATGGATATTCAGGATATAATCAGATTGCCATCGCGCCAGAAGATTAGGAGAAGACAACATTTACCTGCCCCTATGGTACTTTTGCCTATCGCCGGATGCCATTTGGTTTATGTAATGCTCCAGCCACGTTTCAGCGATGCATGATGGCTATCTTCTCTGATATGGTAGAAAAATTCATTGAAGTGTTCATGGATGACTTTTCAATTTTTGGATCTTCATTTGACGAGTGCTTGGAACATTTAAAACTGGTTCTACAAAGATGTGAAGAAACGAATCTGGTGCTAAACTGGGAGAAGTGCCACTTTATGGTGAAAGAAGGAATAGTTTTAGGGCACAGGATATCCGAAAAGGGCATTGAGGTAGACAAAGCAAAAATTCAAGTGATTGAGAAGCTACCACCTCCAACGTCAGTAAAAGGGGTTCGGAGTTTTCTTGGCCATCCAGGATTCTACAGGCGTTTTATTAAAGACTTCTCGAAAATCACAAGACCTTTGTGTAACTTATTGATGAAAGAGGTGCCATTTAGTTTCTCTGAAGAATGTTCGGTAGCTTTCAATACTTTAAAGGAGAGGTTGATATCTGCGCCGGTAATCATCGCACCTGATTGGGAATTACCATTTGAATTGATGTGCGATGCAAGTGACTATGCAGTAGGAGCAGTTCTGGGGCAACGAAGAGAAAAAGTATTTCACGTGATTTACTATGCTAGCCGGACTCTCAATGATGCACAACTTAATTACGCCACTACTGAGAAGGAGCTACTTGCTGTTGTCTTTGCATTTGATAAATTTCGCTCTTATCTGGTGGGGTCAAAGGTGACAGTTTACACAGACCACTCTGCACTGAAATATCCGTTGAGTAAAAAGGACGCAAAACCCAGGTTGATCAGATGGATATTGTTGTTGCAAGAATTTGATTTGGAAATCAATGATAAAAAGGGATGCGAGAATGTAGTAGCAGATCATCTGTCTCGCCTTGAACAAGAAAAGGAGCCAATTTTGGCAGACATTAGTGAAGTATTTCCAGATGAGCAGTTGTTTGGTGTAGAGGAGGCTCCGTGGTATGCAGACATCATGAACTATCTGGTAAAAATCGTCATTCCACCTGGATACTCGAGTCATCAGAAGAAGAAATTCTTTTCTGACTTGAAGTATTATTTGTGGGAAGATCCTATTCTTTATAAAAGGTGCCCGGATCAGATTATTAGGAGGTGTGTGCCAGAGGATGAAACGGTAAAAATATTGGAGCAATGTCATTCTTTCGCGTATGGTGGTCACTTTGGAGCTTCTAAAACGGCTGCAAAAGTTCTACAGTCAGGATTCTATTGGCCTACCATATTCAAGGATGCCTACGTACTGGTGAAAAATTGTGATAGGTGTCAAAGGACCGGAAACATATCTAGGAGAAATGAAATGCCTCTAAACAGTGTTCTAGAAGTGGAAATTTTTGATGTTTGGGGAATAGATTTCATGGGTCCATTCATCCCTTCTTACTCAAATTAGTATATTCTTGTAGCAGTGGATTATGTATCTAAATGGGTTGAAGCTGTTGCGTTACCTACTAATGATGGCCGCGTGGTGATGGATTTTCTAAATAAAGTCATTTTTGCAAGGTATGGCACTCCACGAGCTATAATCAGTGATGGAGGTAAACATTTCTGTAACAAGCAGTTCGAACAACTGCTGGTCAAATATGGAGTAAAACACAGGGTTGCTACTCCATACCACCCCCAAACGAGCGGACAGGTGGAGGTCTCCAACAGAGAACTTAAGAGGATCCTTGAAGTCACAGTGAATTCAACAAGGAAGGACTGGTCCAAGAAGCTTGACGATGCATTGTGGGCTTACAGGACAGCTTTCAAAACACCCATTGGAATGTCCCCCTATCGCCTCGTATTTGGGAAGGCATGCCACTTACCCGTTGAGCTTGAGCACAAGGCTTTTTGGGCTATGAAGAAGTTGAATTTTGATTTACAAGCGGCGGGGGAGAAAAGATTGCTGCAATTAAATGAAATGGATGAATTCAGGTTGGAAGCATGTGAGAGTTCAAAATTGTATAAGGAACGCACCAAAAAGTGGCACGACAAGCATATTCAAAGAAAGGATTTTGAGGTTGGTCAACAGGTTCTCCTATACAATTCTCGCCTGAAATTGTTTCCGGGCAAGCTGAGATCAAGGTGGTCGGGTCCCTACTCGGTTACCAAGGTCTATCCATTCGAGGCAGTTGAAATCACTCATGAGGAGAATGGCACATTTAGAGTGAATGGACAACGCTTGAAGCCTTATTGGGGTGGTGACTTCTCTAAAGAAAAGACCACCACTACTCTTACCTCACGGGAGTAAACCCCGAGAAAGTCGAGCTTAAGACTATAAATGAAGCGCTCTATGGGAGGCAACCCATATTTCTTCCTTTTTATTTACATTTGCTTTCCTTTAGTTCTTTTTATTTTATTTTATGCTATTTTAGTCTTTTACGGTGAATGACTTTAATTGTTGCATTTTCATACTTTTGCATTTCTATTTGACACTTCACAATCCTACATTTTGCATTTTTGGAATGTTAGAATATTAGCTACATAATGTTCTTACTAATCATTCACACAATCACCCACCTAAAACATGTTATCTATTCTCATAATTCATGTTCATGCATAATAAAAAGTGTTGGAGTCGAGCATGATCAACAAATAAAACTGGAAATTTTTTTCATCAGTTCAACCGTGCGACCGCACGGAATTTAAAACCGTGCAGCTGGACGGTTGATATCTGGGCGCTGGAATTGGTTTTAAAAATCGAACAGCATCATCACTTCTAACACAAACCCGACGCTGCACTTGAAGAAAAAATCGCCCAGCTTCAATTGTTTGACAAAAATCTTCTTGTTTATCAAACATTGGGTATAATCAAACCTCTCCAACATCTTCAAATCACGAATTTAAGGTAAGTTTCACAAGAATTTTGCATTTTTGCCCTAAATTTCGAATTTTACTCATTGTTGCAAATTCGTTCTTAATGGTTGATGGAGGATGGGATTAGGTAGATAATGGCTTAAGTGTTAATGGGCATTGTAGTTAAGAAAATTTGGGAGTGATACATATAGGTATAGTTATGATTTTCACTACATTCTGTCAATGCACTCAAAGTGCTCGATGAAATGCCACAGTGATGATTTGTGCCTCAATTGCAAATTTCGCCCGAGCCTTTATCTTCCCTGCATGCTTGGGGTTAATTTCATGTAACAATTTCATGTTTTGATTCATGGGAATGCATAAAATGCTTAGGTTTCATTTTTGCCTTCACTGCACCTCCATTGCACCACTGCAGGCTCACCGTAGCCTCGCTGCAGCCTCACTGCATGCTTTCGTCCCTCAGGTTCTCAACTAAAATGACCTCCGTTTGACTTGAAATTTGAGTATGTTGTAGATGAGATCATGAAATTTCATATGCCCGAAGATGCCCGAAATTTTTTTTATTTTTCGAGGTGATATCCGAGGTCCAAAAGCACTACTCACCCATATTTTCTTCGCTCCATTTGATACATTTTCTTCAGTTTGGGTGTGTTTCTCATTGTTTTTACTTTTCATACCTACTATATTGAGTCTAATATTTCCTAATTATCAATTGTAGGTACAATGCCGCCACGAAAAGCCCAAGTTCCACCTCACAAGGGCCAAGGGAAAGCGGGGTCGTCAAAACGACCGAGGAGACACCCATCTAGCTCAGACTCCGACTCTGAGGAGTTCGATACATAATCTATACATAGATTCAGGGGGCCCGAAGAGCAGAAGTTGTTCGAAGAAACTCTTAAGAAAAAAGATTTTTGGGGGAAAGGGAAGTGATACTCACTGATTTCCCACATTCTGAATTGGTGCATCTCATCGAGCATGCGGGGTGGCACAAGCTCGCATCCACACCACACAGAGTCTACCCACTGCTGGTAAAAGAATTTTTTGCTAATTTTAATCCATCTGTTGACACCGTGGGAGCAGAATACAGGGGCCGGACTTGGGTGCGTGGTAAGTGGATCAACTTCTCTCCTGCGGTGATAGAGAGGGTTCTAGAGTTGACTAGAGATGGGATAGAACCAGTACCGGGAGATATTGACATTGACTTGATCACTCGATTCTTATATGGCCGAGGGGATGCGATGCTAGAGAGGCCAGGACGATTTGTGCACAGAGAGCTTACTGACTCCTTGAAAATCTTGCATATCTTTGTGTGTCATAACATCGATCCCACATCACACCGCACTACCTTCAACGTTGAGAGGGCCAGACTGCTACACCACTTGGCCAGGGGGCGTAAGATAGACTTGGGGCAGCACATATTTGACTTTATCATTACTCTGGCGTCCCAGCTGGACACCACGCGGGGTATTTTATTCCCCAGCCTTATCAGTGCTATCTGTCTGGCCGAAGGAGTGGAGTTACTCCCTCATGAGGAGCCTGATCCCTTAGAAGCCACTATTAGCCGGAAGACCATGGAAAATGTAAGGGGACCCAGAGCACCTCCAGCTCCTGCAGATATGCCGGGACCAGTTATGGGAGAGCCAGCACAGCCAGCCCCACTTGCACCCCCGGAAGATGACAGGCTCTTTCGACAAATCATGACTGAACTTACACTGATGGAGCAGAGGCAAGCTGCTAGACACACAGCTGTCATGGGGATACTTACTCGCCAGGATGGGAGGCTTGACACGCTGGAAACTCAGATGCAAGGTTTGATTCGAGCCGATATTCCTACTGAGCTGAGGCTGGCTCGATGCACCTGGGAGGAGGTCTGCCGACAGCAGACACATATCAGGACCCACCTGACTTCCATGGAGCACAGACTCGAGAGCCTAGAGACCAGACATGCACGCGATCCTCGTGACCCAACGATCCTTCTGTAGGGCCCTCACATCAGTAGCAGCCTATGTACACCAGGGAAGTGTTTGATCGTTTTAATTGCACTTTGCCTCATTTTTCATAATTTTTGTTTACATTGGGGGCAATGTACTATTTTGTTTGGGGGTGGTGTATTCGGCTGACCGGCTGACCTCATAATGTTAGTATTGATCTGTATAACTGCTCTAATATCTATTATAACTCTATTTTACTGAATCTATTAGAATTTCTCTATTTTGTTGAATCTTTTAGAATTTGCTCATATTTTCTCTCGATTTTCATCTATTGATTAAAAAAAAAAAAATTGGTTTGCTGATTTGTTTGCTGTCTATGATGTAGTTTGGTTTATTTGCATATTTTAGTTGAGACTTGGAACAGCATGAAAACCTACATTTTTCTATTTTACTTATTTCATGCTAGACTTTGTTAAACTTGAGCACATAGCCGAAGTCAAATAATTTCTTGTGTAGTGGAATGCTTGACACATGTGGGGTAAACTTGTGCACTTGGGACATAGAATTGACAAGAAAAATTCCAAATATTAAGAAATTTAGATCCCAACCTGAAATGTAGAACCAAACTATTCAAATAACAGTTTGGGGGTGGAAAGGTCAGTATGGGTAGGCAGGGTAGATCTAGAATCTGAAACTTAAATTTTTGTGTCTTTAGTGTAAGGGATTTTGATCAACAGGTATAAACCATAATAACCAGCATAAAAACAGAAAATTGCTGAAGGTCTTATTCCGCTCTCCAAATGCCTTTCTGACTCGAGCAAGTAAGTCTGAGGGGTTCTCTGAACCTGGTACCCTAAGCTCAACTGGGCTGGGAGCTGCCGACCTAAAGCTCGCTACAGGGGTCAACTAGAAAGCAAGTACAGAGAGTGGACTTACACATAAGACACTATAACATCTTTAAATTTTCTGTTTAAGCCTTTATGACTCGGGCAAGTACGTCTTAGGGGTTCTTTGAACCTGGTACCCTAAAGCCAACTGGTTTGGGAGTTGCCGATCTGAAAGCCTGCTACATGGGTCATATAGAAAGCCAGTATGAAAAGTATTACACAAAGATGGTAAAAGACAGGGACAATTAAAAGAGAAATTAGTCCAATAAAAAAAATAATATATATATTAATGCATGGTATAAGCTTTGTTGATTGAAATCCCTAACACCTTATATATTATTCTCGGTCTGTCATGTAAACTTTTCTGATCCTAACTGCCTTGTGTGGAAAAATGCAATGTATTTATGTTTAGAAACCACATCAATAGGAAGGACCTCGGGACATGAGAGAAAAGCAGTAAGGTTGTGATCATCCATGAGAGTGCAAGGAAAATCAAAAGAAAATATTGTTGGCCACATGGGATTTGGGTTTATCTACGCATAACTAGTCACACAATGTTAGGTATAACCTTACATGAGTTTGCAGTTGTCTTCTGGCTATTCACACACACACACATGAAAAGATGAGCGTGGAATAAGTAACAAATATTTTTACGTGCTGTTTTGCTGCTCTTGCTGGAATGTTTATTTTAAGCCGAACCTGAGACATAAAAGCAAGTAAGTCAAATAATGAGTTAAAGTTATTTTCTTGAAGTTATGTTTCTGTTTATTTGTTCGAGGACGAACTATGATTCTAGTTTGGGGGTGTTTGATAAGTGTATTTTATGCACTTATTTACGTGCTTAAATTAGGATTTTTTATAGTTATTTGAGAATAATGGCTACTAATTTATCTATCATTTGTACATATTTCAGTTTTATTTCAAAATCAAGAGAATGGAGCAATTAGAGGAAAGAATAAGCAAAAGGGGAGGAAATTAAACCAAAGTTGAACTAAGCAAGAGTGTTAGATGCAGAACATGGATAAAGAAAGAGAATCATAGAAGAAAAGATGAAATCGAAGATTTTCAAAAGTATAAGGATCAAATTGTTTCAATCAGAAGATGGGGACTTGAGGAAAAATAAAGGATAAGGACCAAGTTGCAGAAGTTAAAAGATAAAAAATTGCACCCGAAAATTTAAATGAGCCATGCGGCCGCACGAAGGAAAAAACAGGCGACTGAAGGTTGGCTTTTCGAGACTGCGATCGCACACTTTTGAACCGTGCGGCCGCACGGTAGTATCGACTGGGCCACTGGTGGGCTTTTTACGTGAATTCTGATTTAATTCACCCCTTTTTGCCTAGGTCAGAAGGGGGGCATATATATAGAAGAGAAAACACGAAATTTGGGGAGGGAATTCTTGATCTAATACACCAAGAAGCACATCAAAGTTTTGGGGAGCGATTTTGTGAAGATTCATCCTAATTTTCTTGAGATTTTCATATTATAGGTGATGAAGTTCTTTCATATTTGTGATTTGTTATTAACCATGTATTTAGGCTAATTTTCCATTGTGCTAGGATTATGATGAAGTCTTAGAAAATTATTTCATGCTTTGGTTTACTTAACCTCATGACAATTGGTATTTTGAGTTATTGATTCGTATTTATTTTCATCTATAATTTTGATGCATGAATTATATGATGTATGTGGTGAATTTTTATGATCGAAAGAGTGGAATTTCACTAGACTTGAATCAATAGCCATAGGGTTCGATAGGGATAGAAATATACAACTATGTCCTATGTGATCTTTTCATGTTTTGCTTGTTTAATGCTTTCCTAAATATTAGCATTCATCATAGAAATATAGGTGGATAGTAATTAGGAAAAGGCTTAATTCTCGTTCGAAAGAGAGTTTTAGGCATTATAGAAACATTGATCGTCAATAATATACCTTGTCTTGGGTTATTTGAATCAAAGTGTGAAATATCAATACTAAGATGGATTCTAAATCCTAGCACTTCATTCACATACATTTGTTAAACAAATCTTGAAAATTCCATTTACTTATTTATATGATCACTAATTTTAGATTTCTTTGGTAATTTGGTCTAATCATTTAGAATCTCTTATAAATCACTGAAAATTCATTCGTTTCGGTTAAGGTTAATAATTTAAGAAAATAGATCTAACCAATCCTTGTGGAAACGACATTCGGACTCAAATCCATTGTATTACTTGTTCGATACCGTACACTTGCGGTAAGAGGCAAAATTATTCGATCAGTTGTATGCTGGGTAGTGCGTGAATTGCAAAGAGGAGCTCGATTAAGCCGTTGTCTGTGGAATGGAGAGCACGCACGATGAAGAAGACTTACTTTGTTCAAATTAGATTGATCCATTCTCCGAACTTGCAGACGGTCACGGAGGAAGTTCCAATTTCCTACTGGTATCTTTATGGGTCGTGAGTTTCATGGGGTGAAAGGGCCGGTATTTGAAGAATTGCTCGGGGATTGCCGTCGATTGAAAATATTAGGTTGAGGGAGGTGTAAATGTCTTAGGTTTGGGTGGTGGGGGGGTTGGGGTGAGAGAATCCTTAACAGTAGAAATGAATTGTTGTTTGACAATTTGTAGTCTTCAACTTCACGTGGGTGCTCTTTGGGATATGTGCAAATGGTTTATAAACCATTTGTCATTTAACCGAACACATTGTAAGTAACTTCCCAAAAAAAAAAAAAAGGTGTAACCCGCACCTTGAGAGCCCGAATCGACCCTGCCTTGGGCTATTGATTCGAGTGATAAATCGCAGAATGTGTCTCCCAAAGGTCAGGGTAGAGGGTACTGAAGGTCCCTACGAGTGGTGGTAACTCCCGCTTGTCACAAGGCCAAATCCATTTTCAAGATTTGAACCCTGCACCCAGCCGCGCTGAGCGTGTTATCAACCCTCCTATGTGCCACTAGGAGATATGCTGGGGGCCATTGTAAGTTACTCCCTATCTTATATAAGGCTGTTTTAAGAAATTCCTAATGATAACATTTTTCTAGCAAATGGTAAGATGTTACACAAGTAGTTGGTAGGAATGTGCAACCCAAACTTCTTAATAAAACGCCACAGGATTATTTCCACACCGCCATAACAAATTAAGATAAAACAATTTAGCATATTATCGATTTTTCTACAAATTTTCACCATATGAATTGTGACTTTTGAAAGTATTATGCATAATGACATTGATTGCAATTAGACGTTGGTGCCTCAAAATGACGAGCTCGATTTCAATAATATATGAACTAAGAGTCGTTTACTTTTAAAAATCATTCAGAATGTCCTACAACTTCAAAAAAATGCCTCGATTATTCTTAATAGAACAAATCTTTCTGCTACACTTTGGAGAAAATTAGAGACATCTTTTCCCATGCAAACATTTATGTCTATAAATCATGCCACAGTTTTCACCTGAATTGACTGGAAAACTGTCTGTGCAGCAGAAGTTGGGATTATATCTGAGACTACTAAAACTGCATCCCCATCCTTAATCAACCCTTTTGTTTTGATAAGATTGATTGATCTGTTGATGTTGGCTTCCATGTCATCTGATAAATCAATGAGAATAGGAGTCACTCCCCACTGCAAATTCAGTGCCATTCTTGTGCTGCTCTCATCTGTGAATGCAAATATCGGAGGATTTGGACGATTGCGTGAGATAAGCGAAGCCATCTGTCCATGTCTTGTGTAGACGAATATGGCATCTAGTCCTAGGTTGTTTGCTGCAGTCAACAATAAAATGTTAGTCGAGGTGAATCTTAAACACGTGAATATGCAGGGATTAAAGTTAAGCGGATTATATGGTATTGGGATGGTACGAAAGAAGAAAGGAAGCTAAAATATCCATATTAGCATCCAACTAAATCCAGTACTACGTACCAAACGTGCTCTAAAGGTAAATTACGCCACTTCCTCGAGTTTTCTTTATAGTTACTTTTGTATAAAATATTATGATCGTAGAAAGAAAGAAATAAAAACAAAAAGGTGTTTCCATTTTCTTCAGAAGCTTAGGCTCTGTTCTCTTTGCTGTTTTGAAGTCGTTTTCTGTTTTTATTTTCGAAAATACTCAAAACGCGTTCTCTTTACCATTTTCGAAAACGCATTTTGAAAAATAAAATAAAAAAATTGTACACAAAATGCAAAATGTCCAAAACCTCGTTTTGGGCGTTTTGTGTGTATTTTAGCAAAAAATGTTCAAAACGCTGAAAACGCGTTTTGGAATTTTTTTTTTTTTTAAAGAATTTTCTCAACTTAGAACTAAGCATAAATAAAGTTTTTTGTTTTTTGTTTTTTTTAGAATTATCCTAACTTAGAACTAAGCTTAAATAAAATTTTATTGAATTCAATATCAACATTACAAAAAAAGTTAAGTGAAAATTCTTGTTATATTTTAAAAAAATGTCTTGATAAATGGACTCTAATGGTTTTGAAAGAACTTGCATTTTCTGGATTATAATAGAATTAGAGCTTCCTCAAATATCGAACATGATCAAGTTGTGTTAATATAGACTCTTAATGCTCACATTAGTGTGTTGTATGTAATCATGTTTTCAGTGTATTGTGAAAGAAAATTTAAATTTGAGTCAGTAGTATTCTGCAAGCAAATTAATTAAAAATAGTTTAAGTAGTATTCTGCAAAATTTCAAACAGAACGTGTTTTCTAACTTTTCATTTTCAAAAAGAGTTTTCAGAAATGACAAACCAAACGCATTTTCAACAAATTTGAAAACAAAAATAAAAACAGGAAATACAAAATATTTTCGAAAATGAAAATACAAAATAAAATACAAACAGAACGCCACCTTATGTTTTCATTATAAAGAGATCATATAAAGTTATTTATTGCGTGCAATGACTTCTAATTTGCAGTAAGAAGACATACCCATTCCAGCAGCTGAGTTACAGATTTGCTCAGCAATTTGGTCTGGCACAGATGCTCCAAGTTTATGCTCAAAGAAATCGGTTTCTCTATTCTCTTCACAGCTCCATAGTTCCATTCTTCTGCTAGTCATCCTCAACACAGATAGAGCCTTTTGGCCGTATGGACCTATTGCCGATTCTCCAGAGAGCATCAGTGCATCAGCATATTGCCGGACAGCTTCTGAAATATCAGCAACCTGAAACAATGGTTAGACTAGCCATGCTAAATGCATATAAGATGAATATAGTGGAAATGAGGATGCTAAGATGGATGTGTGGTTTCAACTTTCAAGAGGCTCTCGCTCATAAGAATAACACCATCTAGATAGAAAATGTCACAAGAGAGAGGATTGGATTAAAATACTCCGAAAAGAGTGACGAAAAGGATTCATGTAGCCAAATGCCCATAACTTTAGTGAAAATAAAACTTGGTTTATCGTTGTTGGTTGTTGGTTTTTCTTCACCCCCCCCCCCCCAAACAAAGTCAATTTGAGAGAATTTGCGCCATGTTCGGCAGGGCAAATGAAGCAAAATAAGAACAATTAATTTTGTCTGAAAAATGGGGAGTGGTGTAATTTCTTTGATTCTCTTTGCTATCTGTTGGAATATGTAATTAGTATTGTAAGACCAAAATTAATAGTCTAGAGTAGTTGGGAACTAGTAGGCATAATTATGTATTTTGTTCCATTCTTTATACCTTATTTTGTAACCTAATTGAATCAATTAAGAAATAAGTTTCTCTCTCTTCGAACATGGTATCAGAGCCTTGCCATTTTCTTGGTTCTTTCTTCCGTTCTTGTTCCTGCCCACGGTGAGCAGCATCGCGGTCGTCGTCACCCTGAGAGTGGCCACCATCAACGCCTACAGAAGGAAGAACTGCCTGCATGTGTAAGGTCCAAAACCCTAGCAACTCAACTTTCATTCCTTCCTTGCCGAACCTCCATTCTGACGCCGACCCGGCCCTAATACTGCCATTTCGACGTCGACCCGGCGCCGACACCGCCATCCGGTGCTCCTTCTTCTAGCTTCTCTTTTCTTTTCTTCCTTCTGGCGATTTGGAGCCGTGATTTGGAGCTCAATTTCAGACTTCTTGGTTCTCTTCTCTCATTTCCAGACTCCTTGGTGCCAGGTTCCTTCTCTTTTCTTTTGGTGCTTCTGGCTGGCTTGTGGTTAAGTATTATGGGTGATAATAAAAATGTATGTGTGACTGATATGATTCCTATGATGTCAAAAATCACAGAACATAAACTTAATGGGTCGAATTATATTGCTTGGAGTAAGACTGTTCGGATGTATTTACGAAGCATAGAAAAAGATAATCACCTTACTAAGGACCCGCCTACTGATAATACAAAACAAACTTGGTTGCGAGATGATGCTCGAATATTTCTGCAACTTCGAAATTCCATTGATAGTGAGATAATTCATTTGGTTGATCACTGTGAATTTGTCAAAGAATTACTGGACTATCTAGATCTTATGTATTTTGGGAAAGGGAATATTTCTCGTATGTATGATGTGTGTAAAGACTTTTATCATGCTACATAACAAGATCAGACTCTTACGACCTATCTTATGAACTTCAAAAGAACTTATGAAGAACTCAATGTCTTATTGCCATATAGTTCAGATGTGAAAGTTCAACAAACTCAACGGGAGAAAATGGCTGTAATGAGTTTTTTGGCTGCCTTCGTCCAGAGTTTGATACTATTAAGTCCCAGATTCTATCCAATCCTGAGATTTCATCTCTGCAAGAAACCTTCACTAGGATACTTCGCACTGAGAATAGTGTATCTATTACTCCATTTCAGCCTAACAGTGCCCTTGTCAGCCGTGGTAACGTGAATGAATCTGGGCGTCTCTCTAATAGACGAGGGGTTACAAATAGCCGTGATAATCGAGTTCAGGACTCGGGGGGAGTTGTGTACTATTATTGTCATGAGCCTGGCCATACCAAGCGTGCTTGCAGAAAATTACATATTCGCAATAAAAGAAGCCAATCAGCTCATATTGCCTCTGTTGAGGTTACACCTAGCACCTCTTCTGGAAAGACAGTTACAATATCGGCAGATGAATTTGCTAAATTCTCTCAATATCAGGAAGCATTGAGGTCTTCATCTCACCCTATCACTGCAATTGCTGAGTCAGGTAAACCAACTACGTGTCTTATTTCCTCATCTTCCAAATGGGTCATTGATTTTGGTGCCACAGACCATATAACAGGTAATCCTAGTCACTTCTCCACTTATCAGCCACACACATTTCCCACAAATGTAACTTTAGCTGACGGCTCTATGTCATGTGTACTTGGTTCTGGCACTATTAATCTACCTCCTTTTCTTTCCCTCTCATCTGTTTTAAATCTTCCACGATTCTCTTTTAATTTAATTTTTGTGAGCAAACTCACTCGTGCCCTAAACTGTTGTATCTCATTTTTTCCTGATCATTGTCTATTTCAGGATTTTGTGACGAAGGAGATTATTGGTAATGGACATGAATCAGGCGGTCGGTATGTTTTGGATACCCCAGTACCGCGGTCTGTTGCTTGTTCCAGTGTCCTAACGCCCTTTCAAGCACATTGCAAATTGGGACATCCCTCTCTATCATTTTTGAAGAAGTTATGCCCTCGGTTCCATAACGTATCTTCCTTGGATTGTGAGTCATGTCAGTTTGCCAAGCATCATCGTCTATCTTCAGGTCCTCGAGTCAACAAAAGGGCCAATTTTCCTTTTGAGTTAGTTCATTCTGATGTTTGGGGTCCGTGTCCCGTTGTGTCTAAAACTGGATTCCGATATTTTGTTACTTTTGTAGATGACTACTCTCGTGTAACCTGGCTTTATTTAATGAAAAATCATTCGGAGTTATTTTCTCATTTTATTGCTTTTTGTGTTGAAATTAAAACACAATTTAATGTCTCTGTGCTTACATTGAGAAGTGACAATGCTAAAGAATACTTTTATCACCCATTTCAGACTTACATGATTCAAAATGACATTCTTCACCAATCCTCGTGTTGATACACCCTCTCAAAATGAGGTGGTTGAAAGAAAGAATTGACATCTCCTTGAGACAGCTAGAGCACTAATGTTCCAAACACATGTTCCCAAGCAATTCTGGGCCGATGCAGTATCCACAGCTTGTTTTCTGATTAATCGCATGCCTTCGTCTGTGCTTCATGGTGAGATTCCTTATAGTGTCCTCTTTCCTAATAAACCTTTGGTTCCTATTCCGGATATTTGGTAGTACCTGTTTTGCTTGTTAGGTCCGTCCTCACATTACCAAATTAGACCCTAAATCTCTCAAGTGTGTCTTTCTGGGATACTCTCGTCTCCAAAAGGGATACCGGAGTTACTGTCCTAATCTTCACAAGTATCTTGTGTCTGCTTATGTCAGTTTTTTAGAAAATTCCCCATTCTTCTCTCCATCCTCTACTTCTTTCCCTCAGAAGGAGGATGATGATCTGTTAGTCTATACTATCACGTATTCATCACCTGTTGTACCCACTCATGTTGATACACCACCACCACCTATTCGACATGTCTATTCTAGGCGTCGTGACCCTCCTGCTACATGTCCTAACCCTCATGTTACATGTCCTGCACCAGTCTGTTCTTCGCCATCGGATCTAGTCTCAAGTGATCTTGATTGTCCTATTGCTCTTCGAAAAGGTAAACAACAATGTACTTATCATATTTCGTCTTTTGTTTCTTATGATCACTTGTCTAATACTTCTTGTTCTTTTATTGTATCCCTTGACTCGATAGCCCTTCCGAAAACTGTCCATGATGCCTTGTCTCATTCTGGTTGGCGTGCTGCTATGATAGATGAGATGAATGCCTTGAATGCTAATGCTACTTGGGACTTAGTGCATTTTCCTGTCGGTGGAAAGGCTATCGGGTGTAAATGGGTGTTTGTTGTTAAAGTCAAGCCTGATGGCTCTGTGGCTAGACTTAAAGCCTGTCTTGTAGCTAAAGGCTATGCTCAAACCTATGGAGTAGATTATTCTGACACGTTTTCCCCTGTGGCTAAATTGACATCTGTTCCTTACTCTTATCCTTAGCAGCTACCCATGATTGGCCTCTACATCAGTTAGATATCAAAAATGTATTTCTCCACGGCGATCTCAGGAGGAGGTCTACATGGAGCAACCACCTGGTTTTGTTGCTCAGGGGGAGACTGATAAGGTATGTCATCTTCGCAAGTCACTTTATGGATTGAAACAGAGTCCCCGTGCTTGGTTTGAAAAATTCAGCCAGGCAGTTGAAAAGTTTGGACTGAAAAAGAGCAAGTCTGATCACTCAGTATTCTATAGACAGTCTGAATCTGGCATTATTCTCCTTGTTGTGTATGTTGACGATATTGTTATTACAGGAAGTGATACTATAGGGGTTTCATCTCTTAAGTCCTTCCTTCATACTCAATTTCACACAAATGACTTGGGGTTACTGAAATATTTCTTGGGAATGGAAGTGACAAGGAACAAGAAAGGCATCTTCTTGTCTCAGAGAAAATATGTGCTTGACTTATTAACCGAGACAGGAAAATTAGGAGCTAAGCCTTGTAGTGCACCAATGCTTCCTAATACTCAACTTACAAAAGATGGTGACTTATTTGAAGATCCTGAAAAATATAGAAGATTGATTGGGAAGTTAATTTATCTCACTGTGACTCGTCCTGACAATGCATACTCAGTTAGTATTGTAAGTCAATTTATGTCTTCTCCAACTATTCATCACTGGACAGCTCTAGAGCAAATTCTGTGTTACTTAAAGGGGGCTCCTGGATGGGGTATATTATATGAAAATCATGGACATAGTCACATCGAATGCTTCGCAGATTCAAATTGGGCAGGTTCCAAGATTGACAGAAGATCCACCACAGGTTATTGTGTATTAGTTGGAGGAAATTTGGTTTCATGGAAAAGTAAGAAGCAAAATGTTGTGTCCCACTCAAGTGCGGAATCTGAATACAGAGCTATGACACAATCAGTATGTGAAACAATGTGGATACGTCAGCTCTTGATTGAAGTTGGTTTAAAGGTACCAGTACCAGCAAAATTATGGTGTGATAACCAAGCCGCGCTTCACATTGCATCTAATCCCGTATTTCATAAACGAACCAAGCATATTGAGATCGACTGTCATTTTGTTCGTGAGAAAGTGCAAGAAAATTTGATATCTACAGGATATGTAAAGACTGGAGAACAACTAGGAGATATCTTTACAAGAGCTGTAAATGGGGTTCTGATCAACTATATTTATAACAAGTTGGGCATGATTAATATTTATGCTCTAACTTGAGGGGGAGTGTTGGAATATGTAATTAGTATTGTAGGACCAAAATTAATAGTCTAGAGTAGTTGGGGACTAGTAGGCATAATTATGTATTTTGTTCCATTCTTTATACCTTATTTTGTAACCTAATTGAATCAATTAAGAAATAAGTTTCTCTCTCTTCAAACACTATCCATTTGTAATTTTTCTGCAGATGAGAAATAGAATACCTCCGCTCTTGTTGGAGTAGGATATTCGACCATTGATTCTAGAAGCTGAGAGGCTATGATGACTGGCTTGTTGAGCTTTCTGCAGCGATAAGTAATTTCTTCTTGCACTGTTGGAATCTGTTCGATTGGAATTTCGACTCCAAGGTCTCCTCTTGCTATCATGATTCCATCGGAAGCCTCAACAATTTCATCCAATTCATGAAGGGCTTCCAAACTCTCTATCTTTGCCAAAACTTTTATTGATCTGTGAATTTGACAATCAAACATCATATACCGAATTATGTTTGGCAGAAAAAGTTATAACTTCTAAGCTTAGATGAATAGGTGATTGCTCAGATAAAATTATAAGTTGTAGAAATTATAATGTGATAGAAATGAGTGGTGAATAAGTATGTATTAGTTGTGGGTCATACGAAATGTGGTGTTAAAATAAATGTTTGACTTTAATTATTAAACTATAAGGAAATTATAATGTTTTACAAATTTGCTAATGTTTGGCTTAAGCTTAAAAATTACCTTTTAAGTACATTTTATTTTTTAGGCTTGGCAAAACACGCTAGTGGATAGTGTTATAGTAAGAAAAATGACATAAATGATAAAATGGAATCAGGTGATTAACATGAACACTGAATATTGCTGTCAAGTGCAAAAACAGAAGTGCTACAATGAGATGGAAGGATTATAGTATAGTCGCTGACTTAAAATGTCATTCATCTGGTTATTTGTCTTTCAGAAATTTGCTTACTTGGATGATTTGGTGGAAAGGTAGTTCTTAAGGTGTGTGACAGCATCAGCATCTTTGACAAATGACAAGGCAATGAAATCAACACCTTCAGAAATCGCAAACTCAATATCGGACCAATCCTGTAAATCACAACGCGTGAATCAATAATATGGGAACAAATCTATGTTGGCTAAGGTATTATAGATTCAGACAGAATATTCATATTTTTAAAACTCTTATATTTCACTTGCAGCAACGTTAGGTAAGAAAGAGCTTAGAAAGATCATATGCATAATGAGATGACTGCGGTGTTGCCATCAATGAATACTGAAACTCGTCAGCACTAAGTTGGAAGATGATCCGTCTGGGTTGTTGAAACAAAATTATGACACGCGTGCCACGACCCTGGGACTATAAGTGAATATCACAAAATTAACGGGGAGAAAGCCGGAAATGGAACTTGTATAACCTTGTTTGACAGAGTTGGAAGCTCATCACTTCTCCCAACAAGCCTTCCATCTCTCCAGAAGCTCAGTTTAGCACGGGGAAGGAGTAAACCAGGGTCCGTGCACTTGCAGCGCAAATCATTCCCAATCTTTTCCACGACTTCAAAGGTCGCCATTCCTCCATCAATAACGATCTCATCGCCCACATTAATACCTAAAGAAGAGCAAATATTTGGTACTAACAATTTTAAAATATTTCCATTAAATAAGAACTTGACAATTCACTTGCATTAACAAACCTACCTTCAGAGAAACCTTCATAGTTTGCTTGAACCGTAAATGGACGAGAACCCTCAAACTTTTCAGTAGTATAATCCCAGATCGAGCCATCCTAAAGGTTCAAAATTAATTCATTTCATTCAACAATTGGCTATTGTGTAATGGATTAAGCCTTACTAACACAGTCAAGAGCAAGTATAGAAGTAAAAGTAGTCACAAAATGAGCAAAGCACAGTAACTCTCAATGTAAAGAGCTATGTTTACTCATGGCTACAAGTTTCGACGTGACAGAAAACAAGAACACGAGTTTTTTTCTCAAACATATCTGCCCTCCATAATCGAATGCCTAATAAATCCATTTTAGTAAAAAAAAAAAAAAATTAAAAATTTTGGTTAATACTCGATCAAGGAGATAATTAGATAAATGTACAGTATGATTAAGCTCTATGGAATCCAAAATTACGGAAAAAAAAAATCATTGAAATGCCTTAGATTGATTACTTCTGCTTTAACAGAGGATGGAGCACCATGATCAACAATCTGAATCTGACTGCCTTCAGTATCAATCATCACAGACACTGAAAATCCTTTTTCTTCATTCAAATTCTTAATCTTTCTAATGACATCTTGGTGCCAATCCCTTGTGTTATGGCACATATTAAGCCTAGCCACATTCATCCCTCCCAATGCCAACTTCTCCAAATTATCTGAAGAACAGCATGCCGGACCAATAGTGCACACAAGCTTCGTCTTCCTCAACCCCAAAAAACCCTTCTCCTTCAATTCCTCTTCAGACACAACATCCAATCCTAAAACCCCTTCAAATTTCCCCAAATCCTTAGAAATTTCAGTGCTTTCCACCCCCACTTGCATTACTGCATACACCGCATTTTTAGACCTACAATTCTTCAACTTCCCTGCACAAAAACTAACTCTCTGACTTGAAATTGGAAAACCGAACACCCCCTTCTTGAAATCACAAATGGGTTCTTTCCCACTAAACTTTAGAGATAAATCCCCCACCACAGCCATGACTTTTCAGAATTTTGATCAAAGAAAAGTCAACGATAGGCACTGATAAAGAAAAGAAGAAGGGTTTAGTAAAGAAGAACCAGACATATGATATACTAATATTTAGGTTGTTTTGATTGGAAAATCCGACAAGTTTGTCTATTGCTGAGAGTCTTACAAGAAAGATTGGAATATATAATTGAGCATATATTATAGGTATATACCGTATATTCAATTCAAGAAAAAAGAACATTTCCCATTTGAGAATAGGAAAAATTCCAGCTACCATTTTTCTCATTTGAAACTAGGGACGGCTGCGAAGAGCGGTAGAATATAATAATAAACAATAATTAATTTTATTGAGAAATTTCTAATTGATATTTTTAATTGACATTATGATATAATGCACATATCTAGTAGTGTAAATAATTATTATATCACTTGTTCTTTATTTCCAAGTACATGTATATACGTCATGTCATAGTGTTATTTAAAAATATTTGTTAAAATGTCTTCATAGAATTTAATAATATTAGTGTCGAGTTCAACTATCAACCACCCTTCTGTTTCCGTTGAGTCAATGTCAGTTTTACTTTTAAAGTGCTTTTTTGTTGTTCTTTTCTTGCCACGTGCACACTTTTTTTTTTTTTCTTTTTCGAAATGGTATTATTGTATTATTAATTGAATTTATAAATAACATAATTTTTTAAATCACTTTAAATAACACATATTTTTTAAATCACTTTTTAACAACACATTTTAATTAAAAACATCAAAGATCAAAATAAATTCCAACATTTTTCTACAGAACAGAGCAAAGTTTTAAACAAAAAACTTTTACCAAAAGAATTTATGTGCTTTTAAAAAAAAAAATGCATGTAAATTAATTTCTCATTCTTTTTTTAACAAGTGTTTGGTAAATGGTTTATAAATTGATTTAGACTCTCTTTGTTAAAATTTTGAAGTTTAAAAATATGTTTTTTTTATGTTTTCGAAGTAAAATATGTGATTGAAAAATTGAGAGAAAAAATATGTGTGGTTTAAAAATGATTTGGAGAATTGTATTGTTTAAAATTATATTTTTATTTTTTAATTTGCCAAACAGAGCCACAATTCCCCAAATCATTTTTTAATTACATAATTTTCTCTCTTAAATTTTCAACCACACATTTTATTTCAAAATTACAAATAAATAAGTTTATAAATCACTATAATGTTACCAAACTGATGCATTAATCACAAATTTTTCATAAAAATTAAAATGGACTCTCAAACACTGGTTTAGTGAAATTTTAACACGTTGTGTTTGAACAATCTTTAGGAGTAATAAATATGACCAAATTACATTTTGAAATCCGTTTGGTAATCTTACTTTTTTTCCTTTATAAACCAATTTATAAAGTATACAATTTTTCATATTACTTTTTAATTGCACACATTTTCTCTCACCAATTTTCAATAGCTACGTTTTACCTCAAAATCATAAATAAATTAGTTTATAAATCAAGTAGTGTTATTAAACAAAGACGAATCTTGTCTTGTAACATATAAGAGCCCTAATTTTTAATTTTTTTTTTTTGAATTTATTTTCAATCACACTTTCTTTCAATAAATTGTGGAGTTCGTTTGATTGCATGGGTGAAATTTGAGTGGAAAGAAAATAAATTTAGGAACTGAATTCTTGAGAACTATTTTCTTGTGAATTGGAAATTTATTGTATTTAATTGAATTTTTTTAAGTTGAAAAGGGAAGAAATTTTTCGAATTTTGTTATTTGATTGACATTCTTTTCTAAGAAAAAATTGGTGAAATTGAGTTTTTTAGTTGAATTTAAAAAAAAAAAAATTCCATAGAAACCATATCCCAAAAAAAAAAAAAAAAATCATTTTTCCACGTAAGGTGGAAATTTAATTCCCACACAATAGGTGAGAAAGCATTTTCCACAAAATGGTGTAAAACACCATCACGTGAGGCCAACATAGAAACCTTTTCCATTCAAAATCTGGTCAATCAAAAAACACAAAATATGGAATTTGGCATGGAAAACAAGGCCTATCAAAAATTGCCGTAATTCAATTTAAAAAAAAAAAAAAAAAATCAACTTTATTTATATAACTCATGTTTTTAAAAAAATTATTTTTAATCAAACATCCTCTCAATAAAATAATTATACATATGAACTCATAATCTATCCTTATTTTTAACCACTCAACTTATAAAAAATATTTTCATGAAAAAGTTGTAAAAAAATATTGCGTCAAACAGAAACATATAGAAGCACGTTTAGTACATAGTACAATATTTTAATATTAAATAAGGAAACTACAACAAGAAATAAAATTTGAAACTCTAATTATTACTCATATACCTCAAAGAGAGACCTTCTTTTTTTTTTTTTATTTGACCGGAATTATACATTACTTTCCTTCCTTTCATTTCATTTTTGAGAGTATAATTGACTCAATTTAATCTTGTCTTGTTATCAATAATTACGAGAGGTTTTTATTTAGATCATTATTTAATGTAAAGATATATCTAAATATACTATTTTATTTATATTAATATAATCATATTTTTAAGAGACGAAGAAAGTATAATTATTACATAGTTCCAAATCTAAGGTAAGTGTGTGCCTATGTTTGAAACCCATTATTTAGAGAAAACAAATTTTGTAATAGTGATTTTTTTAGAAATATGTGGTAAAAAAAAAGTCTATATTTGGTAAACAAACTTACTTATATACAAGTTTAAAAATAACACATTTCTTCAAACCGATTTTCAACCACACAAATTTTCTCAAACCACTTCTCAATCATAATTTATTACGAAAACAGTAAATTCTTTGTTTATGAACAAAACTTTTACAAAACAAAAGCTAAGAAAAAGTTTTTAGTTTATATATAATATTATTATCTGTGAAAGAATGTGTAATTAGAAATAAATTTGTAAAAAAAAATGAATTTTCAAAAAATGGGTATCAAAGTGTAATTCGTAGTCACTGTTTACTCATTTTTCCATAAATAAACAAACACAAGAAAAAACGTTGGTGCGTAATTGCAGTGCCGACATTCCTGCAGACGGGCTGCAGCCTGCAGTATAGTTCAATTTTTTTACATGGTATGGTATAAACATCCTTGGAGGTTTTTCAGCCATTCATTGGACCTAACAATATAAATATATTTAATATTAAATTGGAATACATGGAACGCGTTGGACAATAAAATAACACTAGAATTTCACATTTTTGTATGGGAGCGTGGAAAATGTTCTTTAACATAGATAGATATATTTGGTATTTTGTTACAAATCTAGTCCTAATTATTGGTATGATCTAGTGTTGATTCCGGTTTATTAGAGAAATTTAAAGCACGAGTTATTTATATTATATTTTAATTTATTGCTGTTTGATGGATTTAATTGATGTAACACTCTTAATTACATTGATACTCTCGTTGTAAATAAGTCTCTGATTAGCAAATGATAAAAAAAATATGTTTTTAAATTACATAATTTCTCAAATCATTTTTTAATCATACATATTTTCTCTTTTCACTCTTCAACCATATATTTCAGCTCGAAAATATAAAATAACATATTTTGAAATACAAAATTTTTAACAAAAAAACATAAAAAATAAAAAATAAGTCCGAGTTTTTAATAAATAATGATTGATTTAGGATCTTTTGCAAGGTTGACCAAAGCAAGCAATCAAGTAAAGCAATCAGTGCCTTTAACGCATGCATTTGACCTGGAAGATCCAACTATACTCAAATTTGGGTAACTAGTATTACACTCATGCGATGCGCGAAATATTTATTCATGATGATGATTAAAATTTATGCGAATATGTTGATTATACAATCATATCAAATAAAAAATATAGTACAAATAATATTTTATTACAATGTATTATTGAATTCGAAATTTTAAAAATGACAACACTAATCAAAATAAAAATACCCTCGCGTCTTAAAATTTGGAGCTCAATTAAATTTGTTTTAATTTTATTTTTATTCGTCATCAATTTCTTTTTTAATGTAGTTTAATTTTTTATTAAGTTTAATTTTTAATGTATTGATTACATATATTTTATAAATATTTCTAGCCACTGAAATTGCATATGCGTGTGCATATGGAAACTTCTTCAACTGAAACTGTCTAATGTGCATGTGTTATTATTGAAGTCCACAACATAATCAACATTACACCCACATCTAGTGGCTCCACACATAATGTTATCGCAACGTCTAGTATCTTAAAGAATTTGGTTTTCATGGCCTAGGTGAGATAAGTTGTATACTTCGGGGATTCTTCATGTCTATTGTGAAACTAAAGATATAGCTTATCTTGAAATTGCTCAATTATTGTTAGAATTAGTAACTCTCAACCCATCTTAAATAATGAATCGAGAGACCCTATGTTATTTGATGTCATCTATTCTAATGACGTTCTGAAAATTGAGACCGTGCCCAATGTTGAATTCCTAACTCATCTATTAAATACTTCGAGACTTCAGGATTCTTATGCTCTATTTTGGTCATGAAACTATTATACTCTTCAATAGTGTAAGTTTTTGCTACTCTCTTAAGTAATGCAACGATCTCACTACCCCTATACTTGATATTCAATTTGCCAGTAACCATGACGTGCATCAGGAATAACCTCAGCAATACCATTTATGATAGCATTTCCCCGATCAGTTATAAAGGCAAGGTTGTTGACGCCCCAATTTATTTTCCTCAACTTTGAGAAAACAAATTCATCACTAGACCATTTTTGATATCCATTATCTAGGGATGGCAAAATGGCTCGTCGGCTCGGGCCGCTCGAGCTCGGCTCGGCTCGGCTCCGAAAAAGCTCGGGCTAAGCTCGACTCGCGGCTCGAGATTTCGAGCCAAAACTCGAGCCGAACTTTTTTTTGAGAGACGGACTTTGGCTCGACTCGGCTCGAGCAAAAAAAAACCCGCTAAAAAATCTCGATGGGAGTTTGAACAATGAATTTCGACGACAAGTTCGGCTCAACTTGCTATATATACACATTTTCAATAAAAATTTTATGAATTTTTGCTACAAAAATAAGAAAAAAAGTAAAAGCTCGGGACTTGGCTCGAAAAAAAGCTCGAGCTAAAGCTCGAGTCAAGTTCGAGCCTTGATCTTCGGCTCGCTAACTGGCTCGGCTCGTTGACATCCCTACATTATGCCAAATACAAAAAAGTATATTTGAATGTTGACATGTAGTAATAATCAACTTGCTTTCATATCTAGTTTTCAATGATGTACATTGTAGTGGAATTAGCCGTCGCATCGAATTATGAAATTCGCGAATGCACTGTCCGAGAACCATGAAAAAATAATTGAAGCGATGGTCGCCATCAACCTCAATAATAATGAATGCTGAATTAGGATTAGTTCTCGCCATGTTATAATAATACCTGGCCTGCTTAGCATAACTTTACTCGGATGAACCTATTAGGTCCTCTAGCGCACAATTTTTAGCTTTTCAGGCCTCTACTAACTCATGGCTACCCCCGAATCTCGTTGCATGTCGTTAATAATGCCTATAGGCCTGTAAATTGTCATTGGATCCTGAAAATCGTGCATTATCTATCAGCCGATAAACCATAATCGAGCTTGTCTGTTATCATTTCGACGATTGTCACTTAACAAGTATGTTCTCGTGCATACTTGCGAATTATAAAAAATGATTTTTGTCCATCTTTGTTGCTCACAAGCGCAAACTGCGATTTTCATCTATAAAGACAATTGTGTAATTACTTCTGCTTGACTTTTTTTACTTTGAACTCTAAGTTTTGCTTTAGTGTAATATTCTGCACAGCTTATTGGAAATCTTGCTTGGTATCAAATATTTGCTGAACTTGCAAATCTCCATCATCAGGAACTACACATGAACAATTAGATGATTGTAAACCTGGTCAGTTTGTGAGTTCCCACTATGCCCATGTCTGAATAATGCAATTAGATAATTTTTTGTAAATGAAATTTCTTGATTGTCTTCAACTACCTTGTGAGCTATGTGAGAGACAATGAGATCATGGTTTATAGCAACTGTCTCAGGAGTAACATAGTCATCCTCACGAGCTATCTCTACTATGTCCCAACAAATCATTCACATTTCGACCTCACTATCGGGATATCCTTCCTTTCTAAAGTTACTCAAAGATGAATAATATCATTTTTTGGTTTCAGTTAACCAAATAACTTCCCTTTCGGAGTTAACTTTTACATGTGAAAGCGGAATTTGAAAATTCGAGTTATGTAGAAAACTCAAATTTATATCATATTTAGATGGATCAAATTTGAATTTTTTTGGTAAGGGTAATTATATTCATGCAACATTTTTTTATATGTACACTACAGTTTAATTACAAAAAAGATCTTTAATGTTTGTTTACTTTTGCTTTTATTATATCATCAACTTTTTTAATCGCATTATTATTCATAACATTCAATTAATTAACATATTTTATTTATAATCATGATTTCTATTCAAATATTCTATTAATTTGCATTGAAAAGATGTGAAAATATTTTGTTTAATTTTTAGATTAATTATTTATTTTGATTATTTAAAACTACGAGAAATAAATAACTATTTTTCGTCCTCGTAACAAATATTTTTAACTAAAAATTATCTCTAAAGACAAGATGTGAAAATTAATAAAGAGTTAAAGATAAAAAAATTATTAAAAAAATTGGCAGGGTAAATGTAAAAATGAAGAAAAATTAGGGATTTTCATTGCAATTAAAATGTTGTATGATTAAGAAAAAATATGGTGTCAATATATTTACCCTTTTGGTAATCTGTCGTACAAGTCTGTAAATGACATACTTGGCCTTATCAAAATTTCAGCAATGTCCCTTACTGATATGTTTAACATATATGTTGAATAAGTTTAACCAACAAATATATTTAAAATATCGAGAACAAAATTAAAAAAAGGATTATAAATATTCGTAAATCAGTTACTAATAAGAAGTGACAGATAAATGAGCGTTTGATATCTTTTTTGATTTTTTATAGAGCAAGAAAATGAAAAAACTATAGAAAGAGCATGATATTGTTTTACCAATTTTAGTACAATTTATAAATAATACAATTTTTAAATTACTTTTAACCGAGCATATATTTTAGGACTATGTTACTCTCATAATCAATTTGACAATCATCTTGACCACCCTTCACATGGCAAGTGATGGCAATGTGGGTCCCTCGTTTTTTACCCACTCCGGCCCATCCCATGAAAAGGATGATCAAGCTTATTCTCAAATTGAAATAATATTTTTCTATTTCTTATTTTCACTTTTAATCACATAAAACTTTACAACAAAAATATAAATACAAAGGATTATGCCAGACTCTCCTCAAGGTTCACCCCGTGAATGACCCCCACTCACATGGGTAAATAATATTTTTCTATTTCTTATTTGGAGCATGCTAGACGAACCTCGGGGCTTACCCCCGAGGTGACCGCCCCCTCACATAGAGAGGGCGGAGCCCACTTGTCGGAAGTGGGCTCCACCCCTCCATGTGAGGAGGGGGCCACCTCGGGAGTAAGTCCCGAGGTGCGTCTAGCATTTTTCTTCTTATTTTCACTTTTAATCATATAAAACTTTACAACAAAAATATAAATACAAAGGATTATGTCAGACTCCCCTCAAGATTCATCCCGTGAATGACCCCCGCTCATATGGGTACGGGCTCCGCACCCATGTGAGTGGGGTCACACATGGCGGGTCTTTCACGGGTGAACCTTGAGGAGAGTTTACATCCCCCACCCCCCCCCCCCCCCCCCCAAAACTGATTTTTCACCTAAAATGTGTACATTTTCAAAGATCGCCTTCTCAGGCCGTCCGTCCGTCCGTCTAAAAATCCCCAAATTGCCTCTTGATTCCCTCATGTCAACCTTAACCGAGTGTTCAAATCAAATCGTGCAACATCGCACTCTATTTGATTTTGAACCGTAAATTATTGAGATTTTCTTTCATTGCGCAGGGAAAGTTCCTTTCGATTTCGCTGCTGCTTGTTTAGATCTTCCAAATAGCAGGTGACTCTGTACTTAATTTTGTTATTATATTGTTATTGAACGAATTTCAATAATTTATCATGATTTTCCCAGACTAGACTGCAGATTTTTAGGGATTTATTATTTTTTAGTTTTATCTATACAATTGCATATTACATACAGATTCGTTATTAGGGTTGATTAGAGTGATTTGTTGAATAAATAAATATATTAATTTCCATGTACTATTTCTCTTTAGTGAAAGTAAAATGGTTTCATTTTAATACCTGTGTTTTCTTAGGGTCTGTTTGATTGCAAAATTTGGAAAAAAATTTGAGTTACATGGAATTTTTCCCCCTTTAAGGGATTCCTTTATCATGATTTTGGCCAAAAGGAGCTTGAAGTGCTTGTACCGTGAAAATGTGACATTTTTCACAGAATTCACATGCAATCAAATGGACCCTAAGTAAAATGACAATTTCTTCCTGTACTTCTTTGACTGTTATTGTTGAACTTTGTATATGTCAATGTCAGCTTCTGAGAAATTGATTTTGATTGCGAAGGTTGTTCACTTCCCTTGCGATATTCCCTGTTTATCCTTTTCTCAGTAACAGCTTGCAAATTGGGGATCTGATTACAGATTTACAGTTGACAATTGTGGTGTATGTGTACGTATCTACGTCCTTCCAACATTGCTGTAATTTCAAAAGGAAAATGGCTGCATATCCATCATCTCATATTTCCTCCGGTGCTAATGCATTTCCTGAACATTTGATCATACCCACTAAGCAACATTGTTCTTTGAAATTTTCGCCATGCCTGAAAAGTCCATTAAGACATGAAATGAAAGTCTTGTGTGTAAAAGCCACGCCATCTGCTGATACGGGTGAAAATCAACGGAAACCAACATCTTCTTCCCAATCAAAGAGTCCACTGTCAGTAGTTTTTGATGTTCCTCGAACCATTTGGAGGCAAACTTTGAGGCCTTTAAGCGATTTTGGGTTCGGTAGGAGGAGCATTTGGGAAGGTGGTGTTGGGTTGTTTCTTGTTTCAGGGACAGTCCTGTTGGCACTTAGCTTAGCATGGTTTAGGGGGTTTCAGTTGCGATCAAAGTTCCGAAAGTATTTGGCCATATTTGAATTTGATCAGGCTAGTGGTATGTGCACAGGTACGCCTGTTAGGATTAGAGGTGTAACTGTTGGCAATGTCATACGTGTCAATCCTTCCCTGAAGAGTATTGAGGCAGTAGTTGAGGTGAGGCAAACTTGAAGATCGTGATTATGATTATGATTATTATGATTATGATTATTATTATTATTATTATTATTATTATTATTATTATTATTATTATTATTATTATTATTATTATTATTATTATTATTATTATTATTATTATTATTATTATTATTATTATTAATTTTTTTATGACAATGTGTTTATACAGCACATGATGTTTTTGTAGGTTGAAGATGACAAAGTTATAATACCTCGAAATTCATTGATTGAGGTGAACCAGTCAGGTCTTCTCATGGAAACTATGATTGATATTACACCACGTAATCCTATTCCGACACCTTCAGTGAGCCCCCTTGATGCAGACTGCGATAAAGAAGGTTTGATTGTGTGTGATAAACAGAAGATAAAGGGATACCAAGGCGTTAGTTTAGATGAATTGGTTGGAATATTTACTCGCATTGGCCGTGAAATCGAAAAAATTGGTGTTGCAAATACCTATTCATTGGCTGAACGAGTTTCTTCTGTTGTTGAAGAAGCACGGCCTTTGCTTATAAAGGTTTGATGTGCATATTTTATATTTTCTCTTTGGCTATTGCTCTCATTCATGGGTCTGTTTTTAGTCGTGCCGACTGAATATTATAATTAAAAATTTTAATTTATTTTCGTAGTTAACTATCTTCAAATCCCAATATCCTTTACCATACTAGGTTAATTGGAAAGATTCACAGAATTCCTGAGGAAACCTATATGACAATTGGCAGGAAATGGAACATGTGTAAATAAAGTGATACACTGGCATGGAAACCTCGATGAAAAAAATGTTTCAAACAAACAAAAAGAGAACATGGAAAGCATATTGATTTACTCTTTTATATATATATATATATATATATATATATATAGAGAGAGAGAGAGAGAGAGAGAGAGAGAGAGAGAGAGAGAGAGAGAGAGACTGTTTGATGGAGATGAAAATCATTTTTTTAGTGGAATTTGATAAAAGTTGATGAGATGTGTGATTAAAAAGTTGTGGGACCATGAAATATTTGTTGTAATTAATTGTTGACTTTAACATTGATAAAAATCTAGATCAAGTAAGGGCATAGCATATACTTGTAATTCTGTTTATGTCAACATTTCAGACTTTTGATTCATGATAATCAATTTAGCCCCTCGTTTGGTATTGATTTTAATCTTAGTCAAAGTTAACGATTAATTTCAGGCTTTCAGCTACATATTTCATCAACTTCTATTAAAATCTAGTAAAAATCTAATTTTAATCTCTACAAAATAAGGACTTAATATAAATTAAATAAGCATTTAGTTTCAGTTAAATTGTTGGATCCATGTTTTGGTCCTCCAACAACTTATGATCTTGATGTTATATGCCTCTATCTATGACATATGGGATGGCAGTGGGGCTGGGGCGGCCATTCCTGTTACACATCCCGTCGGGTGTTTTTGTCTCCTTATCTCGTCCCAATACTCGGTTAAGGCAAGGCAGGACAGAGTGGGTGAGCCCAACCTACTTGGCCAAACAAAAAAACAGAAATTTGTTTTATAAATAATTTTTATTACTTGATCACTATTCTAGATTTATTTTTACATTTTTGTCTAGGAAAATAAATGAAATGGAATTAATGTAAAAACATAAAATAAATTAGAACATTCTAGATTGACACATACTAAACTATCAATTATTCAGAAAATTCAACTTCACAATTCACATAGGTTCATTAATGATTCATCAGCTTATATTTCAACAATTTTGTTTCTGATATCAAGCTCTCCCTATCCTGTAATCTGTCCCTTTTCAGTCCTTAAAGCACATTAAGCATTATAAAATTTCTAATTTCAATCGGTTTGAGCACTTTGTTTCCTGCAATAAAAGTACACCGATATGACTGTTGAAACTGTTGGTGTTAGTTGAAAACTTGGTGTATTGGGTATTCCCATAGTAGAAAGTACTGGATGTTCTCTTTCATGTGATTTCCCCCAATTTAATAAGTGTTAGACCAACGTAGAACTTGAACTAGATTTCTTTTTTCTTTTACTAGCAATTACTGCTTATAGACTACAAAGAGACGTTTCCTTTGGAAATTTAAATTTTGGAGGTACCATTTTTAGTTACGTAACTATTATAAATTTAATGCAAGTCGTCATTGGTTATGATCATGGGACCAATTGCTACCTAGATGGGTGATGATCAGAATAGAATTACTCATAAATTTCATCAAGAAGGCATGTTCATGTTTAATATTTAAATTCGTTTCAATAGTTTTTTGAAATTGCAGTAAACATTACTTGATCTTTGATACAATGATCCATTACTAAAGTCCATACAAAATTAGCAATCCAAGACGTAAGCTAATAAACCCTAACATGCATTAGTAATAAGTAGCATCAGAAAATATTTGCAAAAATATTATAAAAAGTGAGAAATGTTCCAGTGTGAGAGTTAAAGAGTGGTGAAAAATTAAATTGATGGAATTGGGAATCCATAAGCCAAAATAATCTTATTCTAAAAAGTAAAACCAAAGCTTATGCTATCCCCACCACCAACAAATGGCTCATAGGGACTGCAGGCTAGCATAATTGGCCTTTGCGCAACCCATGATTTTTTCCGGACCATGCCTATGTAGAAGGTGCTACCCTACCCTACCCAGCCCACTCTACTCATCTAATACAGTAAATGACACAAAACTTAATTGTTCTCAGCGAATAAACACATTTATATATGAAAGCTTGGATTCATTTTACTTGGTTAAATTACTTTCAGTGAGCTATCTCATTTAATTTGTAAATAAATGGCATTTTTCTCTGGGGCACTGATTTTTAAGACTGACTGAAATCTGATTCGCCTATTTATTTTTTGTCAAAATGTTATGATGTATTATCAATTTATCATAGCTCACAAAAGTGATTGAGGTGGCAGGGGCATTTGGAAGTCAGATATGCCTTCATTTACTATTTATGTGTCATATCAATCGCAGTATGGACTTTATACCTTAAAATGCAACTGCTCTGATTTGGCTTTGAGTCTGATTGGGTGTTCTATTAGTGATATTAAGTTTTAGTGGAATGTTGTTCGTGCTGTGTATCCTGATTTTCTGCAGACTGGTTGCAAATTAGAGTGCAACAGATGGAAAATAACCTTGCACAGTATGGTCATTTAGCATATATGTTCTTCTTGCTTTCTTTTTGGGTATAATTTGTTGCTTCCATAGCATATATAATATATTCTCAAGCAAAATTCTGTTTTTGATGTAGTGATGTCTCAGATCAAAGCCATGTCTGAAGATATTCAACCTTTACTGGCACAAGTTCATGATAGTGGTTTGCTGAAGGAAGTTGAAAATTTAACCAAAAGCCTTACACAGGCATCTGAGGATTTGAGGTAGAGTACTCCCTTAGTCAATTTTGGTCTCAGCAAACTAATTCAAGGTTTATGATGCTTAGTCTCCTTCCATTCTGTTTCTTCATCTTTGCATGTGTATGTATTTGTGGTCAAACATATGATGAATCTTGGACCAGTTTAGCTAAGTTTCTGAAATCATGAGGAAGTTTGAACATCTTCAAAATTTAGTAATAAAATACTATTGATTTTTGAAGCGTCTTCATGATGCTTTAATTCTTCCGTTCTATCATATACTTTAATTATGGCTGTAAATAAACCAAGCTTCTAGCTTGTGGTTGCGTCTAGTGTGGCCCATTGACTAAAAGGGTGTCACTGATGTTCAATGGATGCATGCTTTGGTCAGCTTGAAGTATGCTGATAATTATGGGTAATTTCCCTGGTTTTGTTTAGTTTTCTGACATAGTAAACGTATCCTAATGTGCTGATGATGAAAATTAGATTTGCAAATTTGATCACTCAGAACTAATGTACTTTGGATTGATTTTACACGTTTCTCTCTCTGCTATCTATATGGTATGGCTATGTTGTTTCACAAGCATCTGTTATATTGCAATTGGCCCACACTGTTTTAAATGTAAAACTCTACAGAAGAGTGCATTTTTCCATTATGACTCCTGAGAACACGGAATTAATTCAGAAGTCTATATATACCCTCATTTTCACTTTGAAGAATATTGAGGTGAGTCGTCTTCGCAATGCTTCAATTCTTATTCTACACTTCTTACTCATTTTCCTTTATCTCTTTATTCTAATAGCTGCTGGTAATTGTTTCATGTTGATGTCACTCAACATTTGCAGAGTATAAGTTCAGATATATTAGGATTTACTGGTGATGAAGCTACAAGGAGGAATTTGAAATTGCTTATTAAGTCACTCAGCAGGCTACTATGAAGATGGGAAATTAGAAGTCAATTTCAAGGTTAGGGTAGTCAAGTTTCTTCCATGACATCCTCTTATTTATAGTAGCTGCCGAGGCTCAGTGGAATTGACGTGTCGATATTTTGTGCATTGTTCACGGAAGATCCTCATCCTTCGGCAACTTGAGTTTGCCGTGAATAAAACTTCGTCACTTCCGGCCACCTTTGTCAAAGTTTTTGATTAGTGCAGCCTGCGTGTTGTCTCGTCTTGGAAATCTGATGGTAAAACAAATATTTCCTAAATTTCAAAGTGATGTAAAATTAGCTCACACACGTGCTCCTTTGCTTTTTGGACAGCACTACCTTTCTCGATTGGTTTTAATGACATTATTATAGGCAAATTTCTCTTCAGAAAACTCTTCAATTAATGCTTATTTTTTACTTTATTATATTGTTCTTCCAGATTAAGGGGGGAAAAAGGGAATGTTTTAAATTTTAAGGATATTGTACGTTGGGCGGAGATCATTTCGTTTCCCCATTGCTGCATTGCAATTTTTTCTGCTTTTGTTATCTATAGCATGATGCAAGTTTACAATGCTTCCGATTAATCGGTAGAGCAGAGTAGATTACTGCCGGTCGGATTTTTATTTTTATCGGAGAAACTTTCTGGTATCATTGGGCTCTTTCTAAAAGCAAGAAGAAGACCAGCCAATGAAACCCTATACTTTATGGCGTAAAAAATAAAAATTTAAGGTTCTGGTCTTGCCACTCTCTCGGCCATCCGAAACTGTTTATGCAACTTCCAAGATGACGAGAACGAACTCCATATGACCGATCACATTGTTCGAATAACCTCGTATGCTTCCCCTGCCATTGTTGTCGGGGTTAGTTGGTCATTAATTTCAATCGTTTAGTTTCAGTGAAAGAAACCCTACAAAACTCAAAATCTATTTTTACAATAATTACCAAAAAAAATATCTTTCAATAATCCTAACGGCCGTAAAATAGTCGAACACACAAGAAAAAAACCTATAATCTCTCTAAATTTTGTTTTTTGAGGTTGTTGAAGATTGTAATCAAGAACGAAAGTGATGCCGGTGGGCCCGTGATGAAGAAGAAAACTCTCTCCAAATACTGAGTCCGACTTTTCAAAAAAGCAAGCGGAATCTGTGTTCTGAGAGTGCAATTGAAAATCATCCAATTATTGGCACCATAATTTTGGTCCAACTAGGCAAACTTCCGTTTAAAGTGGTGAAAATGGACCTGCCCATAACCCGTGGATAGGTCCATGGCCAATAACCAACAACTCGTTTATAAATAGTTATGGGAACAATACATAACTACAAAAGTAAAACTATTCCTTTTTAAAATTAACAAACTTGTATAATTTTTCTAAAAATCAGGTCGTAAATACAATTAATAGAATTAATAATATATAATATATATGACCTGTTAATAAACACACAATCTCGATGTATAAAAGAAACTTACCAACGCAATAAGAACTCTCCCTGTAATATCGCCCTAAAATCTGCAAAATCAATTGAAGCTACAAAATCGATTGATTCTTCCCCGAAATTAAAGATTCTATGAAACACCATCATCGTTTATTGGGTAAATCGGAAGCTACTTTTCGTTAAATTGATTCTGAAGCTACGGGTCCTTAAATCAGAAGCTACGGATCCTTGAATCAGAAGCTACGGTTCTTTGAATTGATTCTGAAGGTAAGCATATTGGCTACCATTCTGTTTTCCAGATGAAGTTTTCTTCAAAACTCGAAATGTGAAATCTATATTTACGAGGTGTTTCATGTTTAATTAGAATGTTGCTGCGTAAATACCAATAGCGCATCAAGAAAAATTGCCTCGACGTGTTTGATTTCATTGCACTAAATATGATTTCATGAATAACATGTGCATTCGAATGTACAGAATCACAATAAACACCGTGATCAAATTTGTCAACTAGCTGTGACTTGTTTTGAACTAAATGTGACCAAATTTTTTTGTCTTTTCATGTAATTTTTATGTGTAAACTGTGACATGAAAACAGTATGGTAGCTCTACACATTCATTCGTTGTGCTAAATATGATTCCATGAAAGCATTGGAATGTATAGAATCACAAGAAAACACTGTGACCATTTTGTGAAGTAGCTGTGACTTATTTTGAACTAACTGTGACCAGATGTCTTGTGTTTCATGTCATTTTTCTGTGTCAGCGACATGAGAACAGGATGGTAGCTGTATGCATTTGTTTGTTGTGCTAAATATGATTTCATGAAATTACACGTGCATTGGAGTGTATAGAATCACAAATAAAACACGGTGATCAAATTGTCTAGAAGCTGTGACTTATTCTGAACTAAATCTGACAATATGTTTCGTGTGTGACCTTAATTTTATGTGTAATTGTGAGACCTGTTATTTTGTGTATGAACAGGATGGTTGATTTACACGTTTATTTGTTGTACAATGGTCAACCATCCCTTATTCTAGTGGAGGAGACTTGTAATTACACTGAACTTGTTGAGATTATAGTTTCAGAGTTGGGATTTCAGCATATAAAAGTATCGGTTAAATTGACATATTTGTTGAATACTTCTTTGCCTCCCGTTCGTATATTGAATAACAATAATGTCTACACATATTTGAGGCTAAAGTCTAAGAATGGAGACGTTTCAAGTTATCCCATAAATGTAGATGTTCAAAGTGCACTCACTTTGCATTCAAGTGGTCTTTTACAGTCTTCAGAATCCTCAATAGGAAATGAGGTATCATCTTCCAACATGCTCTCTTTGCAACAGATAGCGTTAGAAATTTGTGAATCTGTTATGATTGTTGATGAAGGAAACACTAAAGAAGATTTCACGTTAGTCTCCCATGCAGATGCAGCAGAAATTGTGGAAGGAAGGGTATTCCGCAACAAGGAAATACTAAAAATGAGCATGGCATTTTACGCAATCCAAAATAAGTTTGAATATAAGGTGAAGAGATCTGACAAAAAAGAGTATGTACTCAAATGTTCACATAGTGATTGTATTTGGGAGAAACCAATATGTTCAAGATTCGGGAAATGGGTATTGGTCACACATGCTCAACAAACATTGTTTTGGGGTCACATCGACAAGTATCTAGCTCCATTGTGTCAAATTGCATCAAGTATAAGTATACGTCTTCTAGAACCATATACACTCCTAATGATATATCTAACGATATTTTGCATACATATGGAGTTTCAATTAACTATGCAAAGGCTTGGAGATCACGTGAGCAGACATTGAAGTTGATAAGAGGTGACCCGACCACATCTTTTCAAAGACTGCCATCTTATTTTTATATGTTGCAACAAGTGAACAGTGGAACAATCACAAGCATATTAACAGATCATGGAAACAGGTTTAAGTATTGCTTTATGGCTTTGGGTGCATCTATAGTTGGGTGGCAATTTTGTAGACCAGTGATTGTAGTTGATGGTACATATTTGAATGGGCATTATGGCGGGACACTATTTACTGCATGTACACAAGATGCAAATAACAACATCTTTATACTTGCATTCGGGGTTGGGGACAATGAAAATGATAGGTCTTGGACGTGGTTTTTTCAAATGTTGAAAAGGGCTTATGGATCAAGAGAACATTTATGTATAGTGTCAGATCGACATAATAGTATAAAGAACGCCATTGAAGTTGTATATCCTGAGGCAATGCATGGGATATGTTCTTACCACTTGCTTCAAAACTTGAGGACTCAATTTGGGAGGTCAAATGAAAACATCACACATGCCTTCAACTGTGCAGTCCGAGCATATACCTTCAATGAGTTTGAGTATCACATGCAACAATTGTACGCAATGCATCCAGGAATCAAGAAATATATGGTATTTCCCATATAATTCTGTCAACTTGTACTGTGTGTGACCAATTATGTGTTAGCTGTGACTGTTTGTAACCATTTATAAATTATGTTTTTTATTAACTCTGTGTGACCAGACTTTAGTAAATGTGATCTACTGTAATTTGATCTTACTGTAATTTGATCTGTTTTATGTATGATATAATCAGTAGTATGTGTGACATATTATGTATTAACTGTGACTAGTTGTGACCTTTTATAAATTAAATTTTTTTTTTAACAATATGACCTACTGTGACTAGATCTATTTCATGTGTGACTGGTTTGTTGTGTGAAAGATACTCAACTGTTTTTGAGAACCTAAAGTACATCAATTGTGATATTTTATTTCTTTGTAGGATGGTGTAGGCAATGAAAAATGGTCACGGTTGCACATGCCAACGAACAGATATTCCACCATGACATCAAATATTGTGGAATCCGTGAATGCAGTCACAAGAGCTTCAAAAAACTACCCAATTCAAGCACTTCTAGAGTCATTGAGGCAAACAATTCAGTCTTGATTTTGCAAGAACAGAGACAATGCACATTGCACATTCACAAAGCTTTCAACCAAGTATGAGAAACAATTGAGGAAAATGAGCCATGATTTGAGAAATTTAAAGGTAAGTTCATTATTTATATTCTATAGATCATGTATGAAAAACTGATTTTTTTTACTCTTCTATTCAATTTCATAATTCATTCATTATTATAGGTTTCTCCAGCTAGTCACACATTGTACGAAGTTAGAGATGATTCTTCATTGTTCATGATTGACATACATGAACGCACATGTAGTTGTAGGATGTTTCAGGTTGATCTACTCCCATGTCCACATGCATTAGCAGTTATAGCTACGTTGAAGTTGAACATGTATGATTTTTGCTCAAATTATTACACAAAAGATGCATATATGAACACCTATAGATCAACGGTGTTTCCCATTGGAAATATAATGGAGTGGAATATACCAGAAGAAGTTACCACTAGAGTTGTACTAGCTCCTATTCAAAAGAGATCTTCTGGACGTCCAATTGAGAAGCGTAAGAAGGCAGCATGTGAGAGGTCACAGGTTGTTAAATGTGGACGGTGCGGTGGACTTGGTCACAATCGCCGAACATGCACCAACATGTTACCACTTAACCATGAAGAAGGGAAATTGAGAGCAACCAAAAAGCGAAAACAAGCCAGATAGATCATTCTATTATGAATTTGAAGATATTCATTGTATTGCCTTATTATTACATTTTTTCATATAAACTGTGTTCTCAGATATATTGAATAAAATACTATTCATTTTTCATCCTGCACAATGTGAATGATTATAACCATTGTTTGTGCACACCATAACTGATTGTGACCAATGATTAAACAAACTGTGGCTAATTGTTACCAGTTTTCTTAACACACTGTGACTGCTTGGTATCAACGATGATTCAACCGTGTAATCAATTCAGACAGAATATTTATTAACTGTGACCTTTTGTGACCAAGTTCAGTCACACTGTTTGATTATTTTGCACACTATAACTGACTGTGACCAATGTTTAAGCAAACTGTGACTGATTATTACCAATTTTTGGAGCGCGTTGTGACTGCTTGACATGAACAATGACTCAACTCTGTAATCCCGTGTAATCAATTCAGACAGAATATTTATTAACTGTGACCTTTTTGTGACCAAATTCCGGCACCCTTGTTGCATATCGTGCACACTATAACTGATTGTGACCAATGCTTAAGCAAAATGTGACTGATTGTTACCAGTTTCTGAACACACTGTGACTGCTCGATATGAAAAATTGTGACCGTCTGTGACCAATTTTGTGGACACTGTGACTGAATGTGAGCAAAACTGATATAACTTGAATATAAATAAATCAAGTGATTGTCATTCCAAAAAACATATTTACAAAATCAACAAAGGTAGTGAAACTAACTATGAAACTACTTACTGAAAAGCAAAATGTGAAACTAGTGAATATCCCACGCATCATTTACAACGTTACACCAAAAATAAGTAACTAATCTTTATCTAGCATAGTAAAATATGAATAATATGAATCAAACTTCCATCTATGCTTCCCCTTTCTTCCCAATCGGCCTGATATACTTGTGCTTGAACAACAAAGTTGCAATTTCCATCCGTGCTGCTGTTGTATCAAATTTCATTGGCATATTTGCAATATCATTTTGGAGCAAGTATTGAGCATATTTTACCACAAAAATGCCACAATCATCCCTGTACAAATATGAAACAAAAATGCATTACAGAAAGTACATAAGATGTTTCCTAGTTGTCATACGGGTGTAATATACATTTAGAATACATACCCATTTTGTTGATGCGGTAAACCACTTACAATGGTAGTTTGCAACTCACTTGTACTATCATCTCCACCATCTGCGCTTGAGACCCACAATCCTGCCATTTTCATCAACTGTGTAAGAATCTTGATGTGAGGCACAATACCCTCTCGAACCATGTTGTCCCGATAAGTTTTATAGCTTGAATTGAAAATGTACAGGACACGGTTGTTTAGGTCAAGCTGTCCAAGCATCCAATGTGCTTTATTTGTAGGCATGATAGGCAAAAGCACATACTCAACCTCTCTCCAAGGAGTATTAAACATCAAACGTTCTCCATTTATAGTTTGCATAAGGCCTTCCTGGTCATTTATGATGCTTGGATCTTGGACGTACTTTGAGTACATTGTGCGGATTGTGGAGTCAAATAGAAAATCCGTGGTTGTCGCCTTCATCTTCACCTTATCTCCAAACTTGGCAAGTTGTCGCACATAATAAAAGCATGCATCGATATGCTGTCAACAATTAATTAAGAATAAATAACATGTTATTGTGCGATATACTATTTAAAATTGCCTAAACATATAATCAAATTTACCGTGCTGTTTAATGATGATCCAGTATCAATTAAAACATGCCACCAAGTTTTGGAATGCACGGGGACAGTGCCGCAGACATAGGCTGGACTAATCAGGTCATCAATTGAATTGAACTTAGTCCTGTAGAAACATTAACATATCAGTCTTTTATTTGCCCACACTGTGACCTTATATACATAATGTGACCTCATATCATATGCATAATGTGACCTGATATTCTAGACTGTGACCTGTTTGAGATATTTCATTAAAAAAATACCTGTTCCTTGGCTTGTAGCCTCTGTTAAACCAATTGTAAAATGTTGTCAAGTCTGCATTATCCACACCATCCAAACATCCATCAAAAAAAATAATTTGTGTATCGTAGTTTGTTCCAACAGCAGCTTGGCGCCCTTCCACATTAACAAATGGAGACTGTAAAGTCTTCGATGGCTTTGGTGCCCTTTTCACAGGAAGACCGGATGAATCATGAGTAGGATTAGATTCCTAAGTCACACAATAAAAGTGTATAACCACGGTCAGATCTATAAACATTATTCTGTTGAGACAAATCTTTATCCACATTAACCTTGAGTCACACACTATCTATATTCATACAAGGTTTTGAAAAAACATAAAAATCCACCTCACCTCAGATAAATCACCTTCAGTCATAACTTGGAGATCACTCGACTTCAGAACAGATGTTATGACCTCATCAACCTGCTCCTGCACTTGATCAGCCTTCAACTTTACATCATCACTCCTTGCAGGTGTGGGAGTGCAAACACCAAGATCAAATGAAGGTGTTGGTATCATGTAGAAATCTTCGTCGTCATTTGAAGGATCAGATCTCATGGGGGCCTTCCCTTTTTTGTCCACATCTTCATCCACCCTAGTCTCGTCATTCTATAACAAAAGAATTGAAACATATCTGGTCACATTTTGTAATTCTAGTCACAATTGCCCAAATTCGTAAAAAATTTGTAAATGACATTCAGTCAAAACTCACCTTAGTTTGTTCGACTTCAGATGACTTCAGATGACTTCGGGTCGTTTGAGGGATCTGGTTGCATAGATGCCTTCTCATTTCTGTCTAGATTTTCATCAACATTTGTCCCTTCATTCTAACATAAAAACAAATGTGGTCAAATTTTGTCAGTCCAATCAATGAAGATACAAAATGTCACGTTAGAACATATAATTTCACCTCATCAGCATGCTGCTTTGCTTCATCGGCCTGCTCTTGTACATTAATCCCTTGATTCTGTAGTGCCAATATTAAGACAAATGTGGTCACATTTTGTCACTTCAATCAAAGCCAAATGCAAAGTCACATTCATATGTTTTTAGTCACTCACATCTTCATTGGATACATGTTCTGTTTTCAACATTGTTTTAACCTCATCGGCAAAAGAAGATATCAAACCAGCCACTGATTCTTCAAGAATCTTCATGTTTGACCTTAAATCACTAATTCCAACTTTCAATAACTCTTGGTTATTAATGACATCATTCAACTTCATAGCGCGGTTGGAATTCCTCAACTCATCATTTATTTCAGCCATTCGTGATACAAGTTGTGCAAACTCTGTTTTCAAACCTCTATTCTCACTTCGAAGATCAGAAATTTCATCATGAAATATCTTCTTTAAGCGGTCACATTCCTGATGAAATAAATATAAATATTCATTTTCTAAAATATTATTGAGGGTTAAAATATTAGGAATCAAATAAATTACTTACTTCAACACATGAACATTGAGGATCATATGTTGTGCGATGCTGTGCAGGCGTCCTGGGACTGTCATCCTTTTGTCTGTGTAATGGTGGGTCCACAAAAATATCACCATCCTGTTGTTTATCAACCTTTGAACGTGGCACATTAGTATCACAAGGAGGAGTAGCCTCGCCTGTGCCAACTTGTGCTGTTGATCTTTGCACGGTCTCACGAGGCTGTCTTGGTTTCGAGTATTGGACCCCTTTCATACAAAAATATGTACAAATACAAACAATTGATCACAAATAGCATTAACTTGGTACCACATCATGTATTCATGTCACAGTTTATCTATAGAATCCAAACATATACTATCACGAATATTGAGAATGTCTGTATAGTCACATATAGATATATAATATTGGTCACAGTATAAATATATAAAGTCACAGATACCCATGAACATTTGTCCCAGTTCTGTATATTCAGGTCATAGTTTATACAATATTGGTCACAGTTTATACAATATTGGTCCCAATATTGTATATTCAGGTCACAGTTTATACAATATTCAGGTCACATTTTATTAAATATTGGTCACAGTTTTTCAATCAGTTTACAGACTGTTCTCAAGGTATATAAATCTCATAGAAATAAATCCCAACCTCTCATATACGGCATACCAAGCTCTGCAATGGAGGGTTCAATATCATTTATCTCAATCTGTTACACATACAAATGTAAACCTTATCACGTTAAAACAAATATAATTATTTGTTACCTCCACATAAAACATGCTTTAATCTTTACCTCATTCTTAAATACTTTTCCATCCAACAATGGAACGGATGGATGCTTGTGCGCTGTCCAATTTACAATCCTAGGATAATTCCTAGCAATTCTTGTTGCAACATTTCCCTCCATACTCGGTATACACTCATACAACCACACTTGAAAAGCAATGAGAAATCCATTCAATCTATAATGTGATATCTGCTTATCTAATCCTCTCTTCAAGGATGATAAGGTGATATCATAAAGAATCTTCTCCCAAGGAAACACTTTCATCGAATCGAAATCTTCTACCAATACAAACATGTAGTGGTCAACCACCTTAGTGTATGAGGTAGAAAACAAATAGCACGAAAGCAGGTACAAAATCCCAATTCTAACAAGATCGTGTTCATTATCCACTTTATCCCCAAGGAACATATTTCCAATATCATCACTAGTTACTACTCTTAGATCACCAAAATATTTCTCCTTCAGCTCGGATGGTTTATCCTCAAGCCTCTCCCGTTCATCAACCCCCTCGTATCTTAAACCAGTCACAAGACAAAATTCAGCCACAGAAAATCGAATATATTTGTCATGAATTTTGAACCACATCTCTTGCCTGTTGCACTGTTTTACCTGACGCAGAAGTACATAGTGTAACAGTTGAGGCTGCACAACAATCTCTCTGCACTGTAGGAAGTGTGAGAAACAAGTCTCTTCAATCATCCGTTTCTGTTCAGCAGTGAATTTCATCATGAAATTCAGGATCACATTTTTTATGCAACTGGTAGTGATTTTACCAGTAAACCACTTGCTTGGTTTTATTAAAAATTTCCATTCCTGCAAGTAATACTGTGAGATTATTGACTGTTTGCTTCAAACATTGTTTATGTCACATTTACCACAAATAATGCTATTTGTGAACCCAAAAAGATAAAGTCACATCTATACATAATTGGTCACATTTAGGGGAAAAAAACAAAATATAAGTCACACATAGTTGAACTCAGGTCACACAAATAGATCAGTTTCAGACAAACCAAAAATACATATGCAGGTCTCATTATCCCCAAAATAGGTCACAGTTAGAAAAAAGACATGTCTCATTTAAACGACATAAGGTCCCACAATCCATCAAATTCATACACACGAACTAACAACTTGATAGGTTACATTTGAAGGCAACCCAGGTCACAGGTAATATGAATCAGGGCGCGCAAATCAATCTACTAAGTAATAGGAAATTATCCTTCCTCAATGATCTCTCTCCATTCAATAAAAGATTTGAAATGAACTTATTTGCACATGAAATGAAAAAATCAAGATATTTTTTTAACCTTCACTGTCGACCTCCCTCCGGTAGCAGACATCTTAACCCTCTTCCGCGTAGATGACTCTCCGGCGCTAAACTTCCTCTTTCCTTTTTCTTCTTCTTCTACGTTCTTCACATTAACGCCATGTGATCTCTTTCCTTTCTCTTCTTCTTTATTCTTAGCCTCTGCACTACGGGTTGTAGTCATTTTGACAGAAATATGGGTTGTTGAAGAAACGAAAATGGCGATGGTGAAGAAAATTTCCTCGGTTAAACGAGTATAGAAGAAAATGATAAGAGTAGCGGCGAGGATAATGGGCAGTGGGGATCGTGGAGAAGATGGAGATCGTGGGTTTCTACGGCAAGCAAGGAACTGATACAGAATGAGAGAGATAGATAGCGACACATTTAAATCAGTAATTAATAATTATGTCTAATTAATTAAAAAAAACTTAATTAGCACCTGAAATTTGAAAAACTTTTCAGCGGCCCCTTAGGTTTGAATTGTAACTTTAAAGTACATGGTTCTATGTAATTTTCCCAATAGTTATTTTATTGTTTATAAATAATAATGTGAAAATATTTCGTTAATCTATTTTTTTTAAAAGAAAAGCAAAAAATGGAGGATCTAAATCTTTAATTAGTTAAAAGGTCTCCCTAATATCACTAAGCTAAGTGGCAGGGCACTGTCAACATATACCCTGGTAGCACTAAGCTAAGTTTAGCTTAGTGCTACCAGGGTATATGCTGACGCAGAGGCGGATCTAGGAACATAATTCAGGCTCTGTTCAGTTGGATGGCGTGCCAAATTAAATTTTGTGTTGGATTTATTTGTGTTTTCTAGGTAAGTTGTGGGGTTAAAAATTGGTTTGAGAAATTGTGTGATTGGAAAGAAAAAATATGAACGGTTAAAAAGTGATTTGAGAAATTGTGTAAATTAAATTTGTTGTCTTTTTTGTCTTTTAACCAATTAATTTGACAAAATAAATCTAAACGAACGGACCCTCAGCTATAGCGGCCATTGACCATTGATAGTTGAACGACGATAGTCAACGACTGCAATAACAAGATTATTTATTATAATTTAATTAAATAATATTAAAAATTTAACTATATAAATCTCACAATATTAAACATATAATCACAAGTCACAATTCACACAAAAGAGACAATTTGATCCGTGAAATCAATTTGTAAATCAACGTTCACAAAAATGCCTCCAATTGCAATTCATCATCAATTATCAAGTGACAACGTTCACGAAAATCTGTATGCTTGTATTAGCTACAATACTGCTACTACAATGATTATCAGCCTCAAATCTATATAAATATTGAGCTATAATATAATTCACACACAACCAATAGAAATTAAATATGTAAACATAAATCTGAATATTCATCTTCCATTATTAAACCTAATGATCACGCAATCCACGCTTCTCTCTCCTGGTGTGGTTGAAGTAAACTGGCGGAATCATAGATCGTGGCCGTAGCGCGAAGCCGCAGGTGGAGGAGGAAGACGGCAGTGGGAAGTTTCGCTCGGGAGGAGGCAGCATCGCCCGACAGTGCAGACGAGGATAGAACTTGGAAAATGGAAGCTCAAGCAACTGAATTAGATTTTAGTAGACAGCTTTATGCATTAGGTTTTAGGATTTAGTTAGTTAGTGGGCGTTAATTATTAATAACTTTTTGGGTTTCTTTATTTTTAGCCCAAAATTTGTTAATTGAATTGAAAGGAAAAAAAAGACAGAAACCTGCACCTTCAATCGGCCGCCTGAAACTGAAGATTGAAGTGGAAAACCTTACTCTGTCACGGAGGTGGATCCAACAACTACAAGCATGATGTTCATGTCCCAATCTCTGCAAACATGGTCAATAAATCCTATGCAGCCTTTGAAGAACAACCAAGTCCCGACCGACCTCTCAAGAATCTTCAATCAAACTTCAAAAAAAATAAAAGATTTGTCGGCGGATCCAGCTAGCGCGGCCCCGAGAGCTCTCCACCGGCTGGATATGCCCATGTGTTGATGGTGCCCTGCCTCAGGGGTACATACGGGACGTCAACACAGTATATTGTTCACCGCATGGTGTGGATTTTTTCCACGCGAGGTGAACGCGTCCTCAGGGGGTTTCGAACCTTGGCTTAGTGGTACCAGGGAAGCCTTTGAAATTTTTAAGTTCCATAGGTTCAAGATTCGAAACCTCCTGGGGACGCGTTCACCTCGCGTGGAACAAATCAACACCATGCGGTGGACAATACACTGTGTTGACGTAAGTACCCTCGAGGCTGGACAGCGTCAACATAAAAATGCGTGTTTATATGTTGACGGTGCCCAGCCTCGGGGTACTTACGTCAATACACTGGGTACTTACGTCAATACAGTGTATTGTCCACCGCATGGTGTGGATTTGTTCCACGTGAGGTTTAGTTTAGTGGTACCAGGGAGGCCTTTGGAATTCTTAAGTTCCATAGGTCAAAGGTTCTAAACCCCTTGGGGATGCGTCCACCTCGCGTGGAACAAATTCACACAATGCGGTGGACAATACATTGTATTGACGTCCCGTAAGTACCCCCGAGACTGGATCTACCCCTGTGTTGATGGTGCCCTGTCTTGGGGTACTTACGGGACGTCAACACAGTGTATTGTCCACTGTATGGTGTGGATTTGTCCCCCCGCGAGGTGGACGCATCCCCAAAAGGTTTCCAACCTTGGCTTAGTGGTACCATGGAGGCCTTTGAAAATTTTAAGTTCCTTAGGTCCAAGACTCGAACCCTCTGGGGACGCGTCCACCACGCGTGGAACAAATCCACACCATTCCGTGGACAATACACTGTGTTGACGTAAGTACTCTCGAGGCTGGACACCGTCAACATAAAAACGCGTGTTTATATGTTGACGGTGCCTAGCCTCGGGGTTACTTATGTCAACACAGTGTATTGTCCACTACATGGTGTAGATTTGTTCCACGTGAGGTTTAGCTTAGTGGTACCAGAGAAGCCTTTGAAATTCTTAAGTTCCATAGGTCCAAGGTTCTAAACTCCTTGGGTATGCGTCCACCTCGCGTGGAACAAATCCACACTATGCGGTGGACAATACATTGTGTTGACGTCTCGTAAGTACCCCCAAGGCTGGGCACCGTCAACACCTACCTACCCCCAAATTTCTCAGACCTAGCAGATTCTTCTAACCTAAATCACACGATTCAAATGCTCCTCCCCTCAAATCCAGTGCTGTTGCTTACTCACTATCACCGTTGATTCACCTCGGACTCGCCACTCTTCCACCTCCTCCGACAGGTGGAATTTATAGGCCGTGGAATTTGAGGACAAGGCGAGTAGCAAGCTTTTGACGTTGCCACCGCGGGTGGCAACAATACTGGTAAAGCAATGATTGTGTATGGTAAGGAAATGACTGATAAGGCAGCAATATTGGTAAGTTACCGCTGCTGAGGATCGGCATACTCGAGGCGGCGTGTGGTGTGGTGGTGGTGACTGGTGAGCCAGGCGATCAGATTTTGTGGTGGGACAGTAGATGTGATGGTGGTGGTTTGGCGTAAGGCGGTGGTGGTGTTGGCTTGGTTGCCACATGTCACTTTAAGGTCAAATATGCGAGTCACATGCGACAAGTTCAAGTCACATGTCAAATGTTTAAGTCACGGTCACATATTCAAGTCACCTGTTGCAAGTTCAAGTTCAAATCACGAATCATGGTAACTTATTCAAGTCACATGTCAATTGTCATGGGATGGTGAGGATGCGGTCACAGACTCACATATAAAAGTCACAGTCACATATCTATATATACATATATAAAAATGGAAGTGAGGAGAGAGAAACATTAAATGCCTTTTCCCTTCCAAAATGTATTTACAATTTTTGGGAAAAAAAAAACAAGTAAAATAAAATAAAATCTGTGTAAATAATATTTATTATCCTTTAAATAATAAATCATATTTTCTAATATATATATTATTATTAACTATTTAATAAATTAAAGCATCTGTTCAAATGATTTGTTTTTGTTTATAAATAAAAATATTGTTATTTTCGAGATAAAATGCGTGTTTGAAAAATGGTTTTAAAAAATATGTATAGTTAAAAAATGAGTGAAAAATGTGTTGTCTGTAAATAAATTTATAGATAGTTATCGAATGGATGTTAATATTTTTAAACATTTTCTTAATTTTAATAATTATGTAAAGATTATGTGGTATAAGGTTTCCGATATAATTTCTTGATCTCCCACGTTGTCCGACAGTCGTATCATGATAGTTGAAGATTTTTCATAATTATTAATTTAACTTTTTTATTTTGTAAATAAAAGTATAATTTTATTGATTAATATTTATAAATATTTGCTAGGTTGAAAATAAATACACATTTATAACTTTTTTGATAATTTTTTTGAATGAAATTTTAAAAAAAATATTAAATACAAGAAGCAAATGCAGAAATCATGTAAATTTGCAATTTCAATGAAGTTAACAATAACTCATAAAAATTATTCAAACCTAAGATCATTTATTATTTAAATATATAAATTGACATTTTATTATTTAAATTAACATTTATTGTCCAAATAATTTTTTAATAATTTGGATAATTAGTTATATTTCTCATGTTTGATAACTCTAAAACTTTTGACAAAAATTCAACTCAAACTCAAAAATTAATTTTAACTACATATTTCGTAGGTACTAAAACTTTCAACCATATATTCCATCAACTTTTATCAAAATCTATTAAAAACTTTTATTTCCTACAAAACATGTACATTGTATTTTAAATTTTAATAATTATTGTAATAGAATTTTATTATTTTATACATTTTATATTTGTTTTGGTTATGTAAAAGTGTTAATATTTTACAAATACTTATCGAAATAGATATTACGAAAAACAACTTTCATGAATCGTATTTGATAAATACTAGTTGTTTGTTTATGGTCACTGAGGTCTTATATATGAATCACATGTTCAAATCATGGGTCACATGTTATGTGTTCAGATCACATGTCACATGTTCCAGGTCACGCGTTTAAGTCACATGTTACATGTTACATATTCAAGTCACGAAAAGCCACATTGCACTCACATGTCACAGATTGAAGCCACAGGTCATATTTTCAAGTCACATGTTCAAACAACATGTCACGTGTCTTGTATTCAAGCCATATGTCATATGTTTAAGTCACGAGTTACATGTTACATATTCAAGTCACGAAAAGTCACATTGCACTCACAGGTCACATGTCACAGATTGAAGCCACAAGTCATATTTTCAAGTCACATGTTCAAACAACATGTCACGTGTCTCGTATTCAAGCCATATGTCATATGTTTAAGTCACGAGTTACATGTTACATATTCAAGTCACATGTTCGGATCATATGTTTCAATCACAGGTCACGTCACATAACAAAGTTCAAAGGTCACATTACATCGCCACGGTCACGATTATTCAATCACAGCATGTTAGGTCACACGATTCACAATTCATATGTCGTTGCAAGTTACATGTCACATATCACATTCCACACAACACATATCATTTCAATCAGGTCTAAAAGAGTTGGTCACATTTTATTGTTTAGATTAGATCTTCTTCTCCTTCTTCTTATTCTCAATTTTGAAAGTAGACTTTTTTTTTTTTAATAATTTAATTGGTTGAATTTGTGATTTTTTGGGTGAAGGAGTGAGTGACGAATGCAACAATGATATTGAGATGGCACTATAGTGGTGCATCAGAGATGGTTTTGGCGACGAATAGACATCGGTACGTCGGAGATAGTGGTGGTGGGATACGATGTTGACAATAAGTCGGTGGTGGTGGCGGTGACGGTGGGTGACGAGGAGGAGGTACAGATTGTTTACGTAAGAATTGGGTGGGGTTTTATAATATATACCTAAAGTTTGAATTTTTAAACTTTTTTCTGTAGTTTTGAAATGTTGTAATATAAAAGTCTGATCCATGTATTATTCCCTAATATTTTATTAGTCACAATTTATTTCTGGATCACAAATTATAAATTTTATACGTTACAATTAATTTTTCGGTCGCAAATCATAAATTTATGAGCCACAACTTATTCAATCGCAAATCACAAATTTTATATCATGTTTATGGTCAACAAATTATCAAATTAATCAGTAATAACATATTTCTCGATCACAAATTTTATAATGGCTTATTTTTGGTCATAAATGATCAGATTGTCACAACTTATTCATCAATCACAATTATTAATTAATTAGTCACAATTTATTTTTGGATCGCAATTAGCCAATTAACTGATCACATATTATGATATTGCTCTTCATCTCCCACCTCACCACCATCGATGCCATCCAAATCGCCAGCGTCGCTAGAAATTACAAAATAACTCAACCTATCTCGAACTCGACCCTAATGTGGTGAAAAATTAAAGAATAAAAAAATTAAATGAGACAGTTAAAGAGACGGCAAAGCTGATCCGCCCTGAATCTAAACCTGCCTCATCCCAAACTCGTGGGGTGCAGGCTAGTTTGAGGCTTAAAATTCTTCGCGGGACAGTAAATGGGCTAAATGTTGGTACTTGGATCTCAATTCTAAGTATACTGGGATTGAAACGAACAAGAACCAGACAGTTATACGTTTGAGTACTCAAACGTCAACCAATTCAACTTAAGCAGATCGAACAAAGCATCTAGTTCGACTAGTTCTCGTACTTTTGCACACTTCTACAATTTGGCTACAGAGATATCCGACCCTGATTCTTTTGCTGAACTGTGTCTGTAGACGAGCCAAACGGAGGTGGCACGTGGGACCCAAGTCGAAATTGGTGGAGACTATAGTCCAATTGCAATCCAACTGCCACCAAAAGGTAAAGCTTTTCCGACAGCTGTCCCAATTAAACCTAATTTTCCCCAAACCAATCCAAAGAAGAAAAGAAAGAAAACGACAAATCCTCGTACAATCAATCCCATAACTAGTTAATACTAAAATCATTAGTAGATTATTGTTGCTGTCACTCGTACGTGCGCCCAGCTCATCCCGCACGCACGTCCATGCACCCACCCACACTCTCTCTCACTTGATCTCTCCTCCCTCATCATACACGTATATGTTATTCTCTTCACTGTCTATTAGTCTATCCCTCTTCAACCCCTGAATTATTATTACAGGAATGGATCCATGTCCTTCTGTTCGGATTGTTATTGGAGATCTTGTACTAAAATTTCCTGATCGTCGATCTTTTCCATGTTACTGTAAATTCAGGCTTAAAGGGTTTCCTACTCAGGTTTCGGATATTCCATTGGTGGTCCAAGAAAGTGATGCTGTTGAGAGCAAAATCCATGCTTGTTTCACCTTGAACAAACCAGAAATGGAGAAACTAGTAGAAAAATCGAGAAATACAACCGGGAAATTACCCTTTTTGAAGATTGAGATTTACAGGGAGAAGAGAGAGCATACATACAGTTTTGGGTTTATGAAAAGAAAGAAACTTCTGGGGTATGTTATGGTGCAATTGGATTTGAAGGGTTCTATTGAAAACAATAATAGTAGTAGGGGGAGTAGCGTGATTCAGAATGGATGGGTTTTAATTTGTGGGTGTGAAGCAAAATTGAATTTGAATGTTAGGGCTGAACGTGATCCAAGATTTGTGTTCAAGTTTGATGGGGAGCCAGAGTGTAGTCCACAAGTTTTTCAGGTCAATGGAAATGTTAAGCAGCCTGTTTTCACTTGCAACTTCAGTATCAGGAATTCTGGGGAGGGGAATTTGAGATCCTGCAGGTAATTTTTGAATCCTTGGAACATTTTTTTTTTTTTTTTTTAAACTTTATTTTGATCAGTATTAAAGACTTTCAAGTTTATAGATTAGGGAAACATTTGGTATTTAGGCATAATCTGGTGTATCATAGAGATGATCATAGATTATATCTTCCATTACGCTATCAATTTTGTTGGACCCATTAGAGTCTGATCATACTCTACACTTATGAATATTACTAATCTTCATACTGTATAAAGAAATTTAGGAGGCCGGAGGCCGGTTCTTTGGCATTTGAGTTCGCTCGTAATTTCGCTCATATTATGTTAATGTAACATCCACTAATCTTCGTGTTCTTAGTTCAAATGGTCCCTAATTCTTGAATTATGGTAACAGATCTTCCTTATCAGAACCAAGTACCTCAACCAGTTGCTTGAGTGCAGTCACAGCAGATAAAGAACAGCCGATGAAGGAGAGGAAGGCATGGTCGATCACTGTCCACGATCTCTCAGGCTCGCCTGTAGCCGCTGCATCAATGGTGACACCATTCGTGCCATCACCAGGCACCAATAGAGTGAGCCGATCAAATCCAGGAGCATGGCTCATTCTTCGACACTGTCACAATACTTGGAAGCCTTGGGGCCGTCTTGAGGCCTGGCGGGAGGGCAACGGCGGTGACTTCCTCGGCTACCGCTTTGAACTCATCTCCTCCGAAGGCTGCATAGACACTGTAACACTAGCCAATTCGACTATTAGTACAAAAATGGGTGGGAAATTCAGCATTGGTATAACCACTGGTTCAACCCCAATGACTAGTCCTAATAGCAGCTTTGATCTTAGTTCAGGGTCTGGTTCTGGATCAGAATTTGGATCCACGGCAGGATCTGGATCTTGGGCACATATGTTCTACAGAGGCTTTGTCATGTCAGCTACAGTCGAGGGTGACGGGAAATGCAGCTGGCCGGAAGTGGAAGTCGGGATGCAGCACGTTACATGCACGGAGGATGCAGCAGCTTTTGTGGCGTTGGCTGCTGCCATGGATCTGAGCATGGATGCTTGTAGATTATTCTCTCAGAAACTCAAGAAAGAACTGAGACAATTCGAATAATGCTATCATTTTGTGAGGCTGCATTAGAGTTTTTAGTCTTCAATCTGCAATTTAATCTGGTTTTTGTTCGAGTGTACAGTGCTTAGCACTTGGCAGGTGTTTTTTTATTTTGGCTGTCTGTGTAATTGAGTTCTTTGTTCATAGAATGGAATTCCAAGTTTCTGCCTACTGTTACGAAAATAAAAACATCGATTTCTCATTTCTATAACCTTGAAATAGAAATTATATAATGTCCGTGCTTACAAGTGGGCCATTCCCCTTCATTCCCCCTACCTAAAACCCAATCCCCTCACACCATGTGGCGGGTGGTATGATATAATGCCCACTTGTGTAGGCATTATATTTACACATGTCACCAATTTGAATCGGCATTAAATGGATGACCTTGAGCTGAAAGTGGAAGCTCACAGAAAACAAAAGTTATCGAGCTCATTTATTTCCAATGTCGAGCAATTGAGGCGGCTTCTAGGATAAATTGTTGTTTAGTAATACTGTTTGGTTTATAAATTTTTTTAATTATAATTTTGAGGTAAAAAGTACTGATTGAAAATTGAAGAGAGAAAATGTGTAGGGTTAAAAAGAGGTTTGGAAAATTGTATTGTTTTTATATGTAAAAAAAAAAAAGATTCTTTTACCAAAAAAACCCTAATTCTATTCAATCGAGAGCAATCAATTAGCAGAATAAATGAAATACAACATTTATAAATGTGTTCGTCTCAATGTGAAATTACGATATCTTCTTTCACTGCAGTAATTTATTAAATGAGTTGATTTTAGAAATGACGTGATGACTAAGTTAATATATATTTGTCAAGTAGTGCATCTGTAACCCAATTAATAAATGATTATGTACAAAAAAACACCACTCATTCCTATGATGATATTAGGCTCTGCAACTTTGACATAAATGCAACACATTGTAGTCGAAGATGGACCCCACCTCAACACCAAGGCACTAAAGAAGAAAATCTTGTTGACAAGACTCCCAAAATTTTTAAATAATCAAATTGAATTGTTCTTCTTGGGTCAATCTATTTTCAACCTTATAGCTTGATAGATTCCCTCCCCCGCACATGGTCCTCATTAGAGTTTATCAAACCAAGTATCACTGAGAATTCTACCTATGAACTGTTTGTTTTTGCATAGTGAGAGAACCAAACCGGACCAAATTCGTAGCTCAAGTATTAAACTAACTTGCTTTGCCTTTTCACCTATTGGTGGTAGGTACAACAATCCTCTTAACAAACTTATGGGGATCATGTAGTACTTGTAAGTATTAAAACAAGAACGTTTGATTTTATTTAAAATAAGATTTTTTGAAATGAACAGTGATTTTTAGATGAATGGATGGTTGAAATTTGGTTGAAAAGTCAAAATATTGTGAGCTTAAATTGAGTACTGTAAAAAAATAAGAAAATATGAATGAAAACCAAACAAGGGCCCAGTTCCCATCTCTAGGCAACAAACGTAAAATCAAGGAAAGAATAAAGAGAGAGAAACAAAACATAAAAAGAAACAAGATATCGATTATACAGATTAAAACCTTAAAGAAAATACCCTTGACTACGTTTTACCAGCAAAGTCGAAACTGAATTTTCCAGACAGTGATTGGCACTTCACAAACAAACACAACGTTTGCAAAATGAAAAGAGAGGGAAAAAACTTCAGCGTTGACAGACCAATCTAATCTATACCTTCATTCTGCTGCAGCATCTTCGATGCCAGTTCCTGCAGTTTGAATCTCCGGGAGGGTTTCAAGATCTGTGCGGACATCTTTCTCGTCCAAGGAATTGGAAGAATCAGATGAAATGATGGAATCATGTTGAACTTCCTCAGAAGTCTGGTCAGAGAATTCATCCGTTCCACCATATTTCTCAACCTCAGTAGCATCATTCTTTTCTGTTAAAGATTCAGTGTTATTTCCTGCTTCAACAGATAACTCCGATCCAATATTTTCGGATACAGATGACTCTGAATTATTAGATGAATCAGAGAACTCCCCAGAGCTTGATTTGGGGTCTTTATTTTTTACAAGAATTGTTGAATTAGAATCAATGTGATTATTATCCACATCTGCAGTGGAATTATTGGCCTCTCCTGATGTTGTACCACCAACAGACCCGTTCCGATCATGATTTAATTCCAACTTGCTCTCGGTTCCATTCAGCAAGGATGGATCACGACTCTCCATTCTCACCTCTGACAAGTTGTTGCTTGTTTCTCTATGATCAATGGTTCCTTCAGTCAATGTAGTACTTGAAAGTGAGCTGTTCTGAGACTTTTCTTTCAGATTCCCCTCTGCTTTACTGGTTGTTAAGTTCAATTTATTGTCACTTTCAGCCACATCATTAGCCTTCACCTCTAAATCTGTTCTTTTATCACCTAAATTGATTCCCTCACCGTTATCCTTATTTTCCCATTCTAAAACATTGGTTTTGGGCTGCTCCTTTGTGTTTTCTAAGCTTCCATTCTCATTTTCAGGATCGACATTTTGATTATCATGTGCCAAGCTTCCATTCTCATTTTCAGGATCGACATTTTGATTATCATGTGCCACGGCACTAGAAGCATCGTCAGCCTTGTAATTTTCCTCACGTGCTTCATTTGCACTATTTTCATCTCTATCATGATCACTGTCCTCCAAAGAAATTTCCTTCTCCATTGCACCGTTATTCTCTCCAGAATCTTTTTCTTCTGTATTGTTCTCATCATCCTCATTTCCTTGCTTATCTTCATCTATAAATTCCTCCTCTCGATCAATTTCTGCATCCGGTTTCTCAAGTTCGTGCTCATTTATCTCATCATCTCCACCTCCACCTCCACCTCCACCTCCCGTCTCTTCGTCTTCTTTCTGTCCATCTTTCTTGATTTCTTGCTCATCTTCTTCATGCTTATTGTCCTCTACTTCTTCTTCATGCTTATTGTCTTCTACTTCTTCTTCAATGGTTTCCTGTTCTATTGCTGCTTCGTCATGTTTCCCATTCTTATTATCTATTTCTTCCACTCGAGGGCGTATGTCTTTCCTTCCAAGTTTTAAAATTTCATTGCTGGTTCCTCTATTAAGTGAGGTTTTCGAATCACTTTCATCGAATTCCTTCTTCTTATCATGGGAATGCTTGACTTGGTATATCAACCAAAAGCAAACAGCAAGCAATAAACAAATTTGCAGAACATGCTTAATCTTGATTCCTTTTGATCTATGGGTTCTACTAGGGGACTGCCTGTACATAATGACTCCTGCAAAATGTCTACACTCACTCGCACTTCTAAACCAAGTGATGGAACCTGCCAGGACAAAAAAACATATCACAGTCTGTTCGGCGGCAGTATGTCAGAATTTTTTTTGTGTTTTTTGGCATTTTATAGGTAAGATGTGTGATTAAAAATTGGAGAGAGAATGTGTCTGGTTAAAAAGTGATTTGGGAAAATGTGTTGTTTATAAATTGCAATCATTGCATAAAAGAACGGTGTGTCAAGAAACCTAATATTAATCAGAATTCAGAAATGAGAAATACAGTGTATCAATTAATTCGAGATGTTCAACTGATCAACTTCATACCTAGAAATAAAATAAAATATAATTAAATGGTAACATAGAAAAATAAAAAATAAAAAAATCTGGAAGGATCAAAAATCATTCCTTCACAAATTAATGGGAGTGTGGGCATGGCCCCAACAATTTTTGGCAAAGCGACAGCTCTCAAATGTCAACCCACAATGCTTATGCCATAGGGTAAGTTCAACATATCTAATGGTTCTATGATCATGTTGGATAATACCACTTATAATTCCATCTGATACAATTGTTAATAAATTTCTAGCTCAGGGTTGACTGGCTAGACTACGTGATCCATATATTTGGCAATTGGGTCAGACTAATGGTTTAGGACATATTTTTTATTTATTCATCTATTTTAATGATAATCTTTCTTTTTTTCTCTCTTATGGGGGCAGAGGTTTGCTGGCTAGACATGGTTGGGTTACAGAGTATAGACTTTTCCCAATCTATGTGCCTCCGTTCGGTAAAAATTGTTTACAAATTTTGTTTACAAACGACCATATGACAACATCTCATTGGACAATATTTTTGAAAATTCAACAATTTCGAATGGTCAAAAATTCATTTTTGACTTTTCATAAAAATGGACTAATGAAATGTTGGTCCGTCACTATTTATAAACAACCGTTTATAAACGATTTACAAAACAGGGGTATTTATATGTAGAATAATTATGAGAAACACTTGGGGGAGCATGGGCAACAGCCAGGTCCATGACTCACACAGCTATTCAATTGCCAACATTCCCGATACAAAGTTTCTTAGTTATACTCTCTTTTACTTTCTATTCCACATTTTTTCCCCTTTTCTCCCTCATTTATTTTGTATACGTCTTATCAATATATGTGATACTTATATAGCCCCTATTTGATAGCAATTATAATCTAAATTTTTATCAAGGTCAATTAATTTTGACCACATATTTTATGGATTCAACAACTTTTCAACCACATTTCATCAACTTTTATCGAAATTTGCTAAAAAAATCTGATTTTGATCTCCACCAAATTGGGGCATAATTTATTGGTCTCACAAAGGTATCTAGTGCTGCTACAAATATCTATACAGTGCGTGTATATAGAAAACTTTGCCTAGGGAGTCACTTAAACATTAGGGCCAACCTCAAGCACTTATAACTTATAAGGGCCATAACAACTAAAAGACCCTATTCTATTTTTATTTATTATTTATTTTTTTTTGTGAGGAGAGGGGGTGGATTGTAAATTCTAGGATAATAGCAAATTGAAGACATCCATTCTTATAGCGAAGTAACCCAACATTGATCAAACAACTATAATAATTTTTTTTTTTATGATAATAGCAAACTAAAGATATCAATTCTTTGAGACCAAAAGGAAAGAGCAGGTATTTTTTTCCTCACTTAAAAAAGGAACTATGTCCAATCTCTTTTATACAAGTATATTTTGATTTTCAGAGATTGTCACTCTCTATGGAGTTTTGCCACCTAGGCTAACGACCCCAATAAGACCTTCTACTCCTTTCTGTCCCCGGGACACGTCTCCATCTGTTTCATACAAGTAGTAGGCGTCGTTATTTCACAACTCCTGCCATCTGTACTATCCATAGAAAATAAAACTTTTCAACTATCTTCACCGTACTTTTAACAAGTGAAACAATGCTGCTATTACAAAACTGTCAATTTACAAAGAGGGGTTGACACCCAGTCTCTTTTATGAAAGTACTTTTTTGATTGATCCAGTGGGGCGTTAGAAATTAGCCCTTTCTCTATATACCTGGGAACACAATCCAATAAACAAGTCCACAACTCTTTCATACAAGTAATAGGAGACATCATTTCCCAAATATTGCAATTTAAATTATTGAAAAACAAATGCTTACTTTTTTATTATCTTCCTTGTACTTCAATGAAGTTCAACAATGAAACACATGGATAAACGCCATTCTCTCTTTTATGCAAGCATTTTTTTTATCCATTGAGATCGTCCAAAGTGGCACTTTCTCTATTGGGTTTAACCGCTATGCTGGAGAAAGGTCCCAATAAAACCTTGTCACCTTAAGATCCCTCTTGTTCACGAGTCTTATCTCTTTCATACTGGTTATCGGCCATTATTTTCCGTCCTACCATTTATATTATCCAAACTTAAAATATTCAAACTTTGAAAATATCTTGTCTAATTACAATGAGTACTATACTTTATCTCCTTTATGCAAGTCTTTTTAGATTGAACCATAAGGATTTTTAGAAACTGGTCCTTCCTCTATAGTCTATATAGCGTTTTGTCGCCCAGCTAGAGACAGATTCCTTAACCCCCATAGTTACGAGTCCCCATTATTTCATATAAGTATTGGATGTCATTATTTCCCAAAGCCTGCATTTGTATTGTCCAAACTAAGAGATGCGGACTTTTCAATGGTCTTCTTAATGGGAAACAATGCTATTACAAATTGTCAAATACAATGATGATTTAATTTCTGAAAGGAGTTGCAATGACGAATTAATCATTGAACAGGGTAAAAATATTTTCAGACATATAAATCCCACACGGTCAAATTCATTCATAATTTAACGAAGGATATTAAATTTGATAAATTAATTTGGCGATCCCAAGTGTTAAATAACAAATCCTGTATGCGTAAAATCAAATAAACCCTAGAAAGTTAAAGCATTAATTTCACTAATTAGAACTCAACAAAATATAAGTCAAAATCCTATCTTAACTATAAATACCCAAAATCCCTTACCAGAAACCATTAATTAGCAGCAATAAATCCGTGACAGAATCCCTCAATCTCCACTAATTCACTACTAATATTTTCAGTTAAAGTCTCACCCAATATTACATAAATAATACCATAAGAAAGAAAAGATACCTGGAGAATATTAAGGATAAGGCCTAAACAATCCGTATTGAAAACGGAAAATGGTAAAGAAAAAAAGGCTTCGTAGTAGATTCGAAATGTTAGAGAATAACTTGTAAGTGCTTAATTCCAAGCGTTTGCGTGCACGCGCCAATTGGGCCTCGACAGCTCTCTCCCACTCTGGCTGTCTCGCTCTCTCTGTCGATTGTAAACTGTAGAAGGTCGCATTCGCAAGAGAATGAGATGGAGAGGAGTCTTTCGGTTCTTACCGGAAAAAATCTGGGTTTTCGGGTAATTGCTCGGATAAGCTCTAAGCCATGTTCTAAGTTAAACAACACAAATGGTTTCCTAATCTTTAAATTTTTTTGTGAAAATGGTCATCAACGTTTAAATTTTGATATTTATACTCTCAGAATTATCAAACATTACGAAAATGGTCTCTATCGTTAATTTTCACCGTTAAAAACGTGTAAAGAGTACAAATGGTCATTAACATTTGAGTTTCTTGCGATAATAATCCTTAACATATTAAGGTCATGTTTGACATATTTAATTTGTAACTTTCAAACGTTTAGTGTATTTAGTTCATAACATATTAAGTTCCTATACGTTTGTCGTATTTAGTTCCTAACATATTAAGCCCCTATTTGAGACAAATTATTTCAAATAATATGATTTGTAATTATAATTTTTTGAAGAATTTGTGATTAAATTTTTTTTTGAATTTTTTTGTAGATTCTTTAATTTATGGAATGTATGGTTGAAAACGAGTTTAAAAAAAAAAATTTATTCTAAATTGCACAATAAAATATTTAACAAAAACTTATCGCATTAACAATTCAACCTATTGGTAAAAAAAAAAAAAAAAAAAAAAAAAAAATTCATGGAATATAAACAAACAGATACATTGGAATCATTTTAGGAATTGAATAACAAATATGTTTTTATCAGTTCTATTTTCGATTTTCAATTTTGAGAACCAATCAATATCGATTTTCAAAATTTTATTTTTTTCAAAACTCGTTTTCTTCCACACATTCTATTAATTCTTTTTTTTAATTTATGCATGATTTCTTTTTTAAAAAAAATCTTACTTTTTAACCCAAATTCTCCAACTTACTTTTCAAATCAATCGATTCTCAAAATTGAAAATCAAAATCGAAAGTAGAACTGATAAAAACATATTTGTTATTCAATTCCTAAAATGGTGTCCAATGTATATGTTTATTTATGTTTTACAAATTTATTGTTTTTTTTATCAATATGTTGAAATGACAGAAATGTTAATGTGGTGAATTTTTGTCAAATATTTTATTGTGTACTTTGTAAAACCAGAATAAACTTTATTTTTTTTAAAACTCGTTTTAAACCACACATTCTATCAATAAAATAATCTACAAAAAAATTCAATTTTTTTAACCACAAATTCAACATTATTTGAAATAATTGATCTCAAATAGAGGCTTAATATGTTAGGAACTAAATACGCCAAACGTATATAGATGCTTAATATGTTAGGGACAAAATACGTCAAACGTTTGGAGGTTATAAACTAAAATTTTCAAACATGACTTTAATATGTTAGAGACTATCGCAATAAATTCAAAGGTTATGGACCATTTGTGCTATTTACACGTTTTTAACAGTGGAAACTAACAGAATTTAACTGCAGGGACCATTTTCACAACGTTTGGTGATTTTGAGGGTATAAATACCAAAATCTAAACGTTGGTGATCATTTTCGCAAGAAATACAAAGGTTTGGGACCATTTGTGCTGTTTACCCATGTTTTAATACTAATAATATACCCGCTTATTTGCTATGAGATCCGATCGTAAGGTGTTTTTTTTTTTTTTTTTTATTGTAACAAATTTCTTATTATTCCACAATTGTTTTAAAATATCTGAACTTTTGGATTATGGAAAAATAGTTTAGATTCGAGTACATTGAAGACATTTATTCTAAAATTCTCAAATTTTTCGATTACGAAAAGAAAGTAGAGATTTATGTAAATTGGGGAAATTTAAGGTATTTTCCTGAGAAACAATTGGAGATGAATGATGTAGGAGGCAATTCCATTGTAATGACACAACAATACATACGAACGTATATGACGTAGAAACACCCTACGATCGTGACTATTTGCTCATTTAGGAAAAGATTAAAAAGGACGATACACAATCACGAAAATGTTAAGCCCCTCCCCCTATTGGTTGATTGGCACTACCTTCCAACCGACCCCTACCCGTCAGGTGGTGGGTGGATTGAATTGGGACACCATATATTCTCTGTGCACAATCAACCAATCCAATTTTCTTACTACTACCTTGTTTGTTTTTGATAAAAAAAAAAAAAAAAATCATATTTTTATCAAAGTTAAAGTCAATAATTAATTATAACCACATATTTCATGGGTCCCACAACTTTTTAACCATACATCTTATCAACTTTTATCAAAATTCGCTGAAAATTTGTTTTTAATCTCTACCAAACAGGGCCTAAATGTTTGCAACAGAGGTATTCGAGAGAAAAAAAACTCTATTTTACACGAGATATGAGATATCTAGACATCTCCTCAGACCTTCACATGCAATTGTCTTATATACATACAGTATGTCTACAATGCTTCATTCATCTCCTATCTCGGACGTTGGGGTTCAACCAACTTCTCTGCTGAATGTAAAGGAAAGGCCTAGGGCTTAGGGCTTGTCTATAAGCAACTCAATTTTCTAGTTATCCAAGAAAGAAAGTCATGTTAAGCTATGTTTGATAGCGATTATGAAATTTTGGTGAAAAGAAAATGAATTTCAGGGAATTGAATTCCTAGAAATTTGAAGTTTAGGAGTTTGATTGGTTTAATTTTCTTGGTGGAAAAAGTGGAGAATTTTCTAACTTTTGTTATTTAATTGACATTATTTTTTATGGAAATGCTTCCTTCATCCCCTATCTTGGATGTTGGGGTTCAACCAACTTCTTTGCTGAATGCAAAGGAAAGGCCTAGGGCTTGTCTATAAGCAACTCAATTTTCTAGTTATCCAAGAAAGAAAGTCATGTTCAGCTGTGTTTGATAGCTATGGTGAAATTTAGGTGAAAAGATGATAAGTTTCACCACAAAAAAATCTCTTATGTTCTCATTCATCAAGTTATCAATATAAAGATATTACAACCCCACTAATCACGTCCATAATTAAGCTAAGAATAATGGACGACATTTACTTTCCTAAGATAGAAGATATGATGTTAAATTAACAATTATCATATCTCCTAAATATAAGCTAAGAATGGAAATAACAATAATGATAATATCTCAATAATCTCAGTACCCCCCTGAAGTTGGAGCATGAAGATCTCGAATGCCCAACTTGCGAAGGAGGGACTCAAATTGTGCTTTTCCCAAGACCTTTGTAAAAATGTTTGCTAGTTGTACCGTTGTAGGAACATACGAGGGACAAATGATTCCTATCATCACCGCATTACGAAGAAAATGACAATCAACTTCAATATGCTTCGTTCGTTCATGAAATACTGGATTTTGAGCTATATGTAATGCTGATTGACTATCACAATATAATCTCATCCCTTTGGAATGGCTAACTCCCAAATCACCAAGTAACTGTTTGAGCCATTTTAACTCACATGTAGTCGCCGCCTTAGAGCGATACTTAGCCTCTGCAGAAGAACGAGATACTGTTGGCTGTTTTTTAGTTTTCCAAGACACCAGAGAAAGACCAAGTAACACCAACCATCTAGTCAAAGAACTTCTCGTAAGTGGGCAACTCGCCCAATCCGAATCACACCATCCCTCCAAGCTCAGTTTACTATCAGATCGAAGCAGAATACATTGGCTCGAATTTTTCTTCAAATATCTAACAACCCTTAAGGCTGCCTCCCAATGCTCTTTACGAGGTTGCTGCATAAACTGAGACAAAATGTGTATAGAATAAGCAAGATCAGGTCTAGTCACAGACAAATAAATCAACCGCCCTATAAGTCTTCGATAGGGTTCCGAATCTTCAAGTGATGTACCAGAAGCCAACGCTAGCTTATGGTGTTGTTCCATTGGAAAATCTGCGGGCTTAGCGCCTAGTAAACCTGTTTCTTCAATGATTTCCAACACATATTTTTGTTCGCAAAGATAAATCCCCTCGGGATTACGGGCAACCTCTAGCCCCAAAAAATATTTTAAGACTCCCAAATCCTTCATATGAAAGCATGCACCTAAGTAAGCTTTAAAATTTTTTAGGGCTGTAATATCATTCCCAGTAATAATTAAATCATCCACATAAACTAGCACATTGATATGTATTTTTCTCTTGCACAATGTAAAGAGTGAGTAATTTGAATAGGATTGAATAAATCCATATCGCTTCAATGCCGTAGCCAACTTAGCAAACCAACAACGAGGAGCTTGTTTTAAGCCATACAACGACTTTTTCAACCTGCAAACCAAATTTGGGTTAGTGTTTTTAAAACATGGAGGAACTTTCATATACACCTCCTCATCCAAGTCACCATGGAGAAAAGTATTGTGCACATCCATTTGATGTACTTCCCACTTTTTAATTGCTGCCACTGCCAAGAAGGTACGAACAGTCACCATTTTTGCCACTGGGACAAATGTCTCATCATAGTCTATTCCCTCTATCTGATGGTACCCGAATATAACAAGTCTTGCTTTCAATCGTTCTATGCTCCCATTTGAGTGATGTTTTATTTTTTATACCCATTTACTCCCGAGTGCTTTCTTCCCGGGCGGTAGTTTTTTCGTAACCCATGTCTCATTCTCTTCCAAGGCTCGTATCTCATTGCCCATTGCATCACACCAACCAGAATCCTTTACGGATTCCTTAAAATTCTTAGGTTCTTTCCCTGTTGTCACAGCTGCAACAAAATTTCGATGTCTCGCAGAAAATCGTTCACAAGATACAAAGTAAGTAATAGGGTAAGGAGTACCTGAGGCATGTTGTAGGGCAGATGAACTTTTCGAGGACTTTACTTTTTGAATTGTATGAGTGACAAAATCCTTATATCTTGTTGATGGAATTTTGTTTCTCATCCCCCTTCCCATTTCTGGTTCCACATTTTCCTCCCTTGCAGCAGCCACCTCTGGCTCCCCGAGCTCCACATCACCCTCTTGCACCGCCACAACATCAGCCCTATCAACTCCGTGTGTGGGCGCTGCCTTGGCATCCACACCACTCACACTTCCTCCCTCATCTGATGCCACAGCAGCTCCATTACAGCCCCCACGCAACCCCCCTTGGAGCTGCGTCTGCTCATCTCCTTGCAAGGCCATGGATGCACCCCCTCTCCAAGTGATGCATCATAAGTCTCCCAACCAATATCATCAGTAGCATACTTAATATCATAATTAATGCGAGGAGTAGAATGAGTTTTGTCTTGTTGCACAGCAAATGGAAATTCATGTTCATAAAATTTCACATCTCTGGAGACAAAGTATTCTTTGGATTCCAAATCATGCAATTTCTGTAATGCCCCAAAATTAAAGTCTTTTTCTTTTCAAAATTATAAAGCTCTGATACCAACTTGTTGTGCCTGAAATTTCTAGCATTTATAAAATTAATAACGCTCTGATACCAAACTTGTGACGACCCGAAATTCTCCATTTAAAATAATATCATTTAATCGAATAAATGGTTAAAATTTAAAAATATTGGCGCGCAAAAGCTTCAGGTGTCGACACAAAACTGACTGAGGCTGCACTGCCGAGTAGGTCTCGACACCAATACAGAGGGTGTTACACCAACACTATTTCTAGGATAAAATAATTTGGTGTTGAAGTCTAGGGTTTCGGTGTCGATACGTAATGATCCTACCAACCTCTTTCCTTGGAATAACGCTTTAAACATATACTCGACAAAAACATAAACCGACACATATATATAGATTCTTAAAAATCTCTTACAACCGAGTTTTAGGAAGAGGTTACAAAATTACCCCATACTTCTTCTTCCCTATTTTAAAACAAAAACTAACCCTTGACTTCAAACTTCTTTTCCGGAGAAATCATCGGACTATTCCATAGAAGTGCGAATACAGAAACTGAGAGAGGGCAGGGAAGTCGTGATACGTTTGTCACGTATAGGTCTTTGTAACATACATATAATACTGTTCATCGATCGACAAAATCCACTCCTGAGAGATGACTTCCAAGTGATCAAAGTGCAACATCTACAATTTTGAAAACTTGAAAAACATGAATTGATAATTCAATGAGTAATTCGATACGCATGCAAGTTTTCTTCAAATTTCATGATTTCTGGGCCCGATTATAGATTATATTCTCTACCCCAAAGCGCTTAATATATACATAACCCAGATATCGATAAATGGCCATAATCATAAACATGTTAGTCGGGATCCCATATCCCTCACGACTTTTACATCCCTGTCATCTTTCACCCTGTTCGACTCCAACAGGGATATTAGATCACCATGTCGTTCCTCACTACCCTCGGAGTCAAGAGGTGCTCCCGACATCATCAACATCGATATCCAAACAATAACCATTTGATTACCAAGGGGCCTAGAGTTCAAATCTATAATCATTACTTGAAAATGCTCCTTTTGTGAATCATATCACATTCAATATCATCATCAATATGCATCAAAAGCATTTTATCACATATCAGACTTGCACATAATGAAACATGTAAGAGGGTGTATCGAATACTCACAGTTTTGATGATTATGTAATATCTATCAACCTGAAATTCATAAAATAACTTCATATCATGAATAGAACTAAAATAGAAGGGGTGTCTACATGGGTTTCGATATAGGTGTAGACACCATGTTCTTCGTTTGGTGTCGACACCAATCGTAGTTTCAGTTTTGATTTCTTTGATTATGTTGATCCCTAACTAATATATTTTGATAATCATTTATGGAAAACAAGTTTGTGGATCAAAAGAATGATTAAAACGGTTTTAAACATAGTTTTGGCAAGAATTCAAGAATTGATGTATAAAAAGAGATAGAGTTTTAGGAAGCTGATTACCTGAAGTTATGGTTTATAATTTCGAAAACTCAGGTATTTATAAGGAAGAAAGGTTGTAGGGAAGCCAGGGATCATGGTTGTATAGGATGGAAACCTTCCTTCACCATTAAGCTTCCAATTTACAAAGCATGAGGTGTCTATCATACAGCTGGAGTTGGAGCTCGTCCATGCAAGCAGGAGGTGGAGGAAAGGTATAAGTTGAGTAATGGAAGCTATATGAGGGTTGCTGGCAGTCTAGGAGTCCAACTATGGCTGCTATTTTGGCTTCTTCCTATTTTTGAGCAGTTGATTTTGAGTCTTATTTTGAAGTATCAAATGGCATCCAAATTAAGAGTTTTTGGTGTCATTAAAAAGTACTCATATAGTAATTTCATATAAAATATTCCTCACGGAATTTGGACAACGGGAGAAGAAGTTATAGCGTTCCAAAGATAGCCTATAGAAGTTGCCTTTTCGATTCGAATGTTCGAGCAGCCAAATCGAAAATTGCTGAGAATTGTACAGTAGTTGGAACAATGAAAGAATTTTCGATTCTCGAAGTTCACTTTGAGTACTTATCCGTACATATAAGATATGCATTTATCCGAGGTCAGAAGAGGTCAAACGAACCTCCTAATGATAGACGTTAAATCGCCATTTTTATTTCTAACTTAGGTTTTATTTCCTTTCCTAATTTTAAATAAAACCTTAAAATATATTTATTACGTAATAATGAGTAAATAAGGACGTCATAACTTTTCGGGTCGTTACAGTTTTCCCCCCTTAAAAGAATTTCATTCTCGAAATTCGATGAAGAAATTATATTTCGTATACTTGGTTACTGACAAAATATATATTTAAGATTTCAAATAAAAAATGGAATATAAGTTCATACTTTATCTAGGTATATCGGAAAGAGAACCTTCAACAGGTCAACGCTTCCGCTATGCACTCTGATCAATATTCAATTTTATGCACTTATGCTATATCCATGTCCTATGTTGAACTTCCATTCTATCTATTCCACAAACATGTATAACATTGTATATAACATAAAGTGAGGCAAAGTAACTTCCATCCTATCTATTCATAATCATATAACATAACATTGAATAGAAATATAAACATACCTCTCGAGTTTGGATGTCAGTCGACGAGCATTATATGTATGTATTGTTTGTAGAACCGCTTTTAGAACCAAAGCTTTGATACCAACTTGTAATGCCCCGAAATTTGAAGCATTTTTCAAGAATATAATGCTCTGATACGACTTGTAAAACCCCGAATTTCCAAGTTTTTTCAAGAATAATGAAATTCATTTATTTAAAATGAAACGTTATTAATTTTGTAAAATATTAAATAATGAGTGCAACAAAGGAGTGGTAGTTCAAATACAAAAGTCTTTATTCGGTGGCAAATCCACAACTCACAGGTCGTCACCTAGTGCAGAACTCTCTGTCAAGCTATTTGAAGATCCCCGCCAATCCATCTTATATCAATAGCTACCTGAAATGTTAGATGGCGTGGGATGAACATACACTTGCCCGGTGAGTAAGATATGGTGCACATGTGTTATTGCATATTGAATCATAATTCAACATTACAAGTAATTGATGCACATGCATGTTCTTTTTCAAAACTCATGTTTTCAGGGCCCAATTATAGATTATCTCCTCTACCCCAAAGCGCTTAATATATACATAACCCGGATATCGATAAATGGCCATAATCATAAACATGTTACTTGGGATCCCATATCCTTTAGGGCTTCTACATCCCTATCATTTTTCACCCTGTTCGACTCCAACATGGATATTAGATCACCATGTCGTTCCTCACTACCCTCGGAGTCGCGATGTGCTCCCGACATCATCAACATCGATATCCAAACAATAACCATTTGATTACCAAGGGGGCTAGAGTTCAAATCTATAATCATTACTTGAAAATGCTCCTTTTGTGAATCATATCACATTCAATATCATCATCAATATGTATCAAAAGCATTTTATCACATATCAGACTTGCACATAATGAAACATGTAAAAGGGTGTATCGAATACTCACAATTTTGATGATTATATAATACCTATCAACCTGAAATTCATAAAATAACTTCATATCATGAATAGAACTAAAATAGAAGGGGTGTTTACATGGGTGACGATATAGGTGTAGACACCATGTTCTTCGTTTGGTGTCGACACCACCTTACCAGGTGTCGACACCAATCGTAGTTTCAGAAACTGGGTTTTGATTTCTTTGATTCTGTTGATCCCTAACTAATATATTTTGATAATCATTTATGGAAAATAAGTTTGGGGATCAAAAGAATGATTAAAACGGTTTTAAACATAGTTTTGGCAAGAATTCAAGAATTGATGTATACAAAGAGATAGAGTTTTAGGAAGTTGATTACCTGAAGTTATGGTTTATAATTTTGAAAACTCAGGTATTTATAAGGAAGAAAGGTTGTAGGGAAGTCAGGGATCATGGTTGTATAGGATGTAAACCTTCCTTCACCATTAAGCTTCCAATTTACAAAGCATGAGGTGTCTATCATACAGCTGGAGTTGGAGCTCGTCCATGCAAGCAGGAAGTGGAGGAAAGGTATAAGCTGAGTAATGGAAGCTATACGAGCGTTGCTGGCAGTCTAGGAGTCCAACTATGGCTGCTATTTTGGATTCTTCCTATTTTTGAGCAGTTGATTTTGAGTCTTATTTTGAAGTAGCAAATGGCATCCAAATTAAGAGTTTTTGGTGTCATTACAAAGTACTCATATAGTACTTTCATATAAAATTCTCCTCACAGAATTTGGACAACGGAAGAAGAAGTTATAGCGTTCCAAAGATAGCCCATAAAAGCTGCCTTTTCAATTCGAATGTTCGAGCAGCCAAATTGAAAAATTACTGAGAATTGTACAGTAGTCGGAACAATGAACGAATTTCAGATTCTCAAAGTTCACTTTGAGTACTTATCCGTACATATAAGATATGCATTTATCCGAGGTCAGAAGAGGTCAAATGACCCTCCTAAAGATAGATATTAAATCGTCATTTTTATTTCTAACTTAGGTTTTATTTCCTTTCCTAATTTTAAATAAAATCTTAAAATATATTTATTACATAATAATGAGTAAATAAGGACGTCATAATTTTTCGGATCGTTACAATTTCCATCCCTTTTTCCCATAGGGATACCCCACAAATATGCACTTTCGACTTCTACTTGCAAACTTATCCCCGTCACATCGTTGATTATTGGCATAACAGAAGCAACCAAAAATTTTCATGTTATCAAGGTGAGGGACTATACCAAATAATTTTTCATAAGGAGTCATATAATGAAGCACACTAGACGGTGTTCGAGTAATTAAATAACACGCAACCAACACACATTCACCCCAAAATTGCATTGGTAAATGACCCTGAAATCTAAGTGCCCATGCCACATTCATAATATGTTGATGTTTTCGTTCAACTCTCCCATTTTGTTGTGGAGTACCCACACATGACTTCTCAAACACAATTCCATTATTTAAAAAATAATCACGTAGACAATTAAATTTGGTGTCGTTGTCACTTCGTACTTTCTTTAGTTTCTTATCAAATTGTCTATCAACAAATGCAACAAAATTCATTAACATAGACTCAATCTCAGTTTTATTACATAACAAATAAACCCAAACTACACGCGAATAATCGTCTACAATTGTCAAGTAATATTGTGCCCCACATTATGAAGAAGTTCGATAAGATCCCCAAAAATCACAACGAACTAATTCAAACAAACTACTTGCATTATTCTCACTTAATGGAAAACTATCCCTATGCTGCTTAGCACGTGGACATACATCACATGTTCTGTTATTCCTGCTTCTACTAAACTGACTTACACTAGGGATGAACTTTAACACCTTTCCCCTTCCACTACCAATGCACACACCTTTGGAACACCCCGAAAAAAGTAAAGTCCATCGGTCTGTTCACCCGCTCCAATCAACTTCCTCGTCGTCCGGTCTTGTATTACACACAATGCATTAGTAATTTGAACGATACAATTGGAGTCATCGATTAATTGTGTTACATAAATTAAGTTGCAAGTTAATTGAGGCACAAAAAGAACATTATCGAGCCCAAACCACCATCCAAAATCACACTGCCGCCCTTTGTAGCAGTCGCATATTTCCCATTCGACAATCCCACCGGTATGTTTGTAATCTTTTTCACATTAATCAGACAATATGATTTTCCTATCACATGGTGTGAGGCTCCTGTGTCAATAATCCAAGGAATGTCATTCTTATCGTGAAGACGATCCTTGGTTTTAGGAATGTTCAAAGCATCAAGAATTTGTTGCCATTGTGCTGGAGTAATGCCTGATATACCTGCTGCCTCACTCGAGTTTGGTGGTGCATGAGATTGCCCACCCTTAGCATCGCTACCGTTGCTACCTGCAGCGGCTTTGTTGGCGCGCACAAGTGCGTTGTGGGTGCCCCTGCCATGCCCTCCAGAACGGCCTACTCCTCTCCCTGTCAGTGCTCCGCAACGACCTAGTCCACGTCCAACCCAAGGACGGCCCCCCTGTTAACCCAAGAGTAAACTAACCAAGAGGGGGGTGAATTGGTTTATAAAACTTTTTCGATAAATAATCTCAAACTTAAAACCAATAGGTACAAGTATTAGCACTTAGTGATACAAGTAACTAAACTATCAATGTAGTGTGCTATATATGTGTAAACTTAATTGATAAGGCAAGTATAGCACTAAGATAAAGCGTTGCACAATATAAATTGATAGAATAGAGTAAGTGCGATGTAAGTAAATAAAAGGGATGAGAGAGTGCAAACGCGATTTATGGAGGTTCAATCAACCAACGTGATCTACGTCCCCCGTTACCGAGCTCTCCGTCACGAGCAGGGCCAAATCCACTATTTTGGTAACTTACAACAAGGAGTACCAAATCCTTAGGCGACTTACAACAAGGAGCGCCTATCCTTTACAATCGAGTTTTCACACGGCTCTCGAAACCAACAATCGAGTTTTGACAAGGCTCTCGAAAACCAACAATCGAGTTTTGACAAGGCTCTCGAAACCAATCAATATAATGAATTGAGTTTACAATTGAAACAACTCTCTTGACAAATGATATACTCAAATTAAGTACCGAGAGAGTTAGGCTAACACTTCAATAAATAGCAATGAATTAAGCTCGAGTGTTAGAGAAAAACTTTGATGCAAATGATAATGAAAAGTTCGATGCAATCAAACAAAGTTTTTCAAATGATCTCTTGTTAAAAAATATTGAGTCGAATTAAGTACCAAGAGATGCCACACTTGAATAATTAACAATAAGTTAAGCTCAAAGTGTTTAGGCAATGGAACTTTGATGAATCAAATGATAATGAAAAATGTAGCACAAATAATCAAAGTTCCTTAATTGGAATTTCTCTCTTTTAAAAGATTAAAACAAGTTTAGAACAAAGAGAGACTTATACTTCAATTCCAATATTGTGTGAAGATGTTGAAGAAATTTAAACAATGTAAAACCAAGAATCTTCACAAAACTTTCTTCCAAAAACTTTGATGAAATTGATAAAACAAAGTTTAGATCAATCAAAGTTTTATGAAAATAAAAGATGAATATAAACAAGAAAGAACAATGAATTTTCACAAGAAAGTTTGTATAAAATGTTTTCTAAGTTGTTCCAATTGAATGCAAATGTGATGGCTATTTATAGATGAAAAAATTCAAGTTCAGCCAGTTTCGGTCGACCAAATTTGGAGTTTCGGTCGACCGAATCTTCCTTATAGCCGTTACAATTTTACCGTTGAACTTTCGGTTGACCGAAAAATTTCGGTTGACCAAAAGTTCGGTCGACCGAAATAGTTCGGTTGACCGAAAGTCAACTGTTGACCGTTGACTTTCGTTGACTTTTGAAAAATATGAAAATTTTCGATTTTTAGGTTTCTAACTTATTTTTCAAAGTGGTTTAACATAGTATAATCATGATTTAAGATCAAATAACCTTTGAAAGACAATCTTGACTTAGATGAAAATATTTTATGCAAGTGATGAATTTTCAAGTAAGTTTCTTGATGCATAAAAATCATTTTCGAGCTCTTTGAATTTCATCGCTAAAGATTGAGAGTGTTATACCTTTACATATGTTAAATCAACTCTAATCTTGTATGCTTGAATTCTTGATCTTCATGTCATGCTTTTCAACCTCAATTTTGATCTTTGAATATCTTCAATTCTTTCATGATCTTATTTGCGTCTCATGTGCTCGATCACATAATTTTGATTTATATCTTTGAGAGACGATTTGAATATTGAGTGCTTTGAATATTTATCATTACATGAAATACTTGAAGCACACTTGTTAGTAACATAATAAATTCTTGTTTGTTATGATCAAAACAATAAGGTCAAATTGACCATGGGTCAACAATTTCCCCCTTTTTGATTATGACAAACAAGATGATTTGTAATGATAAATATAAGCAATTGAAGCATATAATCAAAGTATAGGGAAATGAGAATAATTGATAAGTTCAATTTTAGCATATATTCCCCCTATCTTATACAAACCAATGAGGTATAATCTAGCATATAATATAATCCTTTTTATGCATATAGATTATCCAATTTCAAGCAAATCAAATCATCACCATATTTCCCCCCTTTTGGCATAAGCAAAAAGGTGGCATCTATCCCTTAATCATGAGCATAGGTGTGATAAGCATAATAATGGGACATAAAAAATATCTCGATTGTAATCGAATTCCCCCTTAGTGAAGCATTCCCCCTTAGTAAAGCATTTTTAGCATGAAATGAGTTAAAGGGTATTATAATGCATATTGTTGAAGTATCACAGTATTTTCAACTCATTGAATAGGTGGATCATGTGTGAATGAGTTAAAAAAAATCAAAACAATTTTGATCAACAATCATATCACTCTTAAAAAAATGATCAAAAGTAATGTAGTACAAGAGTTTTATGAAGAGGAGAAGATGATTTCAAGTCATTTTGGGATTGAGTATGAAAATTTTGAAATTTTTTTTTCCAAATTTAGCCACTTTCGGTCGACCGAAATTTATGTTTGTCGACCGAAACTCTGCAGAGTACAAAGAAGGGTGGCTGCAGTCACTTTCGGTTGACTAATGGTCGACCGAAAGTCTGGTTTCGGTCGTACAGTTGGTCGACCGAAACTCTTTCGGTTGAACGCTTGTTCGACCGAAAGTACACTTTCGGTCGTCCGAAAAATCTTTCGGTCGACCGAAAACTACAAAAATTGAAATTTTTATTTGATTTCGGTTAAAACATGTATGTAACATAAAATTATGCATAAGACATAAATTAGCACTATGTTACAAATTCATACTCATACCTCTTTTCAATGTAAGAAATTTTTTATGAAGTGCATGAGGTTTTTAGAAAAAAAATGTTGATAAATAGAAATTTAAATCATTGATCATTCAAAGTCCAAGATGTATCAAAAATTTTTACCTCATCCTCAATAGTCATGAAGCACATGTTGGCCATTTCATCTTGACTCTCATCTTCATCTTGCTCATCATTACTTTCATCCCAAGTGGCTTGTAGAGCTTTCTTTTTGAAGAATCTTTTCTTGCTTCGACACTCGGTACTTTTGTGACCGGGTTTGTCACAATTATAGCAAACAATCTTTTCATCTTTTTCTTCTCTCTTTTGGATTCGATGATTGTTGCGAATGCCTCTCCACTTCTTGATAAGGATAGCAAGATCATCAAGTTCCTCATCACTTGTGTTTGAGTTTGATGAGTATTTACCATATAATGATTTAAGATCAATTTCGCGCTTGGCCTCTTCTTTTCCTTTTCTTGTCCTCTCCTTTGTTTCGGCATTGTTGAGCTCATAAGTCATCAATGTTCCATAAAGCTCCTCCAATGGATGTGTGTTGACGTCTATTGTGTTTTCGATCAACATCCTCAAAGGATTCCAATCTTGGGAGAGAGACCTAAGAATTTTACTCACAAGTTCACCGTTAGTAAATTTATGATCAAAGCCTTTAAGACCATTTACAATATCGGTAAAACGAGTAATCATGCAAGTAATGGGCTCATCTTGCTTCATAAAGAAATTTTCAAAATCTTTAAATAAAAGATTTGTCTTAGTTTCTTTCACTTTGCTTGTACCCATGTGTGTGATTTCTAATGTATGCCAAATATCAAATGCGGAATCACATGTGCAAATACGATTAAATTCATTTTTATCCAAAGCACAATAAAGTATATTTTTGGCCCTAGTATTCAAGGTCAATTTTCTCCTATCATTATCATCATATTCCTCTCTAGGTTTTGAAATAGTTTGATCCGATTTTCCATCAACCTTAATGACCATAGTAAGCTCATGAGGACTGGATTCAATGACATCCCAAATATTATAATCAATGGATTGAATAAAAATCATCATTCTAGTTTTCCAATAATTATAATTTGTACCATCAAAGAAAGGAGGACGATTTGTAGAATGCCCCTCAAGATTATGGTTAGCCATTTACTCAAGATTGTAAAATCTTTTAAAAATGAGCACCTAAAATCTGATACCAATTGTTAACCCAAGAGTAAACTAACCAAGAGGGGGTGAATTGGTTTATAAAACTTTTTCGATAAATAATCTCAAACTTAAAACCAATAGGTACAAGTATTAGCACTTAGTGATACAAGTAACTAAACTATCAATGTAGTGTGCTATATATGTGTAAACTTAATTGATAAGGCAAGTATAGCACTAAGATAAAGCGTTGCACAATATAAATTGATAGAATAGAGTAAGTGCGATGTAAGTAAATAAAAGGGATGAGAGAGTGCAAACGCGATTTATGGAGGTTCAATCAACCAACGTGATCTACGTCCCCCGTTACCGAGCTCTCCGTCACGAGCAGGGCCAAATCCACTATTTTGGTAACTTACAACAAGGAGTACCAAATCCTTAGGCGACTTACAACAAGGAGCGCCTATCCTTTACAATCGAGTTTTCACACGGCTCTCGAAACCAACAATCGAGTTTTGACAAGGCTCTCGAAAACCAACAATCGAGTTTTGACAAGGCTCTCGAAACCAATCAATATAATGAATTGAGTTTACAATTGAAACAACTCTCTTGACAAATGATATACTCAAATTAAGTACCGAGAGAGTTAGGCTAACACTTCAATAAATAGCAATGAATTAAGCTCGAGTGTTAGAGAAAAACTTTGATGCAAATGATAATGAAAAGTTCGATGCAATCAAACAAAGTTTTTCAAATGATCTCTTGTTAAAAAATATTGAGTCGAATTAAGTACCAAGAGATGCCACACTTGAATAATTAACAATAAGTTAAGCTCAAAGTGTTTAGGCAATGGAACTTTGATGAATCAAATGATAATGAAAAATGTAGCACAAATAATCAAAGTTCCTTAATTGGAATTTCTCTCTTTTAAAAGATTAAAACAAGTTTAGAACAAAGAGAGACTTATACTTCAATTCCAATATTGTGTGAAGATGTTGAAGAAATTTAAACAATGTAAAACCAAGAATCTTCACAAAACTTTCTTCCAAAAACTTTGATGAAATTGATAAAACAAAGTTTAGATCAATCAAAGTTTTATGAAAATAAAAGATGAATATAAACAAGAAAGAACAATGAATTTTCACAAGAAAGTTTGTATAAAATGTTTTCTAAGTTGTTCCAATTGAATGCAAATGTGATGGCTATTTATAGATGAAAAAATTCAAGTTCAGCCAGTTTCGGTCGACCAAATTTGGAGTTTCGGTCGACCGAATCTTCCTTATAGCCGTTACAATTTTACCGTTGAACTTTCGGTTGACCGAAAAATTTCGGTTGACCAAAAGTTCGGTCGACCGAAATAGTTCGGTTGACCGAAAGTCAACTGTTGACCGTTGACTTTCGTTGACTTTTGAAAAATATGAAAATTTTCGATTTTTAGGTTTCTAACTTATTTTTCAAAGTGGTTTAACATAGTATAATCATGATTTAAGATCAAATAACCTTTGAAAGACAATCTTGACTTAGATGAAAATATTTTATGCAAGTGATGAATTTTCAAGTAAGTTTCTTGATGCATAAAAATCATTTTCGAGCTCTTTGAATTTCATCGCTAAAGATTGAGAGTGTTATACCTTTACATATGTTAAATCAACTCTAATCTTGTATGCTTGAATTCTTGATCTTCATGTCATGCTTTTCAAACTCAATTTTGATCTTTGAATATCTTCAATTCTTTCATGATCTTCTTTGCGTCTCATGTGCTCGATCACATAATTTTGATTTATATCTTTGAGAGACGATTTGAATATTGAGTGCTTTGAATATTTATCATTACATGAAATACTTGAAGCACACTTGTTAGTAACACAATAAATTCTTGTTTGTTATGATCAAAACAATAAGGTCAAATTGACCATGGGTCAACACCCCCACCGCTCGAGGAACCCATGAAGCTGAAAACACGAGCTTTTGTCGTGCCCTTCTCTGTTGCAGTGAGTACAGAATTTTTCAGAATTGTCTACAAGTTTATATTTACCTCGCGCATCGGGTGTAACTCTAAAAGCCATAACATTGTCACAGTTCTGATGAGTTGAAGAATCTCCTTGCAGCAGCCTTTCATCTTGTATGACTCACTGATATGCTTGATCAATGTTTGGTAACGGATCTTGAGAAAGTAAATTTGAACGAATTGTTGCATAAGCCCCATCTAGGCCAATAAGAAAATGATGCAGGTAGTCTTCGGCACCCAAATCAATCACTTGTTTTTTGATATCACACGCACATCCTCCACATTGGCAAGTCGGCTTTTTGACATAGTCACAAATTCATCCTATATACGAGACAGACGGTCGAAGTAGACCGACACCTCTTCATCTTTGTCTTGCTTGCATTCTCCTAGAGATGCCTTTAATTGGCATATACGAGTCCCGTTCACAACGCAAAAACGCTGCTTGAGATGTGTCCACAAGGATTACACATCATCATAATAAGAAAGAGTAGAGCACAGTGATGGTTCAATAGTGTTGAGCAACCACGCTATGAGCATCGAATGCACCGCGGTCCAGTCCTCCAGTTTCTCAGGTGTCGTTGGTTTTGGGACTCTCCCTTCCACAAAACCCTATTTCCTCTTTGCTTGCAACGAGGTTCGAATTTCCCTCGCCCATTCATCATAATTCGGACCATGCAATTGTATTGGTGTAATCACGTTGCTGGGATTGTCACTCGAGCCAAGAAAAAATATCAAGTCGACTTTCTTCTCGCCATTACCACTGTTCTCACCATTCTTCTCATCACCACCAGCCGTAATCTCTTATTGTGCTTGATTTGTAAAAAAAAGATTTGTGTTTTATTTCCCTAGGATATTCCCTGGCTCTGATACCATGATAAGTTTCACCACAAAAAAATCTCTTATGTTCTCATTCATCAAGTTATCAATATAAAGATATTACAAGCCCACTAATCACGTCCATAATTAAGCTAAGAATAATGGACGGTGTCACGACCCCAAAATTCAAGCGCTTTTTTTTTAAGTAATATATACATAGACTATTTATACATTGAGATGTACACATAAACTCTTTACTTATTCAATTGCTTTTGAACAGAGAAAGCAGATTTCAGAAGGTTTCTAATAGCCTTGCACTGGATTAGAAACCAAGCTGCAGGAGGCTTCTAATAGTCTAACACTGTACTGAAAACATAGCTGCATGAGGCTACTAATAGCGTACTTTCAGAAACATGGTAGATTTAATATATTTGCTAAAAACTCTTTCTAAACTTGTTTAGAACCATTTTAAAATTTTCTAAACAATGAGTTTACCCTGTTAAACATTTAGGATTATCATTTCTACTTTAATTTTGTCATTTTCACAACAACAATATTAAAAATAATTTCAATACTTCATAAAAATAATATTTAAATATCAAGCGGAATTTTAAAATACAAGGTCCATTTCTTTTCATAAGAATCTATTTATACATCTCAAAATCGAGCCCCAAATAGTATTTAACTCTTAAATAATAAAAGAATAAAATTTCATTTTAAAATAGTTTTAAGTACAAAAGGCTTAATATTTTATCTCTTTTGGTTACCCATAAGTACTTTTCATTCTCGGCCGGCATCCTCCATAGGGAATCCACAATATAAAAACTAATGCTCCATTGCCTGTAAAAAGAGATATGAAACAACTATGAACCACATGGTCTAGTGAATAACACTTGAATATATAATAAGATGTTAATTTTAACATAAAGTGTATAAAGTCATATAAGTTTATATCATTCTCAATATTTTCTTGTCAAACTTTCACTTACTTAAGAATGAATACAAATCATACACTCTACCTCTTAACTTTGAGGAGAATAAGTAAATCACATAAATCTGTCCGAAATCATCTCAAATATCTTTTACCATATAAAACATCTTGTCTCATGAATTCTTAACATAAGAATACTTGAATTCACATATTACATATCATTCTCAAATTACACTCTACATCTTAACTTTGAGGAGAATAAGTAATTCATATAAATCTATCCGGAATCATCTCAAGTATCTTTTACCATATAAAACATCTTGTCTCATGAAATCTTAACATAAGAATACTTGAATTCACATATTACATATCATTCTCAAATTACACTCTACATCTTAACTTTGAGGAGAATAAGTGATTCACATAAATCTGTCTGGAATCATCTCAAGTATCTTTTACCATATAAAACATCTTGTCTCATGAAATCTTAACATAAGAATACTTGAATTCACATGTTACCTTACATTCTTTTACACAATGTAATTAAAAGGATATATATGTCATGATGTAATGCATGGACTCTCTAACTTCATTTATTAATTTCTTTGGGCCCCTACCCTAAGAGTAAGTATTCACGGAGCGCTCAATATAATGCATGGACTCTCTAACTTCATTTATTAATTTCTTTGGGCCCCTACCCTAAGAGTAAGTATTCACGAAGCGCTCAATATAAGATTTGATACCCTTCCGGCACAAATCTAGTACCCTTCCGGTACAATTCTAATAAATATAAGATCTGATACCCTTCCGGCACAAATCTAGTACCCTTCCGGTACAATTCTGATAAATATAAGATCTGATACCCTTTCGGCAAAAATCTAGTACCCTTCCGGTACAATTCTAGATAATATAAGATCTGATACCCTTCCGGCACAAATCTAGTACCCTTCTGGTAAAATTCTGGATAATATAAGATCTGATACCCTTCCGGCACAAATCTAGTACCCTTCCGGTACAATACGGGAATTATCCCCTTGGGCATCTAGAATCCCAAACTGGTGAATACTTATCATCTTAGAGTTCTATTCTTATTTATGCACATTCTTAGGTATACTTTTGAACCTAACTGCATGCTTAGAGAGTGGAACATGAATACATTTTGTATGAGAGTTATATCTCAACATCTGATGCTTATGAAGTCAAAACTTCCATTTACTTTACGTGATCAACATAAAAGCACATAATTCTTGTTCAAGTCTTTTCATGCAAGATAGAATTCTTTGAACTTAACATAATAGGAGCTTTAACTACAAATGTATATCAATTAAGCTCACATGTGCTTCACATAATTAAAGAGCAACTATCATTCAATGGGAAAAACTTGTTAAATTCAAAGTGAATAAGAGTAAACTTAAATTTAGACAAGTTATAAAGATCAAGGAACTTACAAGTTGCTGGAATTAATTTAAAGAATCTCAAATAAACTTCAACACATCTACTTAAAGATGTAATTACAACAAAATGCTTATGAATTCATCCAAAATCTGAACTTAACTTTAAAGTACTCAAATATCCTTATTTAAATCTGAATTTAACTTTAAAGTATCCAAATATCATCATTTAAAAATCTGAAAATTTCCTTTAAAGTACCAAATCGACATTAGTTAAGAATCTAAAAATTTGCTTAAAGTACTCTAAATAAACCGTTTCAAGAATCTGAAAATAACTTTAAAATATATAAATAATCTTAAACAAGAATTCAAGAGTCTAAAAATAGCTTAAAACTATACCACTAACATTATTCAAGAATCTGAAAATGCTAGATTAAGGTAAATTAAGTCACTTTTGAAGTTTAGAGCTTGTTTTACTTCATTTTATACACATGTAATATTGTCTTGGTGGTGATAACCCTTATAGAAATCAAGGATCCAACATGCAATTAAATAAAACTCAAAATTATTGCAGTAGCTCTTTAGATCCCAAAAGAAACATAAGCTATTGAACAAAAATTAACTTTAGATTAGGACTAAGTGAAAAAGTTGAGAAGAAGCATGAAATCCAACATTAAGTATTAAATAATCATAATTATATAATTCTAATCAGTCAAGGATATTACTTTACTGCAGTAACTAAACTTTACATAACAAAAATTGCAAGAAAACACACAAATGCTTTACTAACACATTTCATCAAACACTTCGAAGGCATTTATGTTCCTAACATTAAATCTTGAAACATAGTTGCAAATCAACATAATCAATAAAGAACATATTAAATTCTGTAATTTAAGAATAATACTCCAACACTATATGAAAAACTTAACACAATATTACAAAAATCAAGTTTCACTCACCTCCAACTTAGATAAGATGATTTTGAGTAATTACACCTACAATCATTTAACCAAGTGTTAGAGTAACTTCAATATACTAAAATCTTACTTCTTAGTCCAAGTTTTACCTAGAAAATCCATCCAAAAATGAGGATCTCGCAGTTTAGAACAATCTGCCCAGAACTGCGAAAGGCTACTAGAAGACTCGCGTTAAGCCTCTGTCCAGGCTTCTGATAGCCTCGTCCAGCAGAAAATTTTCTCTTCTTCCATCTTATTCCCCATTTTTCGTCCAGTGGCTTCTCTCTCAAGTTCTCTCTTGTTTCCACCAAGAAAAGAAGAAGAATTGGGAATAAAGTTCATCTAATTGGGTATATATATAATGTATATGTCAACCCCCAACTTCGTATCATATGTAATTTGAACCTTATGAATTGAAACTAAGTCCTCAAACCTTTCTTTTCTATCATCCAAGCCTTTAAACTTTTGGTAAATTATTACTTCTCACTAAAATAAATTGATGTGCCAAACATGCCCTCAAGGTAATAATATGGGAATGCCAAGTGTCCATTTTTCCATTATTTTATTAATAAAATTTCTAGGTTTTTCCATATAAAGTTGCCACCTTCGGGTCAATATTTGAAGGTCAAGACGAGCTCCGTTTTGTCCAATCTTTATATCGTTGTAAAGTTTACACTTCAAGCTTCGTAACGGTTACACATGCAAAGAAAGTGAGTCATTATACTGCCTGTTCTACACGTCCAAAAATGGCTGCTCGGCCACCAATTTATACTCGGGAAAATTATAAGGATTTTCAGTATTCCAACTACTTTTCACATACAACTTTACCTTGACTTTTTAGGCACTTCCTGAACTCAAATGTGATCAAACTTGATATCAATGCTTAGATCTTATCATGAACTATAAAATGGTATATCTTGCAATAGCCAAAGATCACTATATAATCCACAAAATGATTTCAAAATCGTGCTCATTACAAATGCAAAACTGTAATTGGGTATATATATAATGTATATGTCAAATAAACCCCCAACTTCGTATCATATGTAATTTGAACCTTATGAATTGAAACTAAGTCCTCAAACCTTTCTTTTCTATCATCCAAGCCCTTAAACTTTTGGTAAATAATTACTTCTCACTAAAATAAATTGATGTGCCAAACATGCCCTCAAGGTAATAATATGGGAATGCCAAGTGTCCATTTTTCCATTATTTTATTAATAAAATTTCTAGGTTTTTCCATATCAAGTTGCCACCTTCGGGTCAATATTTGAAGGTCAAGACGAGCTCCGTTTTGTCCAATCTTTATATCGTTGTAAAGTTTACACTTCAAGCTTCGTAACGGTTACACATGCAAAGAAAGTGAATCATTGTACCGCCCGTTCTACACGTCCAAAAATGGCTGCTCGGCCACCAATTTATACTTGGGAAAATTATAAGGATTTTCAGTATTCCAACTACTTTTCACATACAACTTTACCTTGACTTTTTAGGCACTTCCTGAACTCAAATGCGATCAAACTTGATATCAATGCTTAGATCTTATCGTGAACTATAAAATGGTATATCTTGCAATGGCCAAAGATCACTATATAATCCACAAAATGATTTCAAAATAGTGCTCATTACAAATGCAAAACTGTAATTAATAGGACTTTCTAAAATTTCCAACTTAACCCTCAATTATGAAATTCCATTCGATTGAGTCCAAACATCATATATAACTTTCTTTTATGCCAACTTAGTCTCCATTCTCCAATAATTACAATAAAGGTCAATTTATCCACTTTTCTTATAATTTCTATACTATCTCATCAGAAATTGGCTATTTTCTAAGAAAAAACTTGATTCTGATTCCCTCAATAAATGCAAAATTTTCAGGTTGTTATAGGCGGCATTTACTTTCCTAAGATAGAAGATATGATGCTATATTAACAATTATCATATCTCCTAAATATAAGCGAAGAATGGCAATAACAATAATGATAATATCTCAATAATCTCAGTAAAAGAAAATGAATTTCAGGGAATTGAATTCCTAGAAATTTAAAGTTTAGGAGTTTGATTGATTTAATTTTATTGGTGGAAAAAGTGGAGAATTTTCAAACTTTTATTGCTTGATTGACATTATTTTTCATGGAAAATAAAGCAAAAATTAGCTATTTTAAATTTTAATAATTTTTTTTTTTTTTTCATACATTTGTACTTGATAATAATAATAATGTTAATTTTTTTTTTTAAAAATCAATTAACAACAAAAAAATGATCAAGCGTGAAGATTTTTCATGAAAAATAAAACTTCCTATCCCTCAAGGAAAACGAATTTCTCCAAAACAAGGAAAATACCGTATTTTTAGAGAAGATGGAAAATGAATTCCATAAAAAACTTTGACAATCAAACAACGTAAAAGTTGGAAAATCACATAGAAATTGGGTTTACCATGGAAAATAAAAGTTTTCAAACGCAACCTTCATGGGTTTCCTGATGGAACTCACCTTCCCTGACTTTTTAGCTTTGTCAAGTTCGTAAAGCATCAAATGTGAAGGTACAATGCCTGTGTGTTCTACCAAAGAACGGAGAGGGGAACCCATTGTTTGCACAATAGACGAAAGTGAAAAGTACTCACTTAAAAGATGATCAAATAGCATTTTGCTAAGCACTTTGATTAAGAGTATGCAGAGGTGGAACTGAGCAAGTGCAAACCCCCTAGCAATAACACTAAGTTCACCTACTACCTTTCACGTCTGCACAATCTCCCCAAAAAATACATTTATGCACTTCTCTTATATTACGAGAAGTGAGCAATGATTGGCAACTGGTTGTAACAGCCATTTCCTAAACTGTAGCAATGCCAATTGCATTCACCATATGCATAACAGGAGACTTTAAGAGGCATTTTCAAATCCTTCATCTTTCTGTTGCCTATTGGATATTGGTTAAATATTGAAAACCGACCAAAGTGACTTCGTGTCAACTTCGGCCAAATACTCAAATCCGGCTCAATCCATTTAGGCAAATTAGTTCACCGCTTTGGGGCGTACAAACAGCGATCGACCTGCCCGGTCAGGTCACGGGGGTCGTGGGGGGTCGGGGGAAACGCCCCCGAAAGAGAATTTAGATTTCTCTACATGCATTAAAGGGTATATTTGACATTTCGAAACCAATATGGATGAATGAGAAATTACGAAAAATGACAAAAATATGGTCAAAATTTTTCCCATGCGATCGCACAGTTTTAATATCGTGCGATCACACGTTAAAAGAATTAAATTTTTGTTTGGCGTAAAGCCGTGCGGTTGCACGACTTATAAGCATGCAGTCGCACGGTTGTCCGGGAAAATGTGTCTTTTTGAAGAGTTGCATGATTTGGAAGGGTTGCATGGCTTGATTTCAACCACTTCGTCTACAAACCTTAATGCTATATAAAAAGAACCCTTTGGGTGTCCCAAAAACACACCAATGATATGCAATATCACTCTCTTCTCTCTTCCAAAATCAAATTCTTGCATTTTTGTTGCATTATTTTGATTTTTTCTTGTTCATTTCATTTTGGAGTACATAAGCTGATATTCTAGTTCGTTGTATTTGTGTTTTGGAGTGCTATAAACACAAGTTGAAGTTGTTGTATCTTGAGAGTCGATTGCCGTAACCCGTTGGCACCTTTGCGGGGCAAATTCGAATTAATGACAAAGTATTCAACACTTGCCTCAACTTTGTCCATTCCTTTTTTCTTCTTGTTTTTCGTGTCGTTATTCCATCCATTTGTTGGCACGAATTTCATATATTTCTTTGGCGTTACTATATACAAAATATTCCAACATTGCCAAGTATACATTTTTCTCCAATATATGAGTATTGAGCACTGGCACTGTGTGACCACTGTACGAGCAAAAAGAGATGATCCACTGACTGAAACCCTATCTCTAAAAAAGAAAGGGAAACTACTGTGGAAAATTAAAAATCTTCTAAGATTAGGTTTGATAGGTAAGATTTTTCATGGAAAATGGAAAATTTTTCAATATTTTCCTACTTTCGGTTATTTGATAGGCAAAATTTTCTTGGCAATTCAATTTCTAACTTTTAATCACATGATTACATTTTCCCACTTTTGAAGGAAAATACTTTCCTTGGGGTAGAGGAGGTTTTTTTTCTTGGCAACTTCTTTACGGGCGTGTTTGATATATTTGGTGGAAAATGAAATGGAAAATATTTTCCATGGAAAATATTTCCCCATCAATCCCATGAGAATTTGTTTCCTTGTTTTCAAGGAAATCCTCCACTTTTTTTTAACTTGAGTGGAAAACATTTCCCATGCAACATTTTGCAATTAAACACAAAAGGTGAAAAACATTTTCCTTTTAATAATTATTGTAATAGAATATTATTATTTTATGCGTTTTTTGTTTGTTTTGATTATGTAAAATTATTAATATTTTACGAATATTTATCGAAATAGATATTTTAAAAAATAACGTCCTTGCATTGCGCGGGGTAAATATTAGTTATATAAAAAATAATGGTAGTTAATTTTCTTTAAAAAATAAATAAAAAATGTAAGCCCCTGTTCTCTTTGCTGTTTTGAGATCGTTTTCTGTTTTTATTTTCGAAAACGCTAAAAACGCGTTCTCTTTACCATTTTCGAAAACGCATTTTGGAAAACAAAAAAAAAATTGTACACAAAACGGAAAACGTCCGAAACATCGTTTTGGGCGTTTTGTGTGTATTTCGACAAAAAATGTCCAAAACGCGGAAAACGCGTTTTGGGAATTTTTTTTTTTTTTTATTTTTTATTTAAGAATTATCTTAACTTAGAACTAAGCTTAATATAAAATTTTTATTTTTTTATTATTATTTTTTTAGAATTATCCTAACTTGGAACTTAATTTAAATAAAGTTTTATTCATTTCAATATCAACATTACAAAAAAAAAATAAAATTAAATGAGAATTCTTGTTGTTATATTTCAAAAAATGTAATGATAAATGGACTCTGATGGTTTTGAAAGAACTTGCATTTTCTGAATTTTAATAGAAGTAGAGCTTTCTCAAGTCCCGAACCTGACCAAGTTGTGTTAATATAGACTTTTAATGCTCACATTAGTGTGTTGCATGTAACCATATTTTTAGTGTATTGTGAAAGGAAATTTGATTTGGAGTTAGTAGTATTCTGCAAGCAAATTAATTAAAAATAGTTTAAATAGTGTTCTGCAAAATTTCAAACAGAACGTGTTTTCCAGCTTTTCATTTTCAAAAACAATTTTCAGAAATGACAAACCAAACGCATTTTCAGCAAATTTGAAAACAAAAATGAAAACACAAAACACAAAACATTTTCTAAAATGAAAATACAAAATAAAATACAAACAGAACGTCACCTAATGTTTCAAGGTAAAAAATAGTGGTTGAAAAGTGAAGAAAAAAATATGTGTGATTAAAAAGTAGTTTAAAAATGTGTTGCTTAAAAATATTTTGTCAAATAGAGATGTTTCGTTCCAATTCCAAAAAAGGACAATATGAAATTATTATTTTTTTCTTAAAAAAAATGTGTTTTTAATTGTTAAACATAGATGCTTCATTTTATTTTGTGAAAAAAAGTGAAAAAATTACATCAAAAGCATCATAAGTCTAAGTTAAAAAAATAAATAGATAATTTTCAATTCTTATAAAAAAGAGTTCAAAATCCATAATTTAGAATTTTTCTTAAATTTATTAAAAAAATGATTATTCAAAAATATTATGCTTAATCATAGTGAAATTAATTTGGTAAAATAATATTAAGTTATTTCTAGATATATATAAAATTATTTTATAAAATGTGTTGAAAAACATTTGAATAACCTGAAAATGTGTTAGTTTAAAGAATGAAAAATGTTTTTGTTTAAAGAACTTAAGAACATTCCTTATATTGAATATTTTTTTTATAAGTTTTCCAATTAGACTATATAAAAAAATAAAAATAAAATAACTGACGAATCCATAAATTTTCTTTCAAATCAAATAATCTCATATTTGATTGAATATAATTTTCTTTTAAATCGAATAATTTCATACTTGATTGAATATTTTATATTTTTTTTGGAATACAGTGTTCATTTATATTATTATTTTTTTTGTACAATGATTATGTTTTAATTTGAAAAATAATATTAAAAATTCTATAAAAATATAAAATTATATCTAAGCAATACATTAAAAAATAAACTTTATCAGAAGTTAAAATATATTACGTTTGAAATTAAATAAACTTTTTTTTTTTTTTTTTTTTTTGCATTTTTATTAAAAATTTACTTTGATTGCGTCATATGCAATGATAGTTAACGAGAAGTTTAATAAAAAATAACAAGTGAGAGCAAACTATAAACATTTTGTCAGTAAAAACGTCACAAAGATCAAGTGTAAAAGTTTATTATATATATATATTACTTTCCCTTAATATCGCATTCATTTTAAATTATATTATGTAAGTTATATAATACTCAGTATTCAGAAAACCTAAAATCAATCTGATCCGAAAAAAGCAACATGCCAAGGATCGAATGTTGAATCAGGTCGAATCGGGGTTGAACCGATTTTAATTAAAAAACTAATAATTATTTCATCACAACATTTTCTTAAAAAAAGTTATTTTAAAAATAAAGCAACATTTACTAATTTCGAGATAAAATTAAATACAAAAAAAATATAATAACAATATTATTTAATTTCAAAATTACCAATTCATAACAAATATAGATTTATAGTTGTTAATTTTATTTATTATATTATATTTCAAAATAAAATAATTTAACATATAAAAAAAGATAAAAATAACTTATTTAGAAGAAGAAAGTCTAACAAACAAAAACAAATAATGAATAAAAATAAGGAAAATGCTAAAGTTACTACGAAAATGTATCACGAGTTGTACCCACAGGCACATGGGCAGTGTAATAACCATTTCATCCTTCTCCCATATGTGAGTGCGCAGTACACTTACAGTACATTTTCACGGTATCTATAGCATTGTCCTAAAAATAATTTTAAAAGAAAAAAGAAAAATTCTATAAAGATCGGGATTTTCTAATTTTGATTAGTTTTGTACATGTTTCATTTCTTATTTTGATTAATTTTATCTTTTTCAAAGTTTTGAATTCGATAATATTTTGTATTAAAATGTTATTGTACTATGTTTTTATATGATATAATTGTATAATTAACATATTTTCATAAATTTTAATCGAAATCACTATTACAAATATATTTTGTGCATCGCACGTGTAAAAATATTATTACTAGTATTCATAACAAGAGACTTTAGGAGGTATTATCAAATCCTTCATTTTTCGGTTGTCAAGTATACTTTTTTCTCCAATATACAAGAGTATCTTTAATGGGTATATGAAAGGTTTAAGGTCATTGGATGAGAGAGAAAGAGGGAAATATATTATTTTAAAGTTAAATTGTGGATGAGGGGTGGATGTTGAAAGTAGAAAAAAGAGAGAAAAATGAAAAAGAAAATAGAGAGATCGACACAAATTCAAATAAATTAATAAAAAAATAGTGAAAGAGGTGAAGCACAAGGTCCAATTTTGGACTTTTGGGGAGAAAAATAGGAAGAAAGTGGAAGAGAGAGAAGAGAAAATAAAAATTAAAGTGAGACTCAAGAATTTTGTGTATCTCTCTCTCACGTACTTTCTTCAAGATTAATCCAAATCGTTAAAGATGCTCTAAGTGTTGAGCACTAGGCACCATGTGACCATTGTACGAGCAAAAAGAGATGATCCATTGACTGAAAGTCTGAAACCCCTGGCTCTTAAAAATAAATAAATAAATAAATAAATAAAATGGAGGGGAGAGGGAGAGAACTACTATGGAAAATTAAATCTTCTAAATGACATTAACCTCGAAGGCTCGAAGTCAAGAAAATGGGAAGGTATTGATCTTGAAGATCCCTGGCAACGTAGGAAATCCCATTTTTGCAATTGATTACGTTGATCCATAATCAAATGGAGATATTCTTCAAAAATTTAGCACAAAATAATACTTTCAACTTAAATCATTTATTTTCAAGAGAGCTATGTACTTCTCAAAATTATTATGAAAGATTAAACGAGAAGGAATAAAATCACTGAAAGAAATTTTACCAAGGTTACGTATCAACATTAATCTGGTCAAAGTAACCCAAATAACTGGGCAATTAGTATAATCATGGAAAGCCAAGCTGGGATTGACTTTAAGTAATTGGGCAAGAGTTCCATGTCCAACATAAAAAGTGTGAATTTATCATTATCAGTTCAATCATCAATGTTAGTGGATAGAGTTGGCAGGAGAAGACCGTAAATAATAGAACTTGTTGTAGTATAAAACCATATAGATTATTATGTGTTCAAAACAAAAGAATAAAATCCTCTACAAATTGAAATAACAGGTTAATGGGACATCCAATGACTACTTAAATCTTCTCAAACAAACAGAACAATTAGTAACATAATCATAATGCAATAATCTTGATTAGAATATACTCAAACTCATTGATTACAGAACACAAGAAAACCCAACAATAACCGAAGCCCATATTTCCATCACTTAAACATAATCTGCAGTAAACTAAAAGCTTTGTAAGAAAAAAATGTACAAGTTATAATTTAAAAGCTTGAGAGTTTCATGGTACATATATACATACATATATATATATATATATATATACACCAACTCTTGAGTAAGGTCTTGAGGGCTCTCACATTCTTTATGGTGGAACACCACAAAATGTACATGGCATTTCAAATTATTACCATTCAAATAAACCAGGCAGTTCAAAAATCATCTAATGACATAACATTGGAACATATACAATATGAAGTGGCATGCTAATGAACTAAACTACCCATTAAATTCACTAATTTTACATGATATCTTTATCTTAGATAAACAGAAATAGGACTATTTGTATCACCACATTGTAAGGATTTTAATCAATCGTGTGGGCTTATATGTGAATTATTGTGTATTGAATAAAAGGTTATCAAATTTGGTTAAGCCCATTTAAAGTGATCTAATAAGGATTTGATATATCGAGTTTTAATGTATCTAATTAATGTATGGGCTTTTATGTGTAGATACCAGGCCATTACCTAATTCATGATGGGCCGGATTATATTAACTAGCAATACAGTATATATAAAATCGGTTATGGTCCCTGAATCGTACGTATTGTTTATTCTTTTTGACATCCCATCATTAAAGAGAAAATAAGGACTACGTATTGATTTGGAAGATCCAACCAACCGAATCGTTCATCGTGAATCATATTTGATTAAGGTACGCTTCCGCTTCAGTCATTTAATTTTTGATAATTCAGCATGATGATTTTGGATTATAGATAAATCATTATCTGTAATACATTTTCTAACAAGTGGTATCAGAGCTACCTTCATGTTGAATTATCAGATCATGCTAATATATTTTCTATCGGATTTTATATAGATTCAGTTTGCTGCCTTGATTTTGAATATGTAAAATCTGGTTTTCGAAAATTATGTATTGAGATCTGATTTCGAAAATTAATTCTGATTATGGTTATATATACATTCAACTGTGAGCAATTCTTTTCATTACTACCGTGTGCTTTTGCTTTTGGAGTTAAGATTCAGAAACTTGGTTATTATGGTTGAAGCATGAATTCTCTACTGGGTTTGGTTCCTGCATATATATATGTATATTCAGTCTTGTATGTATATGCGAAATCAGAACTTTGAAGTTGAAGATTTGATTTCGAAATGGGATTGTGAACAATTGAACATGGATTTTGATTCAGATTTATTTTTGTGATATATGTATATTTTCGAATATGTTCTGTGGATTTGTTGTGAATTGGATTTTCATATTGTGTGGATGAATTCAGTTGATGGTGGTATGGCGCTGGACCGCCCGCGAGCTCCGCGCAATGTAGAGGAGAGCAGCGCCAGTAATGGCGCTGCAACCGAGGGAAGATGTGTTAGGAGACCGAGAGGCATTGCGACGTCGCGTCCGCCGGTAGCGGCGCCTCGGTCTGCGGATTGAGGGGCGGCGGAAGATAGGGTTTCAAACCCTAGCAGCCACAATTTTTGGAGCAAGGACTTGCGTTGGGAATTAGAAGATCCTGAGGACTCATGGGCAATTTCGAATGTGTGGGTTTATTGCACAATAAGGCCCTCTAATCTTATTATGGAATTAAAGTTAATCCCTGAAAGTTATGATAATTATGACCTAAGCCCCTAAAGTTATGATAATTACGACCTAAGCCCCTAAAGTTATGAAATTATTTAAATTGGCATTTCAAGTTATGGAATTTATAACTTCAGCCCCTAAGGTTATAAAATTTTTAAGTTGGGCCTCTAAAGTTAAGGGTTTTATAATTCAGCCTCTAAAGTTTGAAATTTTTCTAAAATAGTCCCTAAAGTCTGAAAATTTTCAAAATTGGTACCTTTAAGGTTAAAGGTATAAAATTTCAGCCCCTAATGTTTGAGAATTTTCAAAATTGGTCCCTAAAGCTTGAAAATTCTCTAATTTGGTCCCTTAAAGTTTGAAAATTTTCATTTTCAGTCCCTAAAGTTTGAGAATTTTCTAATACAGCACCTAAAGTTCTGAAATTCTTTAATTTGGTTCCTAAATTTTGAAAATTTTCCAAATTTGTCCTTAAAGTTTGAATTTTTTTTTTAAAATTAAGTCCCTAAAGTTTGGGAATTTTCTAAATTGGCTCCTAAAGTTTGAAAATTTTCAAAATCAACCTTTAAAGATTGAAAATTTCCTATTTTGGCCCTCTAAACTTTGATTATCTTTCAAATTGGGACCTAAAGTTTGGAATTTCTCTAAATTGGCCAATAAAATTTTGGGAAAATTGTAATTTAAGTCCTTCAAACTTAAATTTTTTAACAATTGGCCACTTAAGGTTTAAGAATATTGCAATTGACTATCTTAACTTAAGGATTGCTTTATTCTAAAGTTTTGAATTCTATAATTCAAATCCAAAAGTCAAAATATATGCAAATCAGTGATTTCAGTTTCAAATCTTGGTACATCAGAATCTTTTGAGAGATATAATATTCGAAAGTAAGTTAGTTGAAGCAACATGTTGCCAAAGCTACCTCTCTTGTGGATATTAATTAACTTTGAATATTAGAAGGTATTTGTGTGTGTTATTCATTGCGGATATTGATCGGCCCAAAAGAAGGTCAATATTTGGCTCGAATTTCACATGCACCTGTTGTAGCGACCAAGAATTTTTACGCGATTAATAATTATTTTAATAGAAAATCGTGTCGCTACTATTTCACCCATTTTTATTAAGTTAACGCCACGACGTATTCGTATAGCCAAGTCAAGAAATAATCGAGATCGTTCGATTTTAAATTAAATTCCGAATTTCTAAAAATATCTCCATTCTCTTGATTTAAAGTATATTAAGTCCAAGTACTTAATTCAATGTTATCCCAATATTTATTTATACAAAAATTATTTTTATTATTGAAATTAAGAAAATATATGCAAGCATGAGAGGTTCCATTATATATAATAATTATGAGAATCTTAATTTAATAAATATGGAAAAGTATATGAATGAATTATATACTCCATTATATGTAATCATGAAGTGGCAAAAGTGGTTAAGATTGATGAGATAATTATGTTGAACTTTATGTAAGAAAATTATGTTCTATTTTTATTCACAAATAAAATTATGGGATTCTAATTATTCTTTTGAATAATTTTACATTTCTATTTAAGTCTCGATAATATGATATGAGTCACTTTTAGTGGCACTCGAATGGTCGAGAATTCGGGTCGTCACAGTTGGTATCAGAGACAAGAGTTTTAAAAACGATTCTGTAGATTTTTGAAATTTTATTTCTTAAAAAAAAAAAAAAAAAAAATTTGAATTTTCACATGTCAAGTATGGTTATGATTTTGAAAAGTATGATGAAATTTGATGTGCGAATTTCAAGGACAAAATTCATTTTAAGCAAGGGAGTTTGTAATGTTCTGAAGATTTTATGGAATATAATTAGTTAGTGATATGATGTTTATATTGATGTCTTTGATAAATTTCTAGAAGTTCGGGGACTAAAGGAAAATAAGATTTGACGATAAAATTTTATTTGGGTTAATTAGGCCCAATCTTATGTAAAGATGCGAAATGATTAATAATAATTTTTTTTTAAAAATATTTTAACTCATCACTCTACTATGTCACTCTCCACGTATTGACTCCTCGAACCAGGTATGTTATATGCTTTGCAAGTCATTTACGATTTTATTAAGACATGTTAAGTATGAAATATTCATATGTTATGAATCTTTAAGTGAAATATACATGTTGAGTATGATATGAATTGATAGAAGCCTAAATTTTAATTTATTCATTTTAATGTAGAATCATGAGACATAGAGGATATTGATATGAATTTTGGTTCATATTAAGCTTAGTAAGATTGACTCAATTAGAAATTAAGTTGGGTTGTAACTTTGGCCCAAAATATATGGAATAATATATTAAACAAACAAAATTGATAATGAATTGTACAATAATTTATCCCTTTATCACTACCTTTGTGTAAAAACAAGGGAAAAACTGTGGATGGTTATTAGTACTTCCTCTTCAAGTTTCAATTTTCGGTTCAATAATTTATCCCTTTATCACTACCTTTGCTTAAAAGTAAGGAAAAACTGTGGATGATTATTGGTACCACTCTTCAAGTTTCAATTTTCGGTTCAATAATTTATCCCTTTATCACTACCTTTGCTTAAAAGCAAGGAAAAACTGTGGATGATTATTGGTACCACTCTTCAAGTTTCAATTTTGAAAAAAAAAAAAAAAAAAAATATGATTTACGAATGATTTTCAAAATAATCTTTGTCGTCAAGTTTAGAAATGATGAGCCCTAAATGGACTTTGCATAATTGATTTTAGACATGGCACTAAGTATGAGAAGTCAACAGAAAGGACTAGATAATATTTTCGAATTATTCATCGTTTAGATTAAACGAGAAATAGAAAGTCAGTTTTATGAAGTTATGATGAGATGTTGAGATTATAAGTGATATGATTTTATTGAGATTTTTATGAGAAGAATTATGAAGTTGGAGATTTAAAGTTTAGGCTCTTAATTATTGAGAAATAAGGACTTGATATGGTGATATTAGAAATTATGATTTGAAATTTCTATGTTGAGGAATTATGAATTGATTTTCTGGAATATTTATGATGATATTGAAGTTTGATAAAATTGTGATCAAATGTACAATTAGTTATTATTGTGAGTTATGAAGTATGCTTACGATTTGGATAAGTCCAAATTTCAAAGGAAAAATCTGCCTAGAATTTTATCGTTTGGAGTTAAGAGCATAGTATGGTATGCAATCACTAAGAGAATTGAAGTTAGACATACAAGTTCATTTACATCACAAACGAGATTTAGTAGATGATAACAGAGATATTATTATTTTCTCATAAGGAGAACACACAAGAGTCACCCTAGAAAGGAAATACATGAAAACACGCAAAAGCAAAAGAAAGCAACATGGGAAATTCCTCAAATTGAGAGATGTGTTTCCGGAGTAGCCGTATCCTACCACCTCTGACCTTTTGAGGAAATAAAGAAACCTTCAAAAAGGTGTGTTTCGAGAGTAAGAATACTCCGTAATCTACCACCTGGAACCTTTGAGGTACACACAAGATCTAAACATTAAGGAAAATCCTAGGAAATTAGAGGGGTGTCTCGAGAGTAAGAATACTCCGTACTCTACCCCCACCTATTCTAAGATTCATAAAGTTAAGTTTACATTAACCGGACTCCATTTTCGCTTGATTCCCCTTCCTTGCGACCAATCTATCTTAACCCCTGCTGGATCTTGTATTGAGATATATGACTGCAGCTTATCCAGTAGTTCATCAATAGTAGGAGCAGAAATAAGGAGTCTTCTGGAAAATGGAGAGATGAATCCCTGTTCCACAGCATAATCAAGAAAGGTTAACAAGCCATCAAAGAAATTGTTAACATTCAGAAGCCCAATAGGCTTAGTATGGAGATCTAGTTGAGCCCACGAGGTAATGTTAAAGATTTCTTCTAAGGTACCAAAACCTCCGGGCAGGGCTATAAAGGCATCAGAACCATATAGCATACAAGTTATGCGTTCATGGATGGATAAGGTTTGAACTTCATGCCCTCGTGTTTTTCCTGCAACATCTACCAAAGGGACAGGTATGACACCGATTACTTTTGATTTCTCTGCAAGAGCAGATTGGGAAACACAACCCATTAGACCACTGCTACCACCCCCATACACAAGAGTGATACCTTTTTTCCCCAGTTTCTTTCCAAGATCTACGGCCGCTTCTAGATAACTGAAGCCTTTCCCCACTTTTGATCCACAAAATACACAAATAGTTTTGATCTGTCGAAGTTTTGGTGCTTCCATCTTTGATAGTATAGAAGAGAAAACTTACGAAGAAGATGTGATTTTGGGATGCCTGAACTATGAAATATGTTTGGCTATTTAAAGCCGGAAAAACTTACTGTTTTTCATTGATTCTGAAAAAGTAAAGATTTACTTTTGACAAAATCGGCCAACTTTTGACTGTTTTACCAAAGATATCACCTTTCGGTGATTTATTTCCAGCTTTATCAAACCTCGAGAAAGGAAAATATATTTATTTCCAGCTTTATCAAAACTCGAGAAAGGAAAATATATTTTATTTCCAAAACGCGTGAAAGAAAACAGCAAAATATTTTAAATGTGTATCAAGAGATTTACCTTATATCATTGATGAACTGCCAGAAGCCTCATTTTGTAAAACAGACTGGCAAACAGGATCTTTTGCTATTATATTTTGGAGACTATAACGATTTTTGTCCCCGTTAAACTGAGCGTATAAGGAGAAAAGTTCACGTTGCACATAACCACTTGGGTGCGTCTCAAGAGTCAGTCGAATATCATCCAAAGACTCCTTACTCAGTCCACCCTTTATGAATTTGATTTTATCATCCCGATTAGTAGAAGAATATCCTACTGTTTTGCAACGAGTATCACAGTTCCAACGAGCACATTTGTAGCAACCATTCAGCCTTTTTGCTCTTCGTTTCTTTGCGAAGGTGCTTTTGCCTAAACCAGGCATGTGCTTTGGAAATGTCATAGGTAATTCACCAGATAGTCGAACCTTTGCTTCGATCAACCAGCGAACATCTTCTGAAACACCATGAGCCATCAGCAACCTCAATCTTTCGAGTCTTATTCGATAAATTTTCCTCAGATCATTCATTGGAAGACTGGAATAATACTTGCGAATGTTTGTAAGAATGATATCCATGTTTTGATGGATCTAACCTCTTCCCAGCATGAACTATTTAAAAGCATTAAGGATCGGAGGAAATCCGCGTGATATTGATTCCAGCAAGAAAGCGCGGAATAGAATAATGGAAAAGAGGGAACAAGAGTTATGCGCCGTTTACTTTCTTGATAAAAGGAAGATTTGATGATGACGGGATTTGAGATATGGAATATTTTCTTGGATTTTGGGTACTGATATTTTGATATAATAATCAAGGTATAGAAATAATACGGGGATACGTGAAAGTGAAATAAGGACTGTATTGAATCAGGATTAATAAGTTTGTGCAAGTGAAAGGAATACCTTACGGGAAATGTTATGATATTTGAGTTAAGAATTTTAATTATTTGGGAGATATTTGTTTATTTAATTTTGCAGAAATTTTGGGTTACAAATATTGGAAAGATAAACTGATGATTATGTTGATATGTGAATAACATGTTTGGGTATATTACATAGAAAATATTCAGGTAATCGTTTTAATTATTTTGGGATATTTGGTGATAAGAAGAAATGACAAATTATTATGGTATGATATGTTAGTAAAAATTTTAGAGATATTAATACGAATATTTGAGGTTACATGATACGATGATAAGTGACAGGTTACATGAGTACTACAAGATATGATGAAATATCACATACGATTGGGAATTTTCATTTTGATTCAGAAGAATTTATGAGTAGACATATGTCTATTATTGATAGAAAAGTTCATGTCTTAAGAAAACAAATTGATGCATTTAGTCAAAGTCCAGTGGGTTAAATATGGTTGGGTTAAATATGGTAGCGATGATGCTACATAAGAAGAAGAAGAAGAGATTCTGATTAAGTGTTCAGAAATCATAAGATCAAGTAAGTTTAATTTCGAGGACGAAATTATTTTAAGGGGGTAAGTTTGTAGCGACCAAGAATTTTTACGCGATTAATAATTATTTTAATAGAAAATCGTGTCGCTACTATTTCACCCATTTTTATTAAGTTAACGCCACGACGTATTCGTATAGCCAAGTCAAGAAATAATCGAGATCGTTCGATTTTAAATTAAATTCCGAATTTCTAAAAATATCTCCATTCTCTTGATTTAAAGTATATTAAGTCCAAGTACTTAATTCAATGTTATCCCAATATTTATTTATACAAAAATTATTTTTATTATTGAAATTAAGAAAATATATGCAAGCATGAGAGGTTCCATTATATATAATAATTATGAGAATCTTAATTTAATAAATATGGAAAAGTATATGAATGAATTATATACTCCATTATATGTAATCATGAAGTGGCAAAAGTGGTTAAGATTGATGAGATAATTATGTTGAACTTTATGTAAGAAAATTATGTTCTATTTTTATTCACAAATAAAATTATGGGATTCTAATTATTCTTTTGAATAATTTTACATTTCTATTTAAGTCTCGATAATATGATATGAGTCACTTTTAGTGGCACTCGAATGGTCGAGAATTCGGGTCGTCACACCTGTGGTGATAAACACGTGTCAATTATTTAGTTTAACATGTGACCAATAAATCGGTCCAAAGAAAGGTTTATTGGTTAACATGTCTTATTTCCAGTGTTTGATCACTACACTAAGAGAAAATTAGGTGTTTGTATATTATTTCATGCGGATATTGATCAGCCCAAAGGAAGGACATGAACTTGTGGTGATAAATACGTGACGGTTATTTGGTTTTAAGTGTGATCAATAAATCGGTCCAAAGAAAGGTTTGATGGTTGACATATCTTACTGTCAGTGTTTGATTACTACACCAAGAGTACCACTTATAAGTCAATATTTCTGTCCAAAGACTAAATATTGATGTTGTGCTAGGTATCTTGTGATGGGCCCTACCATTATTTGAAAGTATGATTTGCATAATAAGGTACTTATGTGAGCTATTTTGTTTAAGTGTTCTCTATTCGGTTTCAAATTCTGCTAGTAGTATATCTACAAGCTCAAATTTAATCCCTATATTTACGGAACAAACTTCAAGGATCAAAACAAGAACATTAGGTGGCGTTCTATTTGTATTTTATTTTGTATTTTCATTTTCGAAAATGTTTTGTGTTTTGTGTTTTCATTTTTGTTTTCAAATTTGCTGAAAACGCGTTTGGTTTATCATTTTTGAAAACTGTTTTTGAAAATGAAAAGCTGGAAAACACGTTCTGTTTGAAATTTTGCAGAACACTATTTAAACTATTTTTAACTAATTTGCTTGCAGAATACTACTAACTCCAACTCAAATTTCATTTCACAATACACTAAAAATATGGTTACATGCAATACACTAATGTGAGCATTAAGAGTCTATATTAACACAGCTTGGTCAGGTTCGAGACTTGAGAAAGCTCTACTTCTATTAAGATCCAGAAAATGCAAGTTCTTTCAAAACCACCAGAGTCCATTTATCATTATATTTTTTGAAATATAACAACAAGAATTCTCATTTTTTTTATTTTTTTTTATTTTTGTAATGTTGATATTGAATTGAATAAAACTTTATTTAAACTAAGTTCCAAGTTAGAATAATTCAAAAAAAAAAAAAAAAAAAAAAAAAAAATCTTTATTTAGGCTTAGTTCCAAGTTAGGATAATTCTAAAATAAAAAAATAAAAAAATAAAAAATTTATATTAAGCTTAGTTCTAAGTTAAAAAAAAAAAAAAAAAAAAAAAAAAAAAAAAAAAATTCCCAAAACGCGTTTTCCGCGTTTTGAACATTTTTTGTTGAAATACACACAAAACGCCCAAAACGATGTTTCGGGCGTTTTCCGTTTTGTGTACAAATTTTTTTTTTTGTTTTTCAAAATGCGTTTTCGAAAATGGTAAAGAGAACGCGTTTTTAGCGTTTTCGAAAATAAAAACAGAAAACGACATCAAAACAGCAAAGAGAACAGGGGCTTAACTTTTCGTTGGCTTCATGGATCTAGACCGTGTACTAAGGATTGAGCAACCTGCTCCTCTTACGGATGAAAGTTCATCTAATAAAATGAGGAACTTTGAGAAGTGGGATTGCTTAAATTACGTGAGTCTTATGATCATTATGTGCGGCATTCCGGAAGCCTTTAGTGGCATAGTATCTGAAGAGGTAAATGATGTCAATGAATTCCTTGATGAAATTAAGAAACGATTTGCGAAAAACGATAAGGCTGAAACAAGCACGCTTATGCAAAGCTTGATTTCAATAAAGTATAAAGGCAATGGGAAAATAAGGGAGTACATCATGTAGATGTCTCACACTGCTTCAAAACTTAAGGAACTAAAACTCGACTTGTCTAATGACTTGCTCGTGCATTTGGTATTGATATCACTTCCTGCACAATTCAGTCAATTTAAGGTTAGTTATAATTGTAAAAGTAGAAATGGACTCTCAATGAGTTCATTTCATAGTGTGCAAGCTTCTTGCACAATTCAGTCAATTTAAGGTTAATTGTAACTATCAAAGGGAGAAATGAACTCTAAATGAGCTCATTCTATTTTGTGTGCAAGAGGAAGAAAGTTGAAGCAGGACAGAACTGAAAGTGTTCACTTGGCAAACACCTCTAAAGATAAGGGCAAGAAAATAAATAAAGAAAATAAAGTTGTTAAGAGGCTATTAATTTTATGATCCCACACTTACGTCAATTTTTGAAATGGGAAATGCAACATATTTTGAGGATGTTGAGTTTGGGAGAGAAATAAGGTTAGAGATATTGTCTTTAAGGAAGAAGTTGAGGAAAGATCGGTTTCGATTCCTACTATTGCTTTTGACAATGTGCAAGTTTCTATGCATGTCATTGATCAAGAAGCATATTCGGAACCTCAACTGGACAATGTTGAAGAACCTCCCATCCAAAATAAGGTAAATTTCAAAAGTACAAACTCAACAACCTCAATAACTAAAGCCATTAAGGAGATCTACGAGAGAATGGAAAAATGCTATTCCGGATAATTAAATAGTATTTTTCCAAGAACATAAGGAAATAATGGAATGATGGAAGATGGCCCAATTAATTCCATCAGGCCATGCAGGGTTCTAACTCTCAAAAGTGGATTGATGTCGTAAATAAGGAGTATAAGCATATGCAAGACAATAAAGTTTGGGATCTTGTCCCATTACCAGAAGGTACGAAGCCCATTGGTCTTAAATGGATTTTTAAACCAAGAGGGATTCGATAGGTAATGTGGAAAGATATAAAGTTTGTCTTGTATCTAAATGTTTTACACAGACTGATGGCATTGACTTCAAAGAGACTTTCCCTTTGGTTTCTACGAAAGTCTCTTTCAGGAAAGTCAGGTTGTTGCACATTTTGACCTCGAGTTACATCAAATGGATGTTAAGACGACGTTTCTCAATGGAGACATTGATGAGACGGTTTGCAAATTAAAGAAATCAATTTATGTGCTCAAGCCAGCTTCCCGTTAAGGGTAATACAAATTTCATCAAGTAATTATCTCATTTGGTCTTGAGAATAATGCTGTTGATGGTTGTGTGTATTACAAGTTCAGTGGGAGTAAGTATATTTTTCTGGTTTTCTATGTTGATTATTGCTTGCCACCAATGATATAGGCATGTCACATAAAATTATGAGATTTTTTGTCAAGGAATTTTGAGATTAAAAATCTTGGTGACATCTCTTTTGTATTAGGGATTCAGATACACCGGGATTGCTCTCGGGGTATTCTTGGATTGTCACAAAAGGGCTATATCAATAAAGTACTTAAGAGGTTTGGCATGTAAGACAGTAAATCAGGGGAAACCCCTATCGCTAAGGGAGACAAATTGGTCTCAACTATTGCCCGAAAAGTGATCTTGAAGTTAAAGAAATGCAGAGGATCCCATATAATTAAGCTATAGAAAATATGATGTATGCTCAAATTTGTATGCGTTCGGATATTGCATGCATTATTGGGATACTAATGAGATATTTAAGTAAAACTGGGATGGATCATTTGGAAAGCAGTCAAACACGGGTTATAAGGTATTTAAAGAGAACAAAAGATTACATGCTCACATACAGAAAATCGGATCAGTTGGAGATCATATGGTATTATGATTTCGATTTTTGCTAGATGCAAAACAGTAGAAGATCCATATCAGGCTACATCTATCTGCTAGTTGGTGGAGCTATTTTCGGAAGGAGTGCTTAGTAAACACTTTAGCTTCTTACACTTGGCAGCACGGTTTGTAGCAATTTTGGGGGCATCTAATTATGGAATATAGCTGCGAAATTTTGTCACTAGGCTGCATATTCTGTACGTTATAGAAAGACCACTAAAGTTATATATTGTGACAATAACTCAGCAGATTTATATTCCAGTAACAACAGGAGCTCAACTAAGTCAAAATACATTGGCATAAGTTCCTAGTTGTGAAGGATACAGTTCAGAGTGGACACGTGTCAATAAGAGCACATTGGGACAAACTCCATAATTGCGGATCCGCTTATTAAAGTATTACAACCCAAGGTCTTTCATGAGCACATTGCTTATATGGGTGTTGTATTTCTTAAGGATATTTGGTTTCAGTGGGAGTTTGTATTTTGGGTGCATTAGACACATTTACTGTCCTTTTGGATACGGTTTAAAGTTAAAGTTATTTACAGCTGTAAGGTTTCAAGTTTATTATCTCTGAACTCGTTTGAAGATGATCTCACTAAAGTTGGACCAGTTGGAAATAGGCATGTTGAAGATCACATTACATGTAATTTCCATGCTACACATCCATACTTGATCCATGTCATTCAGTTATGTCGATATACGTGAGCATTGATAGGTTTAGTTACGATTAATGTAGCGAAAGCCGCTTTGATCCTATGTTGATATAATTGATGGACCGGATTGTTTGGGGATGCATTCAATAATGATAGCAAAATTATGAGTACTCATAAGGTTATGATTGATACACAATTGTAAGGTTACACATATAGCCCAAGTGGAAGATTGTAAGGATTTTAATTAATCGTGTGGGCTTATATGTGAATTATTGTGTATTGAATAAAAAACTATCAAATTTGGTTAAGCCCATTTAAAGTGATCTAATAAGGATTTGATATATCGGACTTTAATGCATCTAATTAATGTATGTGCTTTTATGTGTAGATACCAGGCCATTACCTAATTCATGATGGGCCGGATTAGGTTAACTGGAAATACAGTATATATAAAGTCGGTTATGGTCTCTGAATCGTACGTATTGTTCATTCTTTTTGACATCCCATCACCATAGAAAAAATAAGGACTACGTATTGATTTGGAAGATCCAACCAACCGAATCGTTCATCGTGAATCATATTTGATTAAGGTACGCTTCCATTTCAGTCATTTAATTCTTGATAATTCAGCATGATGATTTTGGATTATAGATAAATCATTATCTGTAATAAATTTTCTAACACACATCGCACTCACTACACGATGACGCAAATAGACAAACTTTATAAACAAAGCCACCAAGATTATTGGGAAAAAAGTACAAGAAGTAAATAGAGCAACAATATTTAAGCTACTAGGAGTTTGCTCGCCACGGGTTCACGTCCGTATAGGTAGTTAGCCAAATCATGCCCTCCATTCTTTAGATCAACATGGTTGATTCAGATCAACGGCCAAACTTGAAATTGGCCGTGCTTTTAATTTGTAGCCCTACGATTGAGATGGTGAATTCAATCGTGAGCATTTAATTTTATCATGTATTTGTATAAACATGTTGATCTTTTATCTTCGTTTTGTTGGATATGATGAACAATTTACAAATTGTAATTCTTTCAATATTTATAATATTTGTAATCTTCTTGCAGATATACCTAAACGGGGACCCGTGTTAGATAGAGATTATAAGATGAAAACAATACAAGCTTGTGCTTATGAAGATTGGAGTAACATAATTTTGAATCTGCCCAGTTTTAGTGAATATACTTGGTCAAGGTTGAAGAATCATGCACTAAGGATTGATAAGTGTTTGATAACCTATAGAGCTCAGTGTTTGATCAATTCCGAGGGAATTGTTAGAGTTCAGATTCATGACACTAGTGTTGATTCAGATGATTCTAGACAGACTAAATATGTTTTCCTGGTAACGTATAATGTTAACATGGTTTATTACGGTAGTAGTTGGAGTTCCAGTGAGGAGAAATAGTTTCCGTAGAGATTGATGTACATGTTGGAGAATTGTAATATCAGAATTGGTATTAAGTTTTGTAAGTTGAAGGATCAACTTAAACTTTGTTCATACCCGAAAGCTAGTGAAAATTGAGTTGCGTAGTCCCGAAATTCAAATTATGTCGAATAATTTCTCAAAGGATGCTGTGGATGTTTGGCATGTTGGATATGTCAATTTGAATCCAGCATTGAATAGATGCCTTAGCATGGTTGATAGAAGGAGGATGAGCGTGTATTCAGTGAAGATGATTCCTGGTCTTAGGTATCATGATTATTACAGGCGTTCCTGATCTGGACAAAGTGTCGATTACAATACTTCACAGAATCTAGTTGTGAAGCTAGAAGATAGTGTTAGTCATGTGTTTAGTTCGAGAAAAGATGAGTCATTGGTTTGTTTGGGTTCCTTGACGGACATCAAATTGTAGATATTGTTAAGTCAACTTACGATAAGAGTTAGACTGATGAAGTATTGAGCTCGTTAACATGCAACCTTTCCCACCTAAAAGAGATCTCATCACTTGAAAGCTAAGTTCAACAATCAAGTAATGAAAAAAGTTCAGAATTCATGTTATTCGTTAAATATGCAACAGAGAGAGAATATCATTTAATTTTCCTAGCTAAAAAGGGGGGTCATACCTTAACTATAACTTCAGAAATATAGTTTTTTCATGCCATCCCGTTGTTCAATAGGCAAAACATTCCATCTATACTTGATAACACCTTCTACAACCTGTATATGGAAGTTAAACAAGTGACCAGTATTCTCAGTATCTACAATATATCTTTATAAGAATAAAAAAATTATTGCTATTTACATTGATATGTTTTATTGCATGGTCAATAACCAAAACGACACAAATCTCCCATGTAGTAATCAAGATACAAAGATTATGGTAAGAAAGAAGTTTCTCCAATTTTTGTCAGTTTTCAAAACGTAGGTCCGCCTCCACTACTTCAATGGGCAAGACGAATAGCAATTTACAAATAATGAAGAAAAATCTCGTCATCCTAAGCTAATCTATTAGATAGAAATATCATTCATGATGTCCATACAATAATTAGAGAAACTTGTTACCATAACATTGCACAATTTTTCAAAATTAAACCAACTATTAAGCATCTGTTTGATAAACTTGTTTAAAAACATATTTTTAAACAATATAATTTCGCAAACTAATTTTTAATCACATATATTTTCCTTCCACTTATAAACTACATATTTTACCTCAAAAACATAAAAAATATGTTCCATACACTACCCAAGTGTGAAAGGTGCATCCCAGTTCCAATTACTATTGCACATTGCAAAAGAGCATGCCCAAGTGTAAAAGGTGCATCACGGTTCTAATTACCCAAACCTTTAGCGCAATTATTTAAATGACCTTGGTCCTTGTCTCTCAATTCCTTCCTTCCCAAACCAAACCAGAGGTTCCATCATTTTTCCCTTCTGCCCCAAAAGGTCTATCGTAACATGTAATTAACGTTGCCAAAATGTCTGCTACAACGAGCAATGAATGTTGTCAAAAATATCGACTATAAAGTGCAAAGAACGCTGCTAAAAGGCAATCACAACGCGCATTGAAAGTTGCTAAAACCCCACAACACACATATTCATCTTTTGCAATGTGCAATGAACATTGCTATATTCATTCCCTCTACAACAACAATAAGATTTGCAACATGCATACAAATGATGCCAAAAATCTTTTCCAACATTTTTTTGAGCTTTGCAAAATGTTGTTTTTGTTGTAGTGTGTTTTTTCGTGTGTAGGAACTCAACACGTGAAGGAGAGTAGAACCATGATAAATTAGTCACATGTTTTGTTGAATTTTGGGGTCAACAAGATTAATATCTCATAATCTTGTGCAGAAAATTTTTTTAGGTACATCGCTCGGTACAACATACATATAATTTTTGACATGTGGTGAGTGGAACACATAAATCAAAACAAATAAGAAATTCATTTTTATCCATCTTTTTCTTTTTATGAACTGTTGTTTACCACGTTAACTTGAGAATTATTTCTTCAATAAGTTAATGCTCCACTGCCCGCCAATATTTTTACATTTCCATCATTTTTCAATTCCATGTGCGTCATTGCTATTTCTTTCTCATTTTTGTTCTGCATGAATCCAATTCATTATTTCTCATCCTTTTTTTTATACAAATAAAATCCATTGCTTATAAAGTCTAAGAATATCATCATTCGGGATGGAGGGAGGGATGGAGAGGGAGACTAATTGAATTTAGCTACCTAAATATTGACTTAATGGTGACATTAAGTCAAGCGAATATTCATTTTTAAATCCTTTCAATTTCTACAACTTTAGGTTTCGATAAACTCTTTTATTATTTTGAAATTAATTTTATCAATTTACTCATTAATTTTGTTCATTTATCTATTTTTGATTTTATAAATTTAAAACATCAATTTGTAAAATATATACTATAGAGTTCAACAATTACTTCATTGAATTCTATCAAAAATAAAAATATAAGGTATTAGCAAACTCATTTTATTTAAAAATATACTATGTTCAATTCATTTATTTAATATGCATAAAAATGGTTTTTTTTTTTAATTTGTTTTCGATAACATGACCATTTGTCTAATCAATGAAAAATAAAATGTCACGTTGCATTGAAAATCATTGAATAAGGGTATGTTTGATAGATAATAGATTAAAATAATTTTAATGTGTGGTTCAAAGTGAAAGAAAATGGTATAAAAATAAAATAATTGTTAAATCAATCGATTGAGTGTTTAAAATGAAAGTTGAAAAGTGATTTTTTTTAGAATGTATCGTTAAAAAGTAGTATATGCAATTATAAAAAATGAGTTTTTAAATAATGTGTGGTTGAAAATGAACATTGAAAAACAAATATTTTTGAAGAATAAATTTTTTACGAATAAGTGATAAATATCTTATGAGTTAAACCCCTATTTATAAATTGAGATGTATAGATGATTTTTTTTTTTTAATATAAAGTTAAATGAATTTGTAATATATATATTCAATAAAAGAGGGATGAAAATGAAATTCTTATTTATTTTATAATTTATATGTTTCACTCGCCACGTGTCAAAAATTATATGGATGTTATACCAAGTGCTCGGTACACATTGTGTACACAAAATTTTCTCCTCTCTAAGAATTTTAACACGAGTGAATTTAATAACTGATCACATGCCCACAGTTGAAAACGAGCGTCCAATTGTAAACAGGACCCAATCAGTGGCTGAAATTAAGCTAAAAGGAAGATCGATTAATTTTTGGCCATAAATTATGTTAGAAAAATTGATCGCAACCCTACATTAAAAAAAGAAGAAAATGTTGTAAAAAATACATCATAAATAAGATCAATTTTCAAGTCGAATAACAGGTAGTTAATGTATCAAGAAATCATTAATATATGCTTGACTAAGCTTAAAATAAAGTAAAGTTATTTAAATCAGACGGGATGTCAAGGAAGAAATCTCATAAAATAATTATCAAATATAGATAAAAATACAGGGTTTGAGCTGTTCTTAACAAAATGTTAACCATTTAAGAATAACTCAAAGTCTTAATATAGTATTAGAATTCATTAAACTCGAACGAGTAATTTGATCCAATTAAGATTCTAACGAGTACACAAATTTTAAGATAAATTTGTTCAAACGAGTGATCATCTTGTAATGACATGCTAATTGATAAAATCTCATATCGAATAATTGCCAAAATATAGATCAGTATGTAAAATATTGAACTACTTCTCTGAATAAAGTTAACATTTTAAAATGAAAACTCAAAGCCTCGCACGAGGCAAAGAATAAAACATTGAAAATTGGTTAAATCGTCTGAAGAATATCCGTCTATCAAAAGCGGTTCACTAAGATGGACGCATATTTTGTACACTGAATAGAACAAAATTCAATCACATGACATGACCACAGTTAAAAATAAAACAATACACCAAAACGGACGGTATCCAATTGCATCAAGAGACCCAATCAGCGGCTAAAATTAAGCTATTAAAGGAAGATCACTCGATCATAGGCCGTAAATTACTAAATTATGTTAGAAACTACACAATGAAAAATAATTAAATAATATATGAAAATTATTACAAAATTTGACAATTTTAACTTAGCTCTCTTTAAAACGATCACATCATGGTAGATGGTAGTTATTTTACAATGTTGTAGGATTATTATATATTTTAAACTAGTCTATTTTTCTTTCTTAACTAATTCGTAATTTTTTTTCCTACTCGATCATGTTAAAGAGGTGGAAATATTTTAATATTTTTGTGATATTTTTCGGTTGCTTAGAATATTATTTTTATAGTAATATGATTGTGTAACTAGCTTAGTCGTTTAATATTTGTCTCAAATCACATTTATTTCATCATTCTTAATGGATCCGGCTTCTACATTGATGTAGTTTAGGGTTTTAAAGGATGCCATAATTAATAAAATTAGGTTATGCCAAACATGGATCATCATATCTTAATTATTTGCTGCTAACCAAGCTTCGATCTCACTTGATAGACCTATATATGTACGTAGCTAGATAACAAGGGTTTTAATAGCATTAAGTGATAATTTCTACATGCTCTTAGAGTTGAATTTGTCTAAATAATTTTTTTAGACAAGTGATTCGATAAAAAAGTATGAAGATCAAGTTTTAAATTCATTCGTTTTATAAAATAGAAAAGCGTAATATCACGTAAAAGTAAGCAAATTTGTCCATGAATAGCACACAAAAGTCATGACCACTTAAGCTTTTAAATAAAATAATTCAGTCGATAGCTTGCTTCATGGTGATACTTTTAAATAAAATATAATTTCATCATATAACTATAAAATCTTATATTTCATATTTAAAAAAAAAAAAAACATATAGCATTATTTCATATCATGGTGAGCGGTGATACACCACCATACCACACACATGATTTACAACATCTATTAAATACTATCCCTTTAATAAGGACGTTGGCCAATATAATTTCCCGGAGGATCATAGCTACATATGACAAACAACCAACCATTGTGGCACTGAACTCTAGCACAACCAAGATGGGTCGAGTCGCGCCAAACGACCTGCGTATAATGCAGACATTCTCCACCAACGCAAGAGTTCGATCCATGATCGTAGCAAGATTTCTCCCCAACCCACATATTCACGGCATCCACCGATGACAACGTCCCGTACCCCTCGGCTAGGTTTTCGCCGTAGGGACCTTGTGAATGCTCTAAATTGCAATCTCCATATCTTTTGTGTGCATAGTTTAGGGCATAGTCTGCAACGGTGTGATTCCATACAAGGGGCTGCACCCCAACTTCTGCACGAGCCTTGTTGTGGGCATCGAGAAAATCTTGAGGAGAGTTTTGGGATATGGAGAAATGAGCAAAAAAAGTTAAGGCTATTAAGGGAAAAAAGATCAAAATTGAATTAGTTATAGAGAAATTCATTTTGATCTTGTTTTTGTGATTATGGGACACGTTACTTGGTATTGAGGGTCGTGTATTTATAGACTTGTTTGGAAAATTAGTTTTTGCCAAAAATTAAAGGGGTAAATAGTTGGTCCGATGGGGCCTTAATTAAAGGGTTGGATTAAAGTATTATAATGAACCTTTTTTTATCTTATTTTAAATAAGTAAAGGGTTGTAAATTTAAACCGTCAAACCGCTAAATCGGATTGAAATCGCAATTTTGAAATCGTTGGTTCGATTCCATATTGACTCGTCAACGTTTTGATTTTGATCCAAATTGAACAGCTTTCAAATAGTTTGATTTATGTTTCACTTTTCATAACTCGTTTCAAACCGTTAACCCGCAAAATCCAATTTTGTCATTTTGATTCTTGTATGATTTGTCATTTTGTTGAGAAAATTTTTTAGTACGTCGTCATGTTATATTTTTGTGGACAATGGACATTTAAAACTTTTTTATTCTGCTTTCATTTTGAATGAAGGCGTATGAATATGTTTAAGTTGAAAACATTTTATTAATCTTTTCACTATTTTCTAGATTTAGTAAAAAGATTAAATCAAATTTGACACACATTTCAACTAATCCAGACCAAGTTTCTTTTCGACAATAATCTTCTTAATATTTGGTTTCTAATTAATGTGTAATTAATCTATGAGCTTCGTCACAATATGTTACTATGTTATACAAGTGAAAAGTCATTTAACAAGATTTTATATGATTTCCGTGACTGCGGTGGTTTAATTTTTTTTTTTATTAATTTTATTTGTAAACCGTGGTTTGAACCCGTACCAAAATGCAAAAAAATGGTTTGATTTGGCTTGATTTAGGAAATTAAATATTTTGGCTTGAGTTGGAAAAACGTCAAACATTTGAAAATTTATCAAAAACCATCCAAATCGAACCGTTTGGACCCCTAAATATAATTGTAGTTTCACTCATGGGCGTGTCGAGTACGTTGAACTTATTGTCATTATTATGGAATAATAATTTGTTGTAAAAGTTATAAGTTGTCTATGTAATAATTATTTCATTTCAACGTATCAAATATATATGTTGTTCATGTTAACTTACTGAAAAAATAAGTAACCAACAAACGACAATAAATTGAGTATTCTACATGTATTTTTCTACTAAATTCTTGTTTGAATTAAAATGTGATATATTTTATTGTCGAAATATAGTCATCCATTTACTATGATTTAATTCCTTGATTCTGAAACTAAATTTACATTTTTTTTTTAAACTATGATATATTGGTCACGTGTTTTGTTGAATTTTGGGGTCAACAAGATTAATATCTCATAATCTTGTGCAGAAAATTTTTTCCCCCATCTCTGAGAATTAGTTTAATTACACGTACAAGTGAATTTAATAACGGATCACATGCCTACAGTTGAAAAACGGGCGTCCAATTGTAAAAAGGACCCAATCAGTGGCTGAAATTAAGCTAAAAGGAAGATCGCTTAGTTTTTGGCCATAAATTATGTTAGAAAAATTGATCGCAACCCTACATTAATAAAAGAAGAAAATGTTGTAAAAAATACATAATAAATAAGACCAATTTTCAAGTCGAATAATAGGTAGTTAATGCATCAAGAAATCATTAATTTATGCTTGACTAAGCTTAAAATAAAGTAAAGTTATTTAAATTAGACGGGATGTCAAGGAAGAAATCTCAAAAAATAATTATCAAATCTAGACAAAAATATGGGTTTGAGCTGTTCTTAACAAAATGTTGACCATTTAAGATTAACTCAGAGTCTTAATATATTATTAGAACTCATTAAGCTCGAATGATTAATTTGATCCGATTAAGATTCTAAAGAGTAAACAAATTTTAAGATAAATTTGCTCAACGAATGATCACCTCGTAATGACATGCTAACTGATAAAATTTCACATCGAATAATTACCAAAATATAGACCAGTATATAAGATATTGAACTACCCCTCTCAATAAAGTTGACATATTAAAGTGAAATCCCAAACCCTAATACGAGACAAAGAATAAAACATTGAAAATTGGTTAAACTGTCTGAAGAATCTCCGTCTATCAAGAGCGGTTCACTAAGATGGACGCATATTTTGTACACTGAGTAGAACAAAATTCAATAAGAAATAATCACATGACATGTCTACAGTTAAAAATAAAACAATACACAAAAACGGACGGTATCCAATTGCATCAGGAGACCCAATCAGCAGCTAAAATTAAGCTATTAAAGGAAGATCACTCGATCATAGGCCGTAAATTACTAAATTAGGTTAGAAACTACATAATGAAAAATGAAAAATGAGTAACGTTATTCTACCACACTCGATGTCATACTGAGTTTAATCCCCCTCACATTAGAGATGAAGTCGCTCATTATGAGAGCGGCCCAACATATCTCATGTGAGGGACTGACATATAGTATGTCAAAATCAGGATAATAAAGTAGCATTTTTCATGAAAAATAATTAAATATTATATGAAATTTATTACAATATTTGACAATTTTAAGCTCTCTTTAAACCGATCATGGTAGATGGTTGTTATTTTACAATGTTGTAGGATTATTATATATTTTAAACTAGTCTATTTTTCTTTCTTAACTAATTCGTTTTTTTTTTCTACTTGATCATGTTAAAGAGGTGGATATATTTTTGTGATATTTTTCGATTGTTTAGAATATTATTTTTATGGTAATATGATGGTGTAACTAGCTAATTAGTCTTTTAATATTTGTCTCAAATCACATTTATTTCATCATTCTTAATAGATCCGACTCCCACATTGAGGTAGTTTAGGGTTTTGAAGGATGCCATAATTAACATTATTAGGTTATGCCAAACATGGATCATATCTTAATTATTTGTTGCTATATAACCAAGCTTCTATCTCACTTGATAGACCTATGTACATAGGTAGATAACAAGGGTTTTAATAGCATTAAGTGATAATTTCTACTTGCTCTTAGAGTTGAATTTGTCTAACTTCGTAAAAAATAATCTTTTTAGAGAAGTAATACGATAAAAAAGTATGAAGATCAAGTTTCAAATTCATTCATATAAAACATAAACTCGTGATATCACGTAAAAGTAAGCAAATTTGTCCATGAATAGCACACAAAAGTCACCACATAAACTTTTAAATAAAATAATTCAGTAAATAGCTTGCTTCATGGTGATACTTTTAAATAAAATATAATTTTCATCATATATAACTATAAAATTTTATAATTCATATTAAAGAAAACAAGAATTATTTCATATCATGGTGAATGGTGATACACCATCATACCACACATGATTTACAACATCTATTATACTGTCCCATTAATAAGGACGTTGGCCAATATAATTTCCCGGAGGATCATAGCTACATATGACAAACAACCAACCATTGTGGCACTGAACTCTAGCACAACCAAGATGGGTCGAGTCACGCCAAACAACCTGCGTATAATGCAGGCATTCTCCACCGACGCAAGAGTTCGACCCAGGATCGTAGCAAGATTTCTCCCCAACCCACATATTCACGGCATCCACCGACGACAACGTCCCATACCCCTCGGCTAGGTTTTCGCCGTAGGGACCTTGTGAATGCTCTAAATTGCAATCTCCATATCTTTTGTGTGCATAGTTTAGGGCATAGTCTGCAACAGTGTGATTCCATGCAAGGGGCTGCACCCCAACTTCTGCACGAGCCTTGTTGTGGGCATCGAGAAAATCTTGAGGAGAGTTTTGGGATATGGAGAAATGAGCAAAAAAAGTTAAGGCTATTAAGGGAAAAAAGATCAAAATTGAATTGGTTCTAGAGAAATTCATTTTGATCTTGTTTGAATGATTATAGGACATGTTACTTGGTATTGAGGTCGTGTATTTATAGTTGGAAAATAAGTGTTTTCCAAAATTAAAGGGGTAAAATAGTTGGTCCGATGGGGCCTTAAACGGTTGGATTAAAGTAATATAATGTGCCTTTTTGGTCTTATTTTAAATAAGTAAAATTTTCACTCACGGACGTGTCGAGTACGTTGAACTTATTGTCATTATTATGGAATAATAATATGTTGTAAAAGTTATAAGTTGTCTATTTAATAATTATTTCATATCAACTAATCAAATATATATGTTGTTTGCGTTAACTTCCTGAAAAATTAAGTAACTGACAAACGACAATAAATTGAATATTCTACATGTATTTTTCTACTAAATTCTTGTTCGAATTAAAATATGTGATATTTTTTATTGTCGAAATATAATCATCCATTTACTATAATTTAAGCCTATGTTGGATAAAAGTTTATTTCTGAATTTTGTTTATAAACGGCGACGTGACAGCATTTCATTAGTCCATTTTTTTGAAAAGTAAAAATCGATGTGCGTGAATCTTTTGACCATTCGAAAATATTGACTTTTAAAAAAAATGATTCAATGAGATTTCGCCATTTGACTGCTTATAAACAAACTTTTACCACATAGGCTTATTTCTTGATTCTGAAGCTAAGTTTACATGTTTTTACGAGGGTATATTAATAATATCAAGATAAAATGGATAATTTGAGAAACAATAAATATTTGCTCTTATATACAAACAACATGTAATATTACTTTGTCAGGAATAATCTCGTGAATGATAGTGATATAATTAAGTTTTAGACACGCCATTAATAGACTATTTTCTGAATTATCCTTTGATTAATCACATGGGATGGGATCAAATAAAATTTAAAACTTTGGTTTAATTAGACATCACATGGTTTCATTAGACATCACATTTTCATGAATATATCTATTATATCGTACATATTTTTACATCTTCTAGCATCTAATTTCGGGTTCCGGGTTGGATTTTCTCCGTTTTTTGGGGAAAAAAACCTTTTACGCACATTTTGACTTAACGGAATGCAAACGTTTAACCAAAACCTATAGCTGTTGTGAGAGAGAGAGAGAGAGAGAGAGAGAGAGAGAGAGAGAGAGAGAGAGAGAGAGAGAGAGAGAGAGAAATCCCGGATATTCAAGATTCACCCCGAAAGTATTCATTTGAGGATTTATTTAGAAATCAATTGTGCTACATGTACATCACCACTTACATATTGATGTATACATATGATGTGATGTAATGAAATATAATTAAGTCAGAATTTCTTCAAGATAAAAATTCTCTACTCTTTTCTTGATACCTCCTTTTTTTTGAAACATTATGTAACTCCTTATGTAGCATCATTCTTTTGAAATAGACCCACGCATGAGGTTGTATAAGATTTTCTAATTCTAAAGAGTAATTCTAAAGAGACATTAATAAGATTCATTTTTAAGTAATATTGTGATGTGTCATACATTCATTAGGTAATCTTTATAACTGCCCACCACTTATTTTTTCATCACCCAATGAATATGCGCTACATGAAAATGTCACTTAAATATGTTTTTTATCAATGTCTCCATAAAATTATTGATTTCGAAAGTATTGATAGGAATCTTGTTTCGGGAAATGGATTATCCAATTATCCATTAAAAAAAAATTACAATCAATTAGATAATAATTTACCAAGTAATTTGGGTTATTCTTTACACAATCATAATACCAGTAAAGCAATGTGAACCAGGGTCCGCATTAGCGGCGGAGTGAAAAATTTCCAAGAACATGAAAATGACTCACGCCATTTTCAAAAGTAAATAAGCGATAATTACGGCATGTGCCCTTTTTTTTTTTATAAGCTTTGAATTTGATAACTGATTGGGGTATTTTATTTCAGTAATCATAATAATTGTTGCAAGACTTGGGCGAATGAGAATCTAGAAGTCTGAGTCAATGTTTGTGTCATATTTATAAACTCGAATCACTTTTTATTCACAAATTTCAAAAAATTCATAAGTAATACACACTTCTTATCTCTCAAATCATTTATAGGATTCATGACTTGAGTCCTTGACCAATCTTAAAGGCAGCAAAACATCGTCGTGATCATCACGATTATTTACATTGAAATACAAAAAAATTGGGAATACTAAAAATTCTCTCGTCCAATTGAAAAACTATCTTCGTACAAGAACAAATAAAATAAAAATCGAGTTTCATTTCCCCCCAAAAAATAATAATAATAATAATAATTAATTAATTAATTAACATTGTCCTACACTTATTATACCTATAATAACAGTAAATGCATGTGATGATGTGAACCCATGTCACCATCCAGCAACAGACCAAATCACAATAATGTGTTTCAACTTTTTCTTGAATTTTCACATGTGAATCCCCATTTCAAGCGTCTTCAACATTTAAAAACACATTTTGGTGGATGCTATCTTTTACAAACAAAATTTTCAATCAAACAATACATGTCTCATATTAGAATAAATCAAGGAAACAAAAAATTCACATCTATAATTTAAAGCTTGTAAGAACTAAAGATGCTCTTTTGCATCATTTTCACAGAGAGGCCATATGTTGAGTGAAATAATTAATGCAACGGGTTGAGGTGGAAAACTTGGCAAGTCGACTTGTACGACTTCTTGGCTGTTGGTTGCTCGGACTTTTTGGTAGCAGCTTCATTCTCTTCTAAGCTGGTTTGAATGAAAAATCTTATCCACCAAGACAAGCTTTGCAGTTTAGCCTATAGAAGGCAGGGATCAGAGTTCAATGTTTTGGAGTTTTAACCTTAGAAAGTTGAGTTATAAGAAGATTATTACAAGATTAACCTAACTACCTAAGAGCATTGCATTATCAGCAATATTCAGCCCAGCATCATAGTAATATATTTTTGTTCTGTTTGTGTATCCAATTATTTTATGCAGAAGAACGACGGTACACAAAAGTTTAAACATTTCAATCAATGACGAAATCTGCCAGGTATTAACTTAAAATGCTGTAAAATAAACGTAAACTGACACTTACCGAGAGACCAAACTTAGATAGCTCTGCCACTTTAGCTCTTTGATGACCTGGAAAACCTATATAAAAAACTGAAAATTAGTACATGTGGTGTCAATATAAATTAGATAGCAAGCAAAAGAATGACCAGATATTTCATCCCCTATTGGTTTGGTTGACAATTATGAGAATAGTTTGTCAAGAATAGGAATGGCAACTTCCTTGCAACATAGGCTTAAGAAGTTTGGATTTGTATTGGCTCCCACGCATTAAAAAGATCAGGGATTCAGCAAAAGAGTTGCAAGTGGTATGAGCCAACCTCGTGGGATGTCCATATGGGTGAGATTCAGTTTGCAGTGTATGCCATGAATTTACACGAGGTAAATCCAATATCGAGGAGTTGGGAATTATTATATAGATGGTTTATAAAACTTAAAATGTTACAAAATTCAAAATGTTCACTACTTAGCAATATGCTAGGTTTCTAACATGTTGCCAATTTCATTTGCCTAAATTGGTTGCGTATAAGTCTACAAGGCAAAAAAAACGCGGGCATTCTAGGGTCACCATCCAAGCTGAAGGGAAGGCTTTATAGCCTTCGCCTTATTCTGAGAATGAGTCTGAGCTAAGGGTGTAAAGTGGGTCATAACAGCAGCATGACCACAATTTGGTGGTTTGTGACAGGGTTTTTTTCAGGCTTCGCATGAACTAGAATTTGTGAGGCTAGCTAAGTCCGATACAATGAAATTTTACATGGTAAGGCATAGTCCATGTCGGCTAACCCACGTAAACAAATAATTTTTCTAATAAAGGTTAAAGAAAACAAATCCCCTCCCAAGGGCCCCAAGTGGGGATTCACCATACTGCCAAAAAGTTTGGTCCATGTGGATCGCAGACCATAGATGTTTGGCACAAAACCAACCTATATGAAACATCATGACGAGCCATGCCAACCCAAACCCACTTTACACCTCTAGTACCAATAGAGGTGTAAAGTTGGTTGGGCTAGTATGCGACACAAGTTTCATATTGGTACAAACCGTGGCGGCGTGGCCCGATGAGGAAGCCAGGTTAGACATCCTAAGCCGACAACCTACAACTGTTTTTCAACAAAATAGATATCGGTTTCCAGTTTTTTGGCTGTCGAGAGACTGGGGGATTTCAGTTCTTTTTCCCACTTTTTGTTAAGAGTTGACACTCAAACCTCTTTGACATAAACTCGATATTTTCCTTTATCACATGAGAATAATTTAGCTTCCATTTGGTAAATGTACTATTTTTGGTTTATAAATCAATTTATAAACCACACAATTTCTCAAGTCACTTTTTAACCACACACTTTTCTCTCTTCAATTTTCAATCACTACTTTTTACCTCAAAATCATAAATAAACCAGTTTATAAACCAAACGGAGGTTTAATGAACATCATAAGGACTTCAGTCATTTACACTGCCTAGGCAAACATAATTGGACATAAATCATCACAAAATGTTTAAATCCATGTTGGTAAAAGGCAGAAACCCAAGACCTTAAGAAACATTCATAGAGTCCCACCCAACAATTATCGCATAGGATGTTTAAGTGACACCTTCCAAAAGTAAACATGAAAACATAATAAACAGACTGTATCAATTCTTAGTTATAAAGGAACAAACATGTTAAGTTTCCATTTGCTATGACATGTGCAGATAAATATAACATGCCATGGTTTCTACTTTCTAGAGAATTACCAGATAATATAACTACACCATCAGCCGATACCCTTGCTAGCTCAGGAACGGTTCTGTTCAGGTACTTTGGCGACAAGTAATCCAATGCATCTGACACCATGACAAGAGAAAATGACTTCGACCTGTAGGGAAGAGGAAACTTGATATCAGCCACACGCACAATGCTTTTTCGTACAAGATTTTTGCAGGTACCATCAGCATCATCTAACTCATATTTCTCTACACCGCAAGCTTCAGTATCTTCTTCTTTTAATAGTTGAGGGACTACTGAGCAGGTATCAGGGGCAACATGCAACACTTTCCTCATGCTGTCACCATAGGATCTTAAGAATAGGAGTTAATTTCTGAAGTTCTAGAGTACATGAAACACCACCTGCATATACATGGTTAAATTTCTCAAACAATGATGTTCCGTCGTATTAGTAGCATTTATTTATTTTTCAATCAACGAAACCAAAAAGAAGTCAGATAGAAGAACAATTGGTGCCTATGTTGTAAATATCAGCCAATCTTCTTCAGCAATTTAGTAAGGGTAATTATATTACCAGCACAAAATTTATTTACTACACCACATTATAATCACACCACAACTAAAATATATTTTCAATAAATACACCACAACAAATTTACAATAATACTCCTAATTCTATAAAAAACTTTAAAAAAAATATATTATTGTGGTGTACTCATCATCCCAAATTCCCAATATTTCCCTCATTTTTCCTCATCATTGTCGCCCATTGTTTCCTTAATTACAATTAATTAAGTTCGAATTTCCATGTTACACAGTTTTTAATTGATGTTTGACAGATAATTGAAACAATAAGATATTCAATTTCATATAAACATAGTAGGCGGTTGACTTCTAAATACTAGATGCACTTTTTTTTTTTTAAATACTAGATGCAATTGAAATCACTATTTTTTTTAAAATACTAGATGCAACTGAAAACACGATAGGCGGAATGCAGTATGAACACGCAAATATATGCCATTGAAAAACCATAGAATTTGAAAATTGAATATAAAGTTTAATTGAAAATCAAATATAATTAAATAACAAAAATCCTGGGTGGCATCAAAATATTGGGAACCTTAAACAATAAAAATCTTTCACTAATCTAAAGTCCTAAACTTCAACTTATGTTAATGTTTGCATGATGTTATTATTCGAAAACTCATATGAAATTATTGTATTAACATCTATTGAAAAGCAAAAAATATAAAATAACAAGAAGAACAAGATGATTTAGACAAATAAACATAGAGAAGATAAGAAGAATATTTGAAAGATGTGGTGTATATAAAAATTATTTTTAGTGTGATAATATTAAAAGGATATGTATGTAATTTTATATATGTCTATTTTTATAAATAAAGAAAATACTTTAAATTATGGTGCGGAAAATAAGTTTTGTGGTGGCAATATAGCCACCCATTTAGTAATCAAAGGAAGGTCATAGCTAGATTTGAAGCTAATACATTAGAATTAAGCAAGCAAGCAGAGAAGTACTTTCCACCCCCAATAAGATTATTTTTCAAGCCATAAAAGATTACATAGATTAAAAATTATTCACAATAAAATCGCCAATTTCAGAAATGGACTTTTGCTGTGACTATTCCTCCTCCTACTCAAAATGGGATAAGTACCAAAACTACAAAGCAATCAAAAAATGGGAAAAAAAAAAAATTTTAAAAATAAAAAAATGTTGCAGTTGGAATCTCGACACTAAAAGAACCAAGGATTTTCAAATGCTTGTGCTGCTTCATCCCGATTTACTGAAAATAAATAAAACATCAGGTATTATATAAATAGGAACAAGAATCATTTTCATAAGCACTGATATGACTAGCTATATAAAACTAGTATACCGCTTTACCACGGTGAGATCCGACCGTAGGGGAAAACTACAAATTCAATGGAAAGTAGATACGAGTAAGATTTGTGTAGCAGAATCGAAAAATTTTGATGTATTTTGAGGGATTTATGATGATTTTATGAAGATTTTGAAGAGAAGCTAATTTTTAGTAGACAGACATCCATGTTCTTTTTTGGTGCGTAGGGGAGAAAGGTCTTCCTATGGTCGGTGATTAAAGAAAATGGAAAAACCTCCAACTTGTAAAGCTGTCTTTGTTTTAAAAATACATAGATATTAAAGATATCATGATATAATAGTCATATTCCAAGTATAATAAGCAACGAAATTGAGACATGAAGGGTTTGATTTGGTAATCAATCAACATAAAGGTAAATGCTTTTATAGCTTGGAAACTTACCGTTCAGTCTACTTAAAGCCGCTATATCACCATTCTTCGAACCTATCATGAAAAAATTCAAAATTAAGATTACATCAAATGATATAAACTCTACAATTCACATAAAATTAATAGAAATCTAAATGACTTTCCTAAAGAAATGGATGCAATTAAATTAAACTGAACAAGTACTACAACATCGAGATTTAGTTAAGATCACAATTTATCAAGCAAAAGATGTTTCATAGGCACATATATAGCATAAAATTTGCTGACTAGGATATAAGAGTCCGTTTGACAGTGAGGGTGAAATTGGATGGAAAGAAATGAATTTCAAGGAATTAAATTCTTAAAAATTTATTTTCCTGTCAACTGAAAGTTTAATATATTTGATTGATTTAATTTTGTAGGTGGAAAAAGTGAGGAATTTTCCAAGTTGTTATTTAACTGGCATTATTTTCCATGACAAATTTGGCAACATTTAGCTATTTTATTTAAAAAAATTGTTTCTTCACACATTTGTATTTATCAATAATAATAATGTTAACTTCAGATGAAAAAAATAAGTTAATTAATAATAACAAAAAAGTCAAAAGAGACGAAGAGTATTTCTGCCAAAGGTGGAATATCTTTTCCCACCTATTTGTTGTGAAAACCAATTCCTCGAAATCATGACAAAAGAGGTCACGTGTACCAATGTAGGAATTTGAATTCCAGGGCAAAAATTATCAATCAAACAATGTAAAAACTTGATAAAAAGGCAAAAGTTTTCCATTTTTGCAAGACAGATGGAGGTTATCAGACAGAGCCTAAATAAAAAAACAAATAAACGGCCAAACTACATACATGAACCATCAATCATGATACATGTAACCAACAATTAGTAAAGCTCCTCGAAAATTAAAAATATATATATATATTTTGTTGGGAATTTTTTCTTCTTCAAAATTCGAATGATTCTTTCAGTCCTCAAAGGATTGTTAGAAGATTCAAAATTAAATGGTGGTCAAAATTTCATGAAACAAATTGTTGTCCCAAGGCGGTCCAATCATGGATTAATCAAAAATCAAATGAAGGACTTCCATAAAAAAAGCTTCAAGATAAACATGCTGATTTTCTTGCTGAAAAAGGAAGATTATTAGCACTTCTTGCAAAATGCACCAGTCCTGAAGAAATGTCAATTTTAGAAGAAAAGATTGCTGCTCTTGCTGAAAATGCTTCTTCAGTTCAAGATTCCTCAGAAACCAGTTCAGAGGCGGACTTCAACGTCGAAGACAGTTTCTATCAAAATGAAGACGATTTTCTTGGAGTTGATTTTGATGAAACTCTTCAAAAAAACTTTCAAACTACCAAATGGATGTAGTTTCCTTGATGACCTCAGAGACTTCCGAGTTCAAAAATCAAAAGAAATTGCACTCAAAATTATCAAAGTTAAAAATCAATGTCCACTTCATTCAGAAAATTTTTTTCTTTTAAAAGGGACAAATTAATTTTAACTTTTCAAACTTTCGATGGAGTGGTTGGCAAGCTTTCGAAAAAGCTTCAGACAAGTCACTATTCAATCAACGACTTTCAAACTTCAATCACTGTTCAAGATTCCTACTTTCTGGAAAGTAGTCGACAGAGCACTGTTCAATCAAGACTTTCCAGCTGTAGTTCAATTATTCGAGATTCCTTCAATGTAACTTTTCATTTTTAGTTTCTATAAATGTAAGGTTTCATTTCAATTGTCAGGCAGAGTTAATTGAGTCTGTAAGTCCAAGTGTCAGTTGGAGTTATACAATTAACTTCTCCTTCAAGATAAGAGAGTCAGCGAGCGTTAAACATTTTTTTGAGAATACGTTATCCTAAGCTTTCTCTTTACTTTCAAATTACTTGTAACGTTCAGCGTTATAATTCAAAATTATTTTCAATCTTCATTTGTTGTTCTAAGTTATTTTTAATTGTTTCATTTCAGTTGAATCTTTTTCTGTATTTTGATTATTGTTCTTTCAAGGATAGTACGGATAATATGAAAGAAAAATAATTTTGAATTATAACACTGAACGTTACAAGTAATTTGAGAGTAAAGAGAAAGCTTAGGATAACGTATTCTCAAAAAAAATGTTTAACGCTCGCTGGCTATCTTATCTTGAAGGAGAAGTTAATTGTATAACTCCAACTGACACTTGGACTTATAGACTCAATTAACTCTGCCTGACAATTGAAATGAAACCTTACATTTATAGAAACTAAAAATGAAAAGTTACATTGAAGGAATCTCGAATAATTGAACTACAGCTGGAAAGTCTTGATTGAACAGTGATTGAACAATGCTCTGTCGACTACTTTCCAAAAAGTAGGAATCTTGAACAGTGATTGAAGTTTGAAAGTCGTTGATTGAATAGTGACTTGTCTGAAGCTTTTTCGAAAGCTTTCCAACCACTCCACCAACTCCACCGAAAGTTTGAAAAGTTAAAATTAATTTGTCCCTTTTAAAAGAAAAAGATTTTCTGAATAAAGTGGACATTAATTTTTAACTTTGATAATTTTGAGTGCAATTTCTTTTGATTTTTGAACTCGGAAGTCTCTGAGGTCATCAAGGAAACTGAGTCCATGTAGTCATTTGGTAGTTTGAAAGTTTTCTTGAAGAGTTTCATCAAAATCAACTCCAAGAAAATCGTCTTCATTTTGATAGAAAATGTCTTCGACGTTGACGTCCGCCTTTGAACTGGTTTCTGAGGAATCTTGAACTGAAGAAGCATTTTCAGCAAGAGCAGCAATTTTTTCTGCTAAAATTGACATTTCTTCAGGGCTGGTGCATTTTGCAAGAAGTGCTAATAATCTTCCTTTTTCGGCAAGAAAATCAGCATGTTTATCTTGAAGCTTTTTTTATGGAAGTCCTTCATTTGATTTTTGATTAATCCATGATTGGACCGCCTTGGGACAACAATTTGTTTCATGAAATTTTGCCCACCATTTAATTTTGAATCTTCTAACAATCCTTTGAGGACTGAAAGAATCATTTGAATTTTGAAGAAGAAAAAAGTCCCAACAAAGAATCCATGAGACTTTAAAATTGAAAGAAAATTGAAGGAGAAGATTCTCCTGAGGCTTAAACAAATCTTTCGCCTCATTTTTGAAATGATTGAATCCTTGAAGAGATAGACTGGGAAGAATACTTTCTTCAAGTCCAAAATAATTAAACCAATTTTGAAACCATTTGGGAAAATTATTTTGGCAATTTTGATGAAAAAGGATGAACCAAGAATGATTCACTGGTCTAAACAAAAAGGCATTAAACCAGACATCTTGATAATCCAGATAATTGAAACGAGAAGAGAAAGTTTCACCTTTTGCAAGTTTCATCTTTTTCTCAATTCAAGGTTGTTGTCCCCAGTCATCTTATGACAAAACCTTAATAATTGAACATTTTGAAAAATCAATATTTTGAGGATTTTCTTTGTTTGGAGTATGGGTAATAATAGCTTATCCTGTTTTGAGGAGGATCTTTTCATAAAACTCAAGGGTTTTTTGAATAGAAGATGGCATGAAATGGAAATTAGGAGGAAAGATATCTGATAAACAATGGTTGATATTAGAAGATTTTTCAATCCAAGAAGGTTCCATCGTGAGAACAGAAAGAAAGAATATTTTTGTGAAATATTGAAAATGATTTTTATTGATTTCTGGAAGCTTTCCAGAACCTGTTTGAACGGCTTTTTTTAGTTTGAAAGTCTTGGTTTTTCTGGAGTCCGAGAGACTTTACCAAGAACTGAGAAATTGTTTGAAGTGGAAATTTGAGGAAGGTTTGAAGCAGATGTGCTTATGCTAGAATTTTGAACAAAAGTTTCGATTGAAGGAAGAGGAGTAAGGGCAACCTTTTTCTCCTTTTTCTTATTTTTTGAGTAACTGGCCATGGAGGAAGCCGTGGCTTCAAGGACTTTGTTGTACCAATCAATCTTGATACCTTTTGTTTGAATATTCTTTTGGGGTAGTCTCTCAATCACTCGAAATCCCTCAAATTTATAGGGAAATTTCTTCGTGAAACAGTTATCCCAAAAATTATTTTGAAAGATTTTGTCTTTTGCAAAGTAATTTTGAAAACAGTTTTTGTTACTAAAATAGTAAAAATACTATTGTTTTTGAATTGATTCAACAGGAATCATCTGTAGGTTTTCCCCAACGATCCCACCTAATCCTAAGTCTGACTCAGCTGTTTGGACAGAGGAAAAAGTCTTTGAACCAATAATGAAAATGATACCAATGATGACACTTTTGACAATTTGGATGGCAAAGGTGTTTTCTGAGACCCAAGACTTTTGACAATTTTGGTTTCTTTTGAGGAGTGGGAGACACAAATGATGGTTTTTTGAAAGGATATTAATAAAGAAAGATTCTTTATTAATGAGTGTATTTTGAGAAAAGAGATCCGTCAATTTGTCTTTTTTGAAAATTGAAAATTCTTTATTTCTTAAATTAATATTATTAATTTGAGAAATAGATGCATTTTTGAGATCACAAACATCTTTGAAAGATGGAGGATGAACAAATTTTGACCGAAAATATTGGTCTGAAGACCATTTTCGTCAGCTTGAAAAGGGTAAATTTGAACAATGAAAGGAGTACCAAGAATGACTTCTTGATCCAGATCTTTCACCAAGTAAAAGATATTTTTGAAACAAATGTTTGAGTTGCAAACATGAGCTTTTGAAAGTTTATATTGAATGTTGAGTTTTTTACCACTAGTACCATAAAGACGCTCAGTAGTTTTCTCAAAGAATTTTGTAGGTATTAATCCTTCCCGAATGCAGTTTTGATCTGCACCAGAATCAATTAAAACCCTGGTAGAAATTTTGAAGGTTTTATCAACGACAATTGTCATTTGACAATACCATTTTTGAAGTTGAATACGATTAATAACATTAATTCGTTCTTCATCAGTTTGAAGAGAAATTAAGTCATTAACACGATCAGGAACAGATTCTTCTTCTTCTGAAGAAGACTCAGAATCATTTTGAATATTTGAAGAGGAATTTTTGATAATGACAACATCAAGTTTAATTTCTTTAACCTGACGTTCCAGAAAGGAAATTTGAGACTTCATTTCCTTCACTTCTGATTTCAAATCAGAACTTGAAGATTTAGAAGTGGATTCTTGATCAAATCTTTTTAGTATTTCTTTCATACTAAACGATTCATGGGTTTTTGAGGAAGAAGGAAGGAGCGAAGAGAACTTCTTCTTTAATTGAGGGTTGTCAATCCTCTCAATTACTTCTTGAATAAGTTCTTCTTCTTTTGTAAGAACATTTATGGTTTTGCAACCACAAATCTCTTTACCTTCGCAAGGATGAGAAGAGGAGGAAGAATTAGATTCATTATTAGAATCTTCTTGATACTGATAAATTCTTTCTAATTCAGAATCATCATCAGATGATGAATTGAGTAAATTGAGAAGATCAAGTTTAATATCTTCAGCAATTTGAAGATTATTAATCTTATTCTTCATGGGACATTCATTTGAGTAATGATCAGTTTGATGACACTTGAAGCAAGTGACTTTGGCTGGGTCATTCGATTTTTGAAAACGTTTTGATTTTGAATGAAATTTTTGATGAAAATTCTTTTGAACAGATTTTTGAAATTGAGGATGAGATTTTGAAGAAAATCTTTTGGAATTTTGAAAATTTCGTTTCCTTAAGAAAGAAGGAAATTTCTTTTTGTTTTTTGAAGAAGGATGAAGAATTTTTTCAAAACCATATTTTTCACAGAATGAACCTAACTCATGCTTAGACCCAAAACTTTCAGATTTGAGTTTGGCTTTGAGTTTGATATCATTACAAAGGGTTAACCCTTCCTTATTGACGTAACTAACAAGTTCGCCATAAGTTAAGTCACCAAAAGGAATTGAATTATTATATTGAAGTTTTATTGAATTGCGAACCTTTTCTGCAAAAAGTTTAGGAAGTAGACGTTGAAGTCCGCCTCTGAACTGGTTTCTGAGGAATCTTGAACTGAAGAAGCATTTTCAGCAAGAGCAGCAATCTTTTCTGCTAAAATTGACATTTCTTCAGGGTTGCTGCATTTTGCAAGAAGTGCTAATAATCTTCCTTTTTCAGCAAGAAAATCAGCATGTTTATCTTGAAACTTTTTTGATGGAAGTCCTTCATTTGATTTTTAATTAATCCATGATTGGACCGCCTTGGGACAACCATTTGTTTCATGAAATTTTGCCCACCATTTAATTTTGAATCTTCTAACAATCCTTTGAGGACTGAAAGAATCATTTGAATTTTGAAGAAGAAAAAAGTCCCAACAAAGAATCCATGAGACTTTAAAATTGAAAGAAAATTGAAGGAGAAGATTCTCCTGAGGCTTAAGCAATATATATATATATATATATATATATATATATATATATATATGAAATCAAATCCCAATATCATAACTATCAGTAAGTAGGTACAACATCGGAAACATATATTAAGAAGGGGCAGAAATAACAGTGTTTGTTGGTCATATTTTATCATAATTCATCCAAAAGTGCAAAATACTGTAAAAAAATAAAAAATCTATTCGGCAATGAGGGAATCTATGTATGCATATGAATTTCTAGTGCACGAATGTATGTATTTGGGAGGAAAAAAAAGGATTTCAATAGGGATCACAAATGTGGACACTAGACTATAAAGGAATCATAGATCATTATTTCCAGTATTTATAATGTCCAACATGAAGCTTGTAATTGGCAACCCTGCCTATAACACAGCCTCCTATCAGACTTACCACAACAAGAAGCCCCACAGATAATAGAGGAGATGGACATGATTTAGGGTGCAATGAACCCACAAATGGAATGCTCCCACTATCTGCAAGGCGACGAGTGGAAATGGGCCTTCTAGACATTGATTTGCTATTGTGATGTGCCTGCAAAATATGGAATTTATGTAGTAGGAAACAAAACCACCTTCTCTAAACAAAAATAAGAAAAGACATTTTTAGCCTGTACCTTTGCTAATCAACCCTTTTCCATCAAAGTTAACCTGCATTTGTAGCACACACTACTAAGTAAACTATAGTTGACTAACACACACACAATCAAAAGATCGATGACAGAAACATTTTGAGACGAACCTTGCATGATTTTACAACACCAAATTGAGAAAACAATTCCTTGAGCTCATCATCGTCAATGCTATCATCTAGATTCTTGATATAGAGGTTGTTTAATCCTAACGATCTTTCACGTGCCTCCTTAAGTTTGAGTCTTAATTATCGTTCCCTCTCAGATTTCTTCTGGGCTCGTCCATATTCTGATTGTGTGTTAGTCAACTATAGTTTACTTAGTCGAGTCTGCTACAGATGCAGGTTAACTGTGATGGAAAACTGGAAAAGGGACAAGCAAAGGCTGAAATTCATTGCCTCGATTGAGGATATCGAAAAGCAAAGAACTTGTAGGCATGAGCATACTTGGCCATGATATTAATCTGCTTTTCTTCGTTTAATTTCAGCTGTAAACTAGAAAACAGCTACTTAAAAGCAGGGCCAAACATGCTCATATCATTTCAGCAATGGACAAAAATCTTTATATGAGTTTCTTTCTCAATCTGAAACAGCCTAAATCAAGGAACTGAACTAAACCCACATCTCAAAAGCTTTAAATCGAATTAATCTGTAATGAAGCAGAAAAACTAAACATTTTCCAATGAAGTTGGGACTTCAATAAATCATCCGATATATATCCAACTACAGATCCACAATGTATTTACTAATCAATGAAAAACCCACAAATGTAGGAAATATAAGAATTAAATCTAAATATAATATAATAATTACCTGAAATGTATAATCAACAAGAATAGAAAGAAATAACTGGAAGTGGGATCTAGATCTGCTCCGTGAGCTGCTTTGAGGGATTATTTTATTCTATGAATTAATTAGGACTAATTGGTGAATAATTAATTAATTAGTCAGTCAGTCAGATTTCTGGATTAATCAGCAGCAGAAATCCTAGGTTGACAAACGGCTTGTTGATGGGACCAGTTAGCCCCTGATTGGCTCCAATTATTTGAAAAATAATGTAGTTATAAATGGTGTTTTTGAAAAATGTGGGGTTAAAAAATATTTAAAATGTAAAAAACGTAGGTTTGATTAAAATGGATGGTTGAGATTGAGTATGAAATAAATTTGATTTTAGAAAAAATGGGGCCAAACATGGGTTTAGCATATCAACATGTAAATACTGTAGTCAGCATAAATTTGTGTTAGAAACTTATAAATTGAGAGTTTTTTTAAGTAAAATATGTGATTAAAAAGTAGAAAGAAATATGTGTGGTTAAAAAATGATTTAAAAAATTCAGTTATTTATAAATTGATTTGTAAATTATAATGATTGCGTTACAGAACAAATATGTTTTTTAGATAAAATTCGTGGTTAAAAAGTAATTTCGAAAATATGTATAATTAAAAAATGGTTTGAGAAAAAATATTGTTTATAAATTAACTTATAAATAAGTAAAAAATTTCGTGTAAATTTACTATACTCAGTTCATAAGTATCGATGTGGACGATCATTGAGCACGTTTTTCTCCGCTCCAAGGCACTTAACTCATGATTTGAACCAAGTTATTTAATTGTAGATTCGATAGTTGAATTGATAATGTAACTATGTATATTGAAGAAGATGTATTTGGTAATATTGATAACAATATAAATATACGATGATTTCGGAGTATGAAAAAGATTGTAGTAATATATAATAATTTCATTAATATTATGTGCTTGAGGGAAAAAATAATTATAACCTAATTTTTTAGTTATCTTACAAATTACAATGAAGAGTCTCTAGCTCAGGCCACTTACATATAGTGGTTTGATCTGTAAGCTCAGCCGTCCAAATTTCCGTTCAAAAGAACCATCTAAACCAATATCTAGGCTAGAAAACACTTGTTTAGAGCACTGAAGCCACAGAAATTTCCTTCTAAGTTTACATTCTTATGAAAAATACATTAACTTTGGAAACATATGCAGACATAATTTTCTACTGCGAGATTGGCCGACTCCGTGAAGCCATATATGAAACGTCAATCCATATTCTGTTGTCTCCTCGCTAAACATAATTCGATTTCATATGCACATTTGCCAAAACAAATTAGCCATCCAATGACGATATCGACTACAAACTTTCCTGCAATCAATCACTTACACGATGGCTATGCAACTGTCATTAAAACTTGTAACAAATCAACATCAAACTTATTACATAACAATGATCCACCAGCAATGCCTACACAAAGGCACAACCTTTATACAAATTTCGATTTTTAGTAGGCTAAAATGGATTAACAGATCTGCTCCTTTGTCACGAGTACATCTCAAAGCAAGTTTCGAGAAAGCTTGCAATTGATACTCCTGCTCTATTTCGCCTCTCTCCCTTAAAACTGTTGGGTCCAAAATTTTACTCAACTCATTCTTGTCAAAGTGGGTTTTTACGTACTCCGGTAATGGAATAGGTTGATCATCTACATTGTAAAGCCTCTGGCACATAAGACCAGTCATTCCTATGCTCCTCCAGACTGTTTTTGTTTGACATTTGAACAATGACACCACAAAGGGTAAGATATACATTATACTCATGTAACAGTTTCTTTTAAGCCTCAGTAATTCTGACTGCCTACTTTAGAATTCGGACCAACCAGCAAGAATAAATTCCTGGTTCGTTGCACCAGTCGATTGGATCCATGGGCAGCATGCTTGTTTCAAATCATATAAAGCGTGCATATCCCATGATTATGCTCGAAATACGAGTTAGATGCACCCAGATCAACGTAGATTTTTAGGAGTTTACATGGTATACTATGCCCTGTACCTTTTTCTTATATAGTAATTGAACTGCATTACCTTCTAAAGAGTGCATATCCCATGATTATGCTTGAGATGCGAGTTAGATGCACCCAGATTAACATTCCATTTAACTTCGCAAAATTAGTGAACAAAACAATTTGATGCATGATACCATTTATACCACTATAAGTGCATCAATTTTCTTAACAAAGCCATGAATCATGAAGATAACTGGAAAAATTGAAGTTAACTATGATAAAATAACATATCTTCTTGCTTTCTTTAACCAGAAATGTATGAAGAAAAGAGACAACACATATATAATCAACTTGCAAGTGAATAATTATGATCTATAGCTTCTATTCTTGTGCAATTGCACTGGGATTTGGAAGATTGATTCGAAACCACATAAAGTAAAGAAAATCTTGAAGAAGACGGCAACTTTTAGAGGATGCAAATCTCATAGCTTGACTTAATCTTCCATGCTGTTCCAAAGAGTTCCCACGACGACTTTGTTCCAACTTCCAAGCATACAGACAAAGTGACAAGTTTGGTATTGGAAAGAAGAGACGAATTGTAAAACAGGACGATAAAAATTTGAAAGAGAAGAACACAAAACACCACAAATGAGTTTCTTGAAAATCCAAGTGAATTTTTCATTCTTTTTCAATAATTTTATTGCCATTAGTGTTCATCTCAATGGGTTTTGATGAATATTCCAGGAAGCCTCAGTTTACTGATCCTTGTAAAGAGTAAAATAATCTTATGTTTAAGGAGTTCTCAAGACACTTGAGCTAATCGTGGTGAATTTGTACTCTATTAAGACTGATGCCCTTTGCCTCAGTGGACGAGAGATTGTCATAATTATGGGAATCCGTTCGTGAAAAGAAACAGGTGGCAAATTTGAAGAATAGTGAACCAGCAATGTCTCCACCAAGAAACAATATTTATACAATTTTTTTAGTGCGCTAAAATGGATGAACAGACCTCTGAATCCTTACCAGTTCTTTTGCCACGTCGATTATCTCTGGCCTATCTGCTCCTTTGTCACGAGTACATCTCAAAGCAAGGTTTGAGAAAGCTTGCAATTGATGCTCCTGCTCTATTTCGCCTCTCTCCCTTGAAATTGTTGGGTCCAAAATTTCACTCAACTCATTCTTGTCCACGTGGTTTTTTACATACTCCGGTAATGGAATAGTTTGATCATATCCAAGAGGAAAACTCAGGGACTTAACACCAGTTAAGAGTTCAAGGAGAATAAGTCCAAACACGTAGACATCAACCTTCTCTGTTATAATGCCTGTTCTAAAGTACTCGGGATCCATTATTGCTATCGTCCCAACAATACCTACTTCCATCTGTGATTCTCCAGGAGGCAATGCTATGCAGAGTGAGAAATCGACGAGCTTAGCAACACCGTGATCGTCTATGACGATGTTTTGTGTGTTTAAATCTCTATGGATGATAGGTGTGGGAAATGCAGTATGAAGATAAACGAGAGCATTTGCAACATCTTTTGCAATTTTTAGCCGATTACTCCAAGAGATTGATCTACCAGTATTATTCTTTAAGTTCCCTTCTATCCTTCCAAAAAGAAGGTCATGCAGAAGTCCATAATGGATCCCGATTTCATAGATAATAGCAGGTTTTTCCAAATCTAAGCAGCAACCCAGGACCTTCAAAACATTTTTGTGGCGGTTCATCTGCACAGTGATTACAATGTCGTTGACAGCAGACGACGCCCAATATTCCACAGAGCCAGGACTATGCCAATTCTTCACTAGAATTGACCGTTGCTGAAAAATGCCGCTGATGTAATAGCCCGTACTGTCCACCATAACAGCTCTGGGACTATCACGTGTTGCCCCAGCGAAATCTAAGTTTGTGGCTTTATTAAGTTCTTCAACGCTGAAGACACGATAAGGAATGTTATACATACCATTGGAGGAAGCAATAAACCCTTCTAACAGCTTGCCTCCATTTTCAATATACCAAGGCGATAATTCGTCGTTCGACTCATTCTTCCTTTTCGAGGACCTTATCCTTCTTTTCACACATTCCATGAATAATTGCAAATGAGGAAGCAAGCCAAGTCTTCAAAAATCTTCAGCAAAAATAATACTAATTAGATGCTGTTGATACTTAAACAACTTTGAGGGTCCCCATACTTTATTCCGAGACTTCCCCGAAATCATCGAGGTCTTTGGTTTCACACTTCTTCTTCTCGGGTCAAACGCGCAAAAGAAAATCATCCAGGTCTTCTATCCCACACTTCTCTTTCCCGTTTCAGGCACGCAGACTGTGTCACTGTGTATTTGTTCGACGTTGATATTAATTTGGTTAAAAAATTATTTATTGTGACTTTAATTTGGGGTAACCTAATGAATCATCAAATTGCAAAATCAAACCATACTATAACATATGATTTGATTTGATTTGGTTTCATCCGTTTTCAAATATAAAATGATTTAGGTTCAATTGTCAAAATCGTGATTTCAAACCGTCAAGTTTTAAAAAATTATAAAAAACAAAAAATTAAAGCAGACGTTTAGTTTTTAAAAAATGAAGTATATTTATTCTTGCCCGTTTTCAATGCATCAAATATTATTGGGAAAATTAAATAGAACCTAGTACATGAAAGACATAATCTTAAAACCGGGTGCTCAAGAATTTTCTCTCATTTTCAAGTGATAATTAGCAATAATTAAATTAATTAATACACACTTAAACTCATATTCAATAACCCAAACCATACGCACGAACCTATTCCCAGATGTGGAAATTACATTCACACCTGTTTCTTAAGATCCAATTTCAAATATAAGATCAAATCTAAATAACTTCAAATATCAAGTTGTAATTAGGATTTAAGTAATTAATTCATATATTAAATTATTATAGAATATACGATTAATTCAGATAATTACCGCCATTTAAGTAAATAACAAAAATATTTTGAAATCAATCATCACAATCTCAAATCCTAAATTTCTGGTAACGACAATAATCTACTATATTTGCAACAATCCGACTCCTAAATGGGAAGGAAAATATAGAAATATACTGTTCCTGAATTTCTATGGATTTTGTCAATTCGAAGAGAATATTAAAGGGGTTTTAGAGTTCAAATTTGTGAAGATGTCAGACCTCAACAGGCAAATAGGGCAAAAGAAAATGTGCGAACCACTGACTCAAGGAATCTGATTTTTTTGTTTGTATCTAGTTATGGATTTTGTTTATATTTTGTTTACAGTATGGGCATTGTTAACCCAGTATGTATGACCTCCTTTACATGTGACCTTGATATGGATTCAAGGATAGTGATTTGAATTCATGAAAAATTGACCTAGACTACGCATTTTGATTTCTCTTGGGGTAGTGATTTGAAATATTAAATATATGATAGGCAAAACGTATTGTGACCTCCACTTAATATGTGCCCTTGGTACTTGTTGGTGTATTGTATAATGATTTGAATTCATGGAAATATATCCTAGATCACGCTTTGTGAATCCAGGTTCTCTGAATTGGTATTTTTATGACTTTGACCTCGGTTATACATGTGACTTTGATATGGATTTATGAAATTGTGTCATAGATTTTCATTGTGCATTACGTTACTGTAAAGTGATAGGCGTTGTTTGTGCAGTGCTTTGAATTTATGAATGTGACTTAGATACAACATTGTGACCTCCAGTTATGTGGTATATGGGCATATGGCATTCGTCACTTGTAGCATCGATTACAATGTGTGACCATGCCGGATGGGTGTGTGTCCTACCTTCATACATATTTGTGACATGATAAGTGCATTGTCAATAAGAGAAACAAACTAAATTCTTTTAAGAAAAGTTGGCATCTATTAATATTATAAAACTTGTTGAGCTGCTGACATCATGTTTGGAGCTTTTTCCCGCCTACAGTAATTTTATCTGACCCAGGTATTGAAAAGTTGCAATAATTTTATCTGACCATTTAAATTCCTTTGCCATGAAATATAAACCTCATTTGCTTAATCCATTGTGTACGTTTCCCTACCATGAAAAAACATTTGTGATTTTACTGCAACAAATGGCTCCAACCTTTGTATTATTGAGGGAAATTAACAAAAACCGCGCTGATTGGCGCATTAAGGTTCGATGTGCAAGGAAGTGGATTGTACCTGAATTTGGAAGAACGTCAAAAAGTCTGGAAATGGTTTTAGTTGACAAAGAGGTATTTTGTTTACTACTGTCCCGTTTATATATATATTTTGTATCGTTGATTTATGAACCTTATTTTCACGTTATTTTGCTTTCACAATGATCAACCCAATTTGTAATCTCAAACATTTAATTTAATAAATTATCATTTGTCAATGTGAGCAGGCTAACAGGATTCAAGCTACAGTTAAAGGTCACCTAATAGATAAATATGACCCACTAGTGGAAGAGCATGAGATTTACTGCATAAAGCAATTTTCTGTCGGGGATAACAAGTGTAGTTATCCAGCAACCAGTCATCAATTTCGTATCTTTCTTTTCGATAGGTCTTACATCGGACCGACCAGTGATCATTCTTTCCCGCCTGACATCTACAATTTCAGGAGTTTTTCAGAAATTAAAAATTCCATACATTCTGATAACCTTCCTCTTTTTGGTACGACAAGTCTGTTTTCGGGCTAAACTTTCAATTCAAACTAATTATGTATGCTAGAAACTAATTAATATATTATACTTTCTACTTCTAAGATGTTTTGGGGCATGTAATTGGGTACGACTCCAGTAGGATGCAATCATCCACAACACGAAATTGTGCCAGGAATTTGGAAGTCATGCTCGAAGACCAAGAGTAATGATACACTAAAGATAAGTATAGAATTAACTTTTCTTTATTGTTATCTTAAACTTGATTAGTTATTGTATTTTGTGCAGAAAGATTCGTGTTTCTTGCACCCTGTGGGAAGATTATGCAGATGTTATGAAAGATTACATCGAATCTTCCAAGAGTGAACCCCTGATCATGCTTATTCAGCTTTGTCGCACAAAATCTTATAGGGTTCGTCAATCGATAATTAATTGACTCCAATAAAATGTGAATTATTAAAATAGTTATTCATTTTCTAGGCGAGACTGGCATATCAAACACATTACATGCTACAAAACTTCTGGTTAATGCTGGGATCAAGGAAATCGAAGACTTCAGGAAGAGGTTTGAGGTTTCTTTCTTTTATTTCTTAACTTACGGTTTCATATTCTGATTTAACAAACTGACGCACATCTATCAAAATGCAGCCTGTTCAGAAATCAAGAACAATGCTCTCAACAAATTAGTCAGATTTCAACTTCTACATGTCACACAATTGAGGATGAACTCGAAAATAGAATTTGTGAGGTTAAAACACTTCGCCAAGTATCTGAAAGTGACAAGGTCCATTCTTGGACATTACAACATAAATTATCTAATAATATATGATTATACAAACGTCTATATAGATATCTTATTTAATATTTTTTTATAGGCTGAGTTTGTTTGGGTCGTTGCAACAATTACCGAAGTAATTGGTGAAAAGAAATGGTCTTATACCAGTTGTAAGAAATGTCTTAGGAAAGTTGTCGAACATGGAACTAAATTCTTTTGTGAAAGTTGTAATGAATACAATTACATCGAAACCAGATTCAAAGTCCATGTGAACGTGGTTGACGGAACTCAATGCCTTACCTTCCTCTTACGGGACCGTGAGTGTCGAGATTTGGTAGGAAAGTCTGCAAGGGAAATTCGTGAACGACTCGAAATGGTATTCTTTATAGTTTTATTATTATTTTATTTGAAAATAACATGCATATAGCATGATAGTAATATATTTGGATTTTTTTCTAGGAATTAAAAAGGGATGGTAACAAAACTTCTAAGGCTAATGACATTTATATGACAATGACACCAGTTGAGATTGAATCCATTGTAGGGGAAAAAATTCTTTTCAAAGTGAATATCAAGGAAAAAAATTTCAAAGAGGGTGACCTTATTTATGCAATTATGCGTGTTTCAGAGAACGCTGAGTTAGTTAGGAAGTTCAAGTCAATTGATCACATTATCTCCATTAGTGAAGATACGGAGACAATGGAGATGCCACCAACTACTGGTGATCAAGAATATGTAAGTGATAATGAGGTTGACTCACCAGCAAAAATCTCATGCAAGAGGTCTCATGATGAAGTTGATGCTGGAATTCATGACTTGGGGTCAACACAACAGTCATCGACCAAACTCAGGATATAATCAAAAAAGAGATGGACTAAGAAATCTATCTTTGTACTCAGATATCCTACTTTATGATGTTTGGCATGTCATCTATCCAGGTGCAAGTAATATTAATAAATAACATGGATCACATCTACTATTTTGATTCTTTTCCCACATTACTTACATTCACCAAGCCTTAACGGATCAATATATATATAAAATAACAATCAACTAAGACCTTAGTGAGTGTACTTACTATGCGACATATTTCTAATACCAATGATAAAAATTAGTTAGATTACTATTTTATTATTGATTGATAAAAAGGGTCTCACAATTTATCGTTAAACAATGTCTAAAACTTATAAAGCATCACGTACATTTCATAAAAATTAAATTCAAATAAAATTGTTGATTAAGAACTTTATAAATCCTAAATATCATCATTACTAAATATTGTCAAAGTCAAGCAATAACATACAATAATCACCTACTTATTCATGAACTTAGAAACAAAATTTATCATTACATTATAACTTTATAATTCACACATCACAATAATCACATTATTGTTCGTTTTCTTAAATCCCTTGGCATAAGTTGAAATGATAAATTTGTTTTGAAAACTATCTATGGTACGTGTTTCCCAATTATATTTGTGAGGAAAAAATAATCTTTTAACAAACTAATATATAGTTCTATACCGAGTATTAATCAATTGTCCAATAAGCTTTCTTTGAAGTCAAAAAATATTTTTTTTATTATAATCTAATTCCAATTTCCAAAGTCTTTATTTCATCGTTTATTTACCATGGCAATCATATACCACATATTTTGAATCTTGTGTTGTCCACTAGAGTTCTGTGTAATACAGATTGTTTATTAAATATCCATACAGTTTTATTTTTTTCCAATCACTAAAAAGACTATCAAATCTGTGTCTGTTCACCAGACCATCCAATATCTACAATCATTCATTGATAAATCTCATACATCTAAGTGTTAAAATGGAGAACACAGAAGGCAGAAATGTAAAACGATTCAAAATTCAAAACTCCATGCTAGCAGGTTAGTAAAATAATCTTTGTTTAATGCCAATCTACTGTTTTTACGTTATTCGAATAATGAAATACCTAATTTATGTTCAGGTTTCTCTTTATTTTGTTGTATATACTTTTGTTAGAACTGTATTCCAATGCCGCAATTATAACGTTTGACAAACAAGATTTCAAATATTGTTTGGTTCAAGATTGTAGTGGCGTACCTTTAACAACTAATTCTTTTCACCATATAGGCCTTGGTCACAGGTCTTCGACCATCTGCACAAAAGAAGATTCGAATCATAAAAATGTCTGGAAAAACTGAACAAATGAACAAACGTCTGGAATCAGATTCACCATTTATTGATCTAACAAACGGTAAGTCATAAAATATTAAGTGTATCCCCCCATTTATGTAGTGTGGGATAAATCAGATTCATGCAATAAATTGATTGAGGACATTATTTTCATTTCAGTTTCAGAAATGCATACTTTGAATGGGGAAAACACAAGATGTTCAAATCCCGATTTTCAAAAAAATGATACAAAGGGCAAACGAATACGGGTTTTGACTTCAGGGAAACTTACTTTCGTCGGAAAAAGTTGCACTTTCGTTGACAAAAGTTTCCAGTCATCACTGGTGAATTCTTCAGAATTGGGAAGTACTTCAGGTGAATTGAATTAGTTCATATTTGACTATCCTATATAATGATACTTTGCGTATTAAATTACTTAAATAGGGGGGCATGTTCTATTTTAACCCAACTAATTACTATTTTAATTCAAAAAAATGCAGGTACAATGCAGCATCTTTCTATTATAAGCAAACAAATACATGCCAATAAGAACACATCATACGCATTCAACTCCAATCCCAGCTATTCAGGCTGTTCATACTTCAATTCAAATCGTGAGAGTGATTCGAATAGACAAAATTTTGTTAGAGGTCCCTATGAATCTAATAGAGGTGTACATTTTATTTATTTATTTATTTTATTTCGTACTTATATTTTGTCAAGAGATTGTTTCATGCTTTAAATTTTTTTAAGGACTCCACTAAGTGATTTTTTTTTTAATGATTTGGCAAAGAAAACTTGCCCGAATCGTTGAAGTCGCCAACTGTTGAGCAAGAAAATGTTCCAGGTATGTTTTATTTTTAAAAAAAGAAAAATCATGGTTATGTTCATAATTTATGTACACTAATTTACAATTTGGTAAAGAAAAACAGACATTAAGTGATTTAATAAAACCTACATCTCATCTAATACAGAAGTTGTATAGACTGTGGCTAACTGATTCAGGAATTTGTTCATTTCATTTTGTTATTTCATGCATTTTTGTTAAATAGCCACAAATAAAAATCTTACATAGACCTTGATCACAAATTTCAAGTGTCATTTCCATTCAAAAAAATCAAAAGAAGTGTTGTATACTAAATGATACTAGATTTTATATTTTATTCTTTGAGAATTTTTTTTTTTTTTTTTTTTGAGTACTATTATTCTTTATATATGAGTTAAAATCAAGATGTTTGAAATGTGTACAATTACAACATCATTTATACTATTAAAATGAAGTTGAAATTATGCAAGGCAGAAAAAATACGATAATATTAGGTCGAGAAAATACTTGCTCCATATTGTAAGTGCCTTTCCCCAAATTGGTTGATCAGCAAGCTCCCACGTCTAATGCAGATTTAAACGTTATGACAACCCTCATCTCACAAATTAAAATATTACACTTGATAAAATAAAATAAAAAACTTAATTACAGCCCATGAAATGAATAAATACAACATTATACGTTGAAATAATGCGAAAAAAATCCTAATATGTGGATTCCTAATTTGTTAAAGTACTGGATTTTTGTCAGCCTCGGCTTGCCTTCAATATATCTGTTCAGATAAACAATTAAAAAAAATGTTATAATTGAAGTTTGATATATATAATAATGGTGAATGAAACTGCTTTATTTAAATAAAATCATGAGTACTTATCTTCAAAGTCATTGCTCCTCTGCGATCAGTCCACGGTTCAGGGTTTTTGGATCTAATATGATTGATGCTACAATCATCTTCACTTAAAAAATCACGATAATTTTTCACAAATGCATGATTTATTCAGCACACATTCGTCAAAATATTAAGGACCAGTTAAATTAAAAGTTAGGAGATAGGAAGTTGAGCTATTGCTCATGATTTTTCAGTGTACTTTTTTTGTATCTTCCCCAGCAATCAATGGATCTGCTCATTTACGAGCATAAAATACATTGCATTCAAAATAGTTAAACGAGTTTTATTCAGTTCGCAAATGAAAAATAAGGGATATAAAAAGTGACAAAACCATAATAAAAGGGTACAAAGGGTTTGTAATACCGACGAGTACCTACAGATCTGGTGGTATAAGAGAAACAAGATTAAAGATCTATGATAAAATATAGAATATGTGCGTGAGATGATTAACAATGACCGAATCGTATGTAAATTCAGATGGAATCATATTATCTCCATATCTCGGATCTGTCATCACATCACGGATCTTTCTCAACTAAGTTCAAAATTTTCCACACAGTATATGTAAAAAAAAAAATAATGGCTAAAAATTAAGATCGGCCAAAGTAAAGACCGTATGAGAAAAAATGGGAGTGATGATTTGTGATCGGCTCCAAATATCAATAGATCTGAAAAATATGAGCTCCATTTATTAGCCCATCTAATAGATCAACGTCATTCTCACAACCATACGACATTTTCCATGGTGGAATTAAAAAATCTTGACACAGATTTTTTTTCACTTGTGAAAAAATGGCTTAAAATTAAGATCGGCCAAAGTAAAGACCGTATGAGAAAAAAATGTGAGTGATGATCTTTGATCGGCTCCAAATATCAATAGATCTGGAAAATATGAGCTCCATTTATTAGCCCATCTAATAGATCAACGTCATTCTCACAACCATATGACATTTTCCATGGTGGCATTAAAAAATCTTGACACGAATTTTTTTTCACTGTGAAAAAATGCTCAGTCACTTTTACATAAAAAAAGGGGGTAGGGAACTGAAAAGAAGAAAATAATACTAAGCAAAGGAGGTAGAACATGGCATTTTTTAAAACAATAACGGAATATATATTCCGACCATGTACATTCCTGTCCAACGGAAGCATTTTCCATACTTCATATGGATTTTCCGTCGAGCTTGTGTGGTGACACCACAAAATGCAGAGGTTGTTTACAATATGTGAGTATATGTGTTGTAGAAGAGCTCTCAATCTAAGTGGTGAAGGAATGTGAGATTTCAGGGATGAAGACGTTCGGACAGTTGCGGCTACTCAAATGAAGTCTCCAGAAGAAACCCTTAGCTAATAAAGGAGGCTTATAATGATGTAGTTGTGGATCCAAATGTTGGTTTTTTTTTTTGGGCCGATATAGTTGTCTTCAAATTTTAATTGGTGATCCATTTGGGCCCTTTCAATTAAAAGTTAGGATATTTATGTATGTGGGCCCATATAATTGCCAAACATTTTTCTTTCTTGCTTATTTTTTTCTACTTTTTATTGTAATTACGATAATGAATGTTGGCAATTTTGAGCTGTTGCAAAAATATTATGATGAGATTTTTGTGGGAAAATTTATATTTCTCATGTGTTTCTTAAAACAGTACATTTCATTTTCGTGTTAATATGTTGCTTAATTATTTCGGGATGTGTACTATTGTGTTAAATTAATTTTTAATTATTGTATTTTAATGGTTAAAGGTGTTGAAAAATGATTAAGATTGTACACTGACATTTATTTTAGCTTAAGTTAAAGGGACTCAATAAGTTTTTTTTATTTATAGGTTTTTTTGTGGTAACATAACATTTAATGATATATTTTCTTTGTAGTCCCTTGCTATTATACATAGTTAGAGCAATGCGTAAATTTCATCATTTTGATGACTTTTTTAAATTATTTTTTTCCTATATCTTAATATGCATCATAATTTAAGTTACATCTCTGTAGTATATATTATGCTTCTTTCTTTCTTTTTTTTCTTGATAACAAATTTATTCATAAATCATATTTGCAATGTCAATTTATATTCTAAAATTGTTCACAGGTTAATAATAGATTTCTTAGTTACTTATTTTAATAATTATAATTTCCATGTAATTTTGTTAATAAATCGTTTATACGTGCAGAATATCTAGATATTGGTGATCCTCGCTATAAATGTGAATTTTGCAAGTCTATTTTTTGGTTTGACGAGAGAATTGACAAGCGTTATAAAACCTCTCAATCGCCAAAGTTTTCATTATGCTGCATGCAAGGCAAAGTTAAAAATCCACCAATGGATGATCCTCCGCAATTATTAAAAAATTCACTATACGACAGTGATGAAAGGAGCAGGCATTTTAATGAAAACATACGGAATTACAACATGATGTTTTCGTTTACATCTATGGGAGGGAAGATAGATTTGAGTCTCAATGCTGGGAGGTCTCCTCCCGTGTTCAGGTTGCACGGTCAGAATTATCATCTAATTGGCAGCTTATTACCTACAGAAGGTTCTTCTCCCAAATTTGCTCAGCTATACATTTATGATACTGAAAATGAAGTGGCAAACAGAATGAAGGCCATTGGGTAAGATTTAAGTACATGTTTATCTTATTTGTAATCAATATTATTTATCAAATCTGATTTTTAAGTTGAATATATATACATATTTTTTTTATGTAGCACGTCTTCATGTGGCAACCACTTGCATGAGGATGTTGTTTCTGATTTAAAGAATATGTTAGATGAACATAACATTTTGGTACAGTCATTTCGTATGGTGAGAGAAACAATACGCCATGAGTCCACTGGGAACCTCAAATTGCGGTTAATTGGGAAGAGGAGTAGAGATGGAAGGCAATACAACATGCCCGAGAAGGGTGAAGTAGCCGTATTAGTTGTTGGTGATTTTGAGACATTACCTGGTAGTAGAGATATTGTTGTTGAGACACGAACTGGGCTACTGCAGCGTATAAATGAACTGCATGCGTCATACTTAGCACTACAATACCCCTTGCTTTTTGTATATGGTCAGGATGGCTACAGGGAAGACATTCTTTGGGATGATTCAAATTCCAGATCCTTTGGTGGTCGAAAGAAATTAAGTATGAGAGAGTGGTTTGCATATCGATTACAGGAAAGGGAAACTGAATCTCCAAATATTTTATTTTCAAAGAAGTTGTTCCAACATTTTTTAGTTGACGCTTACACAATGGTCAAGTCTGCACGCTTAGCTTACATACGTAATCACCAAAAGGACTTGAGATGTGAGATGTACAAGGGTTTGACCGAAGCACTTTTAAGAGGTGAAATGAATCCATCTTCTGCTGGAAAGAGAGTGGTTATATCTGCTTCTTTCACCGATGGTGCGCGATATATGATTCAAAACTATCAGGATGCAATGGCCATATGCGGGTGGACAGGGTACCCTGATCTGTTCATTACATTCACGTGTAATCCAAAGTGGCCAGAAGTTGTTCGATTTTTAGAAAGCAGGGGTTTACGTTTAGAGGACAGACCCGACATTTTATGTAGGGTATTCAAGATAAAATTAGAGCAGCTCATGAAAGATATACGAAAAAATAATTTGTTTGGACCAGTTAGAGCAGGTACTAAATATATATCTTCGTGCATTTTACGATTTTATTTATTTATTTTATCGATTTTATGACCTTGATATTTTCTTTTCTTTCCAGTTATGTAAACCATCGAGTTCCAGAAACGTGGTTTGCTGCATGCACACGTACTACTTTTCTTGACTCAAGATGCCAAGTTTCCTACTGCGGATGCTATTGATAGAATTATTTCAGCTGAAATACCTGATGAACAGACATATCGAATTTACTATGCAGCGCTACGGGATTTTATGGTTCACGGTCCTTGTGGAAGATTAAGGATTGATTCTCCTTGTATGTCTAATGGTCGTTGCACAAAAAGATTTCCTAAAGATTATGTTGACTTCACGGTTGTTGATGAAGATGGGTATCCCATTTACCGACGTCGAGACAATGGAAGAACCGTGGATAAAAATGGTATTGAGCTTGACAACAGACATGTTGTTCCTCACAACTGATATCTCCTATTGAAGTATGGTGGTCACATCAACGTTGAGTAGTGCAATCAATCAAGGTTAATCAAATATCTTTTTAAATATGTGAACAAGGGACACGATCGGGTGACAGCAAGCTTCTACCAGGCCTTCGGTGATGATCATGCCCAGGATACCGTGGATGAGATAAAGATGTACTATGATTGCAGATACATCTCACCGTGTGAGGCCGTTTGGAGAATGTTTGGTTATGATATTCATTTTAGGGATCCTGGCGTGGAACGATTATCCTTTCACCTTCCTGACGAGCAGAACATAATTTTCTCAGACGCTGATCCTATAGATGAAGTTTTGAATTGTCCTACGGTTAGACATAGTATGCTCACTGCATGGATGCAAGAAAATATAAAGTATGACTTTGCCAAGGACCTTACCTAGGCAGAATTTCCAACAAAATTCGTATGGAATGCTTCACGGAGAGAGTGGCACCCAAGAAAGCGTTGTTTTTGCATTGGTCGCATGTTTTATGTCCCTCCTGGAAGTGGTGAATTGCATTATTTGCGTACTTTGTTGAACGTAGTTCGTGGACCAACGAGCTACGATGATATCAAGTGTGTTGATGGTATAAGGCACAAAAACTTTAGAGATGCTTGCTATGCTCGAGGTCTGTTAGATGATGACAAAGAGTTTATTAATCGAATAATTGAAGCAAGCAACTGGGGCTCGTCTAATTCTATAAGAGGTCTTTTTGCAACATTATTGATATCATGTTCATTGTCTCAACCTGAGTTCATTTGGCATAAATGTTGGCAGTACATGTCAGACGATATATTGTACATGCGCAGATCCGTCCTTGGCCATCCAGGTATCATTTCTTTAGTGTACATCGTTTTTTGTGATAATTTTTTATTTTATTTTATTTTATTGTCATTGGTTTATATTAACATTTTTTTTATAATAAGTTGATCTAATGGATAACTCAATCATTATTAATTGGTTCTTTTTTTTGTCGTTTTATGGATTCATTTTTTTGTGTTGATTAAAGTGTACTATGACGTTCTGATCACAGGTTTGGAAATGAGTGAGGAAGAAATTAAGAATTGTGCCCTTTTAGAGGTTGAAAATATCATGCAGAGTAGGGGCAAAAATCTGCGTGATTTTGAGTCGATGCCATTTCCAGAAAAAGCAGACACGGCACCCTTTCAAAATAGACTTATATGTGATGAACTCATGTATGATAGAAGACAACTGGCCGGTTTGCATAAAGAGTTTGCGCATATGATGACAGATGAGCAGATGGTTGTTTATGATCAAGTCATGCAAGCGGTTGATATTGATGTAGGTGGTTTTTTTTCTTATACGGCTATGGAGGGACTGGAAAAATATTTGTTTGGAAGACACTTTCTGCAGCCATACGTTCGAGGGGAGAAATAGTTCTGAATGTTGCGTCCAGTGGTATAGCCTCCCTTCTATTGCCTAATGGTAGAACAACACATTCTAGATTTGCAATCCCTTTAAATCCCAATGAAGACTCCACATGTAATATAAAGCAAGGGAGCCCGCTTGCTGAATTATTAGTAAGAACAAAGCTTATAATAAGGGACGAAGCTCCAATGATGCACAGATACTGCTTTGAGGCTTTGGACAGGACTCTGAGAGATGTATTGAGATTTACTATTCCTCATAGTCTGGAGCGACCTTTTGGAGGAAAAACAATTGTTTTTGGAGGTGATTTTCGACAAATACTGCATGTAATTCCAAAAGATAGCAGGCAGGATATTGTTCTTGCAACTATCAATTCATCCTATTTATGGAAATATTGCAAAGTTTTGAAACTGACCAAGAACATGAGGCTTCAGAACATCGAAGGTGATGATGAAGGTACTAAATTGAAGACTTTACATGAGGCTTCAGAACATCGAAGGTGATGATGAAGGTGCTAAATTGAAGACTTTCTCTGACTGGATGTCAAGTATTGGAGATGGGACAATTGGTGGAGAAAATGATGGCCATGCGACTTTAGAAATGCCGGATGACATTTTGATAAATCCATCAGATAACTTGATTCAATCAATTGTTGAAAGCACATACCCCTCATGGTCGACTATGACTGATGCTGCTTCATACTTACAGGGAAGGGCCATTCTTACTCCAACATTAAATGATGTTGAAAGCGTAAACGACTACATGATTTCTACTAATCATGCTGAAGAAAAGATATATCTGAGTTCAGATACAATTTGTAAATCAGATGGCATGGAAGGTTTGTTCGGAGACATTCATTCAACAGAGTTCTTAAACAGTATAAGGTGTTCTGGTGTGCCTAACCACGAGTTGAAACTACGAGTAAGTGTTTCGGTAATGTTGTTGAGGAATATTGATCATGCTTCGGGATTGTGCAACGGAACAAGGTTAATTATTTCTAGACTTGGACGACATGTATTAGAAGCCTCAATTCTGTCGGAGACTAATGCAGGGCAGAAGGTGTTTATTCCAAGAATGTCGTTAACTCCTTCAGATCCAAGGTTACCTTTTAAATTTCAAAGAAGACAGTTCCCATTGATAGTATCTTATGCCATGACTATCAATAAAAGTCAAGGACAATCATTGTCGCACGTTGGTCTTTTTTTGAAAAGGCCAGTGTTCAGTCATGGGCAATTATATGTTGCAATATCTAGAGTTACAAATCGTTCTGGTCTGAAAATGCTTATATACGATAAAGATGGCAAGCCAACCAATGTGACTGCAAATGTAGTATTTAAGGAAGATTTTCAAAACTTGTATTAATTTATGTGTTGTGTAAACATAATTTATAATATTTTTTTTTAACATTGTCCTAACGTAATATATTTTCTCTACCATCTATTCCGTGCAACGCACGGGTGTAAACTAGTTGGCTTAATAACTACTTCTTTGGTTGCATGTTTGTAGTAGCAACAGTTGATGCGTTGAGGCTCATTACTCTAACTTCAAAAAATTATGACGTTTTTGCTGATTTATAATTTTATTCTATTTATTAGAAGGGAATTTTAATCCATTTGTGCATAGGTATGATTGTGTCCTCATTTATTATCTCACAGATCATATATTGAACTGAAATAAGACAGCCAATCGCAAAGCAGTGAGCCAACCTTCTTTTGTTTAAAATTGTTGATTATTTAACTCAAACTGGTTAGGTCTATTGTTATAAAACTACTTTGAAGAGCTTTTAACTATTACTTTTGATTTCTATGACATGTGGCTAGTAATATAGTATTTATATTTCCTTGATCCTTTTAGATTTGAATTTGAAATCTCTTTCAGAACTCTCATTTTCACATTGAAATGCTACGTTCACATTACAGCCACAACAACATGGTGCTCGAGTCCGCCAACCTTCTGTTCTATTATTTTTTGATAAACTAAATTTCTTACAACAGTTCCCAATAGAGCATCTATAGAATTTTGTAGAGTTCTATTATCAATGCAATACATTTCAATTGGTATATTCATTCATTTTCTAAAGAATTCTTTTATCATAACTTGGATTCCTCAAAGTTTAATACATTTAAACTTCTTCCTAATTTTTTATGGGATATTGGATAATATTTTTTTACCCATTCTTTAGTAATTATTGGGATTCTGATTTTTCCCACTACATCTTCTATATTGATTGATTTCTTTGCAATTCATACTTACAATGGTTTTGTTCATCCTAGGGAGTATTCCTAAGAATTCTTGATGAAATACATCTTTTTCTTATAGATCCAAAATCCTTTTTATTATTTCCTTATATCTTTTGATATCAAATGTAATTTCTTAAACTAATTTCTTCGACTGAATCTTCTACTTCCTCAATTGTTTCAACATCTAATTCTTGTACTTCTTGAATTTCATATATATATATATATATATATATATATATATATATATATATATATATATATAATTTGTTCAGATTCTTCTTCTGAAGACGATGTTTCAAACTCATAAATATTACTATATTTACTGTCTAAATCTTCAAAATACTCAATTGATTATACATCACTATCATCCATAAATTCTTCATAAACTTTAAGAGTTTTATATTCTGTTTATATATATATATATATATATATATATATATATATATATATATATATATATATATATATATATATATATATATAATTTCTTCAGATTCTTCTTCTGAAGACGATGTTTCAAACTCATAAATATTACTATATTTACTGTCCAAATCTTCAAAATACTCAATTGATTATACATCACTGTCATCCATAAATTCTTCATAAACTTTAAGAGTTTTATATTCTGTTTATCTTTTCGCTTATGACGTTGGGGGGCTATGTGTCATTCTTCATTACAAATGAAGCACCAAAATTTTAGATATATTTCTTTTTAGGTTTTTCAGACGAATTCTTTTTCTTGAAATATTTTTTTATATGGTTTGAAGTTCCTTTTCTTAAACTTCTTAAACTTCCAAATTATTCTGTTTGACCTATACATTTGTAACAACACAAAGAGTTTTTCCTTATCTTATATGCTTCATTATTTTCTAGTGCTTTTCTACACCAAATACTTATCATTCTTTTGGTAAATTCAATTCTACTTCCAAGACTATCTATATGTATTCCTTCTTCATCTCCTTTAGGCAATATTTTATTATATTTTTTAATAGCTTAGTTCCCCATGGGAATGATAATTTTGTGAAGTAAGATTTCAAGATTGACTTATTATCTATGTAATCTCCTTGGTTCATTGTATAGTATAATTCTTGGAATTTATATGTATATCTTTCTAATTCACACATATCACATATTCTTAGATTTTTCATTGCAATCATTCCTTCATTATATTCATCTTGTTTTCTAGCTTCTTCATCTATTGTGTATCTATCTCCTAAGAATTCTGTTCTGATGGCTCTTTCTAACCTATTTAATATATCTCTTACATTTTGATCATTCAAATTATTTCTATTATCTAATGCATTAGTTGTATTTTCTCCATATTTTATTCTTCTTTTTGTATTTACTGATGGTTTCCTCCACCATTCTGATACTATACCTCTAAATGTATGTTTTATAAATCCAAAGGATGTATATGTGTCACATTTATTAAATTGTATTGCTAAATCAGTACTTATTTCCATGTTTCAATAGCTTTGTTTGTGTCTACACAGTTTAAATCTAACCATATTTTTGTTGTGTGGATTGATTCATTATATAATTTTATTGGATTAATTAACTTCTTTTATATAGATTGTTTTCTAATATTTTCACTATATCTAATCGGGTCTTCCTATATCTTTGGAATTCTTCTTTTCTAGGTATATAAGTTCCATATGGATCACTAATATCTTCATCACTACTAAATTCTTCTTTTATACTACTTGCAGATGGATTTGTATTCATTTTAGTATTTTTTACTTGTTTTGCTAATTCTTCTAACTGATTTTTATATCCATCATATTCTTCCCCTGTAAATTCTAAGAATTTTCTTTCTAATTCTTCTACATCTGTTACCATAAATTGTTTTATTTTAGGAGTTATTTATTTTCCTTTGTTTTTGTTTTTAATTTTTCTTCTATAATATTGAGGAAGATTAATTATAATTTTATCTTTTTCTTTTAGATTTTTATCTAGAATAACGTTTCCTACTTGTAGATTATACCCTAAATTTTCTAATTTCTTATTCATTTCTTTGAAACCTTCTTTCATATTATTTTTTAGTAAACAAGAATAACTCAATTTTTTATGTTTTTCAACATTTTTAGAAATTCTTCAATTATATTTTCTTCTTCTAATAAATTCATCATGAATTTCAGTTTGTAACAAGACTCTAATACCATTTATACCAGAGTGTGCAGAATACGCTCTTTATTTTCTTGTGAAATTATAATTGTCTTTTGATTGTTCTCATAAATATTTATTCTTATCTTATTTCGTTTATTTCTATTAATCTCAAATATTCAATATGTTGTCTTACTAATCTTCTAAGTTTTTTTGTATAATTCTATAGCTCTGCTATTTGATTCTCTTCTGATTAAATCTTTTCTTTTTCCTTCAAGTATGTGAGGGTCGTAAACAAGCCTAAATTTAATTAGATAAAAATTATTTGGGGACTAAATTGAAGTTATTTTATATTTAGATTCTATGTATGAGGGTATTTGAGAAAGTTTGAATAGTCAAAGTCTATTTTCCAAATTTTATAGTTTCAAAGCTTATTTCTCAAAATGTTATAGTTGTTCTAGATCTTTGGTTTCACACTTCTTTTTCCCAAGTCATGCAAGCGGACTAAGGATTTGTTTGACATTGATTTAATTTTTGTGGAATTTAATAAAAGTTATAAAATATGTGTTTAAAAAAATTGCTAAAACTATGTATTATTATTATTATTATTATTATTATTATTATTATTAAATTAGTTGTTTACTTCACGTTTTACTAATTCCAAACAAGCAAATCGCTATTTATGTAACGCAAATATCAGTAATATGATATCATAAGGTTAAAAATGCAATATAGTAATTCACTAGCTAATCGAACTTTTCCTTATGCAAATTGCTTTTTGCTCTTCGCTTCTTTGCAAATGTACTCTTATATGAGCCAGGCATGTTCTTAGAAAATGAATCTAGTAATTCACCAGCTAATCGAACTTTTCCTTCGATCAACCAACGAATATTTTCTGGAATGCCTTGATCCATCAGCAGCCTCAATCTTTCAAGTCCAACTCGGTAAATTTTTTTCAAAACATTTACCGTAAGATTAGAATAATATTTGCGAATATTTGATAATATGGATCCATTTTTTTATGGATCTAATCTTCTTCCCAAACGATCTATTTAAATGCATTATTTAAATGCGTAAAAGAGAGCTCTGCGTGATATTGATTCCATCAAGAAGTAATGGAATAAAAATATTGAAAAGGTGGGAACAATGATATAATGCGTCATTACATTTTTCGATATAAGGGAAGATTTGGCGACAAGAATGAGAACATGAGATATTTTCTTAGATATTGTACCTGATTTTTTTCGGGACAATAAAAGTAATCAAGGTATACTGATTTGTACTATACAGAAGTACGTACAAGTGAAATGAATACTGTATTAAACCAGAAGTGCATACATATATACAAGTAAAATAAATATATTGCTGAACCAAAAGTTCTATAATTTTTGGTGATTGGTTGGATCATCCCAATTCAATAATGAGATTTATTGAGAATGCAAAATGGCATTTATTGAAGAACCAGAAGATTGTTCAGGTTAACAAGTTATCATTGTTGTTTGCTCTAAAAAGCAAATTGATTATCTCACTAAGAAAATGAATTACTGATTATTTGCTCAAGTAATAATATTACGAGCAAAGTGATAAATGTTAGCATGAATATATCTCAAATTCATTAATGATTTTACAAATTAGTTGAGATAATAGAACATTATATTGTTAATGGTTTCGCAGATTAAAAGCCTCCAATTATTTGCTATGAGAACAACTTGAATATAAATATTTCTCATGCAGCAATATTCTACATACAAACATGTTAATAATATGAAATAAAGATTAGCTTGTGAAGCTTTATGATTTCTAAGAAGTGCAATATCTATATACACTCCAACAAAATGCACTTAGATATAAGATTGTGATTATATCCATAATTATAAATGACATGTGTTGCAGCATTTTTAGCCGACTGATATAATACAGGATTCTCGAATATTATGGGGAAATTAAACAATAACATGCATGAAGCGTGATCAAACCTGAAGCGTAATTATGCTTGAAACATAATAACAATCGATTCCAAAAATAAATATATCTTGAAAACTCATGGTGAATAAAAAGGACATAGTTAAATGATAAGAGATTCAGGTACCTGATAATGGAATATACAAAGAGATCTCTCTATGTCATGGTTATATTAAGATGAAATTTAAACGATAAATAAGTCGACTACATACATAAACAAGCCTCTTATGAAAATGATGTTGATGAAATTATAATACTTTTGGCCAAATATAAAAATCCCAATGTAGGGATTATTGTTATAGGACTTGAAGTCCAAACACTTAAATGTGTAAAGCCATTAGTTATTTGTACAAATGAATAATATTGCACAGTCGTAAAAGACGACTCGTTGCGCACAAATTTTTTCAAAGAACTAACATGACATATGGTGGATGTGACTATAATCTAGATCACTAGTTTGAGCTCTTTGATATACCAATGAGTGAGATCAAAATGTGTGATTCTCATCTCGGTATTTTGGGAGTATTCTTTGATGTATCAGTTGATCGCGGTACATTAGGATTTCAAGCGAAATGATTATAGAATATATGTCAAAATTGATATATATTTCAATTATTCATTATATTCCTGGAAATTAGAAATTGCAGTTTATAAAGTGCAAGAACATACATATATAAATCATTGAAAGATTCAATTTGCCCAGAATATTATCATTATAGAATGAAATGTGATTCTTATATATATAAAATAAAATCACATGAAGAATGATACAAATGACCCCATAATATAATATGTTGAAAATGAAATTGGAGTGTACTGTTATTATATTTGAATATTTGGGCATGCAATTGATTTTCAATATGCAAATTTATATTATCCACCGAAAATGAATATTTAATTATTCACCAGAAGTAAATTCGAAAATGAATATTCACTAGAAGTAAATTTGAATATGAACATTTAATTATTCACCAGAAGTGAATTCTAGATTTTGATAGTTTCACCAGAAGTGAATCAATTCTTGATTTGAGTAATGCAATCAGTCAATTAGTGAAACATTGCTTGATATAACATATTCAATACATCATAAATGAGCTATGACATTATAAATGAGTTATAAACTATTTATGCAAAGTTCAACATAAGTGATATGATTGATGAAAGGATTTGAGATTGCATCAATATACTTGTAATATTTCTATGAAGAGAACAAATACGCGTTGCACTCTTTTTCCTTTAGTTGAGGTTTTGTTTCACATGGTTTTCCTAGCAAGGTTTTTAATGAGGCAGCAATTATAGCGTATCAATGAGAATAATGTACTCTTTTTCCCTTCGCTAAGGTTTTATCCCACTGGGTTTTCCTAACAAGATTTTTGAGACATTATTACAGCTATCTGCAAGTAATAATTCAACAACAAACTCTCTTTTTAAATTGTGCTGGAATGATATCAAAAAATGAAGAAAATCATAGACATCTTATGAAGAATGTTATGATATCGGCTATACACAAGGATATTTTCATATATACATATTCTAGACGAAAGATTATATCATTATTCAAGAAGTTCATGAATACTTGATTGCACACTTCAGGGGAGAATCATGTTGTACTCTTTTTTTCTTCGTCCAGGTTTTGTCCTATTAGGTTTTCCTGACAAGGTTTTAACGAGGCAGCAGCTGTACTCTTTTTCCTTCGTTCAGATTTTGTCCCATTAGATTTTACCGACAAGAAAACAAGGCAGCATTTCAGCACTTTAGCACTTCAGCACTTCAGAACTTCAAGATTAAGTACATGATTTGTTCTACTTATCATTGATGTCATTTCGAACATTAGACTCAATGATTCAAGATGGCCAACATCAAAGGAAGCAGCTGTACTATTTTTTCCTTCGCTCAAGTTTTATTCTATTAGGTTTTCTTAGCAAGGTTTTAACAAGACAGTAATTGAGCAATAAGTCATTCAATGAGGAATATTATAAATTATTCCCTAACCTAATTAATACTTAACTTATTATATTAAAATAATAGGAGTGAATAACTATTTTTCCTATAAATAGGGGCATCATTTATCTAAATGAATACACCACACTTGAATGAGAAGTGTTTCTCTCATCTCTCTCTATTCTCTTGCTCTTAGTTTTTGGTAATTTCACAACAATTGGATAATTTTTTATTTACTCATTCTCTAGTAATTATTGGGATTCTAATTTTTCCCACTATATCTTCTATATTGATTGATATTTCTTTGTAATTCATACTTACAATGGTTTTGTTCATCCTATGGAGTATTCCTAAGAATCCTTGATGAAATACATCTTTTTCTCATAGATCCAAAATCATTTTGTTATCTTCTTATATCTTTTGATATCAAATGTAATTTCTTGACTAATTCCTTCTACTAAATCTTCTACTTCCTCAGTTGTTTCAACATCTAACTCTTGTACTTCTTGAATTTCATTCATATATATATATATATATAATTTCTTTAGATTCTTCTTCTGAAGATGATGTTTCTAACTCATAAATACTACTACATTTACTGTCTAAGTCCTCAAAATACTCAATTGGTTATATATCGCTGTCATCCATAAATTCTTCATAAACTTTAAGAGTTTTTTATATTTTGTTTATCTTTCCGCTTAGGACATTGGGGGCTATGTGTCCTTCTTCGTTACAAATGAAGCATCTACATTTTTTGATATATTTCTTTTTAGGTTTTTCAGACCAATTCTTTTTCTTGAAATATTTTTTATATGGTTTGAAGTTCCTTTTCTTAAACTACTTAAAGTTTTTGAATTTTCTCTTGTGTTTTTTATATGACTTATATTTTTTCTTATGACATCCAAATTGTTCTGTTTGACCTATACCTTTGTAACAACACTAAGAGTTTTTCCTTATCTTATATGCTTCATTATTTTCTAGTGCTTCTCCGCATCAAATACTTATCATTCTTTTGATAAATTCAATTCTACTTCCAAGACTATCTATATGTATTCCTTGTTCATCTCCTTTAGGCAATATTTTATTATATTTTTTTAATAGCATAGTTCCCCATTGGAATGGTAATTTTGTGAAGTAAGATCTTAAGATTGACTTATTATCTGTGTAATCTCCCTGGTTGATTGTATAGTATAATTCTTGGAATTTATATGTATATCTTTCTAATTCACACATATCACTTATTCTTAGATTTTCCATTGCAATCATTCTTTCATTATATTCATCTTGTTTTCTAGCTTCTTCATCTATTGTGTTTCTATCTCCTAAGAAATATGTTCTGAGGGCTCTTTCTAACATATTTAATATATCTCTTATATTTTGATAATTCAGATTATTTCTATTATCTAATGCATCAGTTGTATTTTCTCCATATTTTATTCTTCTTTTTGTATTTACTGGTGGTTTCCTCTACCATTCTGATATTATACCTCTAAATGTATGTTCTATAAATCCGAAGGTCGTATATGTGTCACATTTATTAAATTGTATTGCCAAATCAGTACTTTTTATCCATGTTTCAATAGCTTTATTTGTGTCTACACAGTCTAAATCTAACCATATTTCTGTCTTGTGGATTGGTTCATTATATGATTTTATTGGATTAACTTTTTTTTTTTTTTTTTTATAGATTGTTTTCTGTTATTTTCACTATATCTATTCTGAGTCTTCATATATTTTTGGAATTCTTCTTTTCTAGGTATATAAGTTCCATATGGATCACTAGTATCTTCATCACTACTAAATTCTTCTTTTCTATTATTTGCAGATGAATTTGTATTCATTTTAGTATTTTCTACTTGTTTTGCTAATTCTTCTAACTGAGTTTTATATCCATCATATTCTTCCCTTGTATATTCATTTTCTTTTTAATTCTTCTATATCTGTTATCATAAATTGTTTTATTTCAGGAATTATTTATTTTCCTTTATTTTTGTCTTTAATTTCTCTTCTATAATCTTGAGAAAGATTAATTATAATTTTATTTTTTCCTTTTAGATTTTTATCTAGAATAGCGTTTCCTACTTGTAGATTATATTTCAAATTTTCTAATTTATTATTCATTTCTTTGAAACCTTCATTCATATTATTTTTTAGTAAACAGTGATAACTTGATTTTTTATGTTTTTTAATATTTTTAAGAAATTCTTCAATTATTATTTCAATTTGTAACAACACTCTGATACCATTTATACCAGAGTGTGCATAACACACTCTTTATTTTCTTGTGGAATTATAATTGTTTTCTGATTTTTCTAAAAAATATTTCTTCTTATCTTATTTCGTTTATTTCTATTAATATCAAATATTCAATATGTTATCTTACTAATCTTCTAAGTTTTTTGTATAATTCTATAGCTCTGCTACTTGATTCTTTTCCAGTTCTAACTAATTCTATATATTCACTATGTAATCTTCTGATTAAATTTTTTCTTTTTCCTTCAAGTATGTGAGGATCGTAAACATGCATAAATTTAATTAGGTAAAAATTATTTGGGGAGCTAAATTGAAGTTATTTTATATTTAGATTCTATGTATGAGGGTATTTGAGGAAGTTTAAATAGTCAAAGTCTATTTTCCAAATCTTATAGTTTCAAAGCTTAATTCTCAAAATGTTATAGTTGTTCGAGATCTTTGGTTTCACACTTCTTTTTTCCAAGTCATGCAAGTGGAGTAAGGATTTGTTTGACATTGATGTAAATTTTGTGGATTTAAAAATAAAAGTTATAAAATACAACAGTGCTACAGGTACACACCTCTAACCTGTACAGGCTATACACTGTAGCAACAATGTAGCAATGAATAGTAAAATTAATGTTCACTGCTATAGTGAGTAGCTGTACAATATAAGTATGTACATTCAACATTTTTCTATAAAATATGTGTTTAAAAAAATTGCTAAAACTATGTATTATAATCATCATCATCGTCATCATCATCAAATTAGTTGTTTACTTCACGTTTTACTAATTCCAAACAAGCAAATCACTATTTATGTAACAAAAATATCAGTAATATAATATCATAAGGTTAAAAATGCAATATAGAAGTCTTTGATACTCCTTTTTCAGCAGGACTAGTTTAGAATTTGGACCCTGAAAAAAGGCACAGGACGCTTGTTTCAAGCCACATAAACCATGCATATCGATTTATAACCCACGAATTGGGAGTTAGAATGCACCCATATTAGCATAGATTTTTCGAGTTTACACGAGGTATACAGTGCCTTTTTTTAATTCTTGCAAAGTAGTATTTGATGATCAACAGAATTTTCTCGTCACAATCTCATTTTCAGGCTATTTCCATTCATCAATCAATCCATGAAATGCAGGTTAACACAAGCACGGAGTTGCGAAATTAGGCCATCTATGACATTCAAAACTCAAAAGGCATATTTAAAAATTCGTATAATGATCAATCACATCCTTCGGATATCTCTGAATCCACCGGAGTTCTTTTGCCACATCGATCACATCCGGTCTATCTGCTCCTTTATTACGAGTGCATCTTAAATCAAGTTTTAAGAAAGCCTGAAATTGATGCTTCAGCTTTATTTCGCTCAAAATTGCTGGGAAAATTGAAGTAAACTATGATAAAATAGCATATCTTCTTGCTTTCTTTAACCAGAAATAAATGAACAAAATGAAAGAGACAACACATATATAACAAACTTGCAAGTCCAAGGAGTTGATGAATATTCCAGGAAACCTCAATTTACTACTCCAATTAATGAGTAAAATAATTCCATGTTAAAGGAGTTCTCGAAACACGTGAGCTGGCCAACGAACAAGGTGAATTTGTACTCTATTAAGTCTGATGCCTGTGCTTCAGTGATGGAGAGATGTCATAATTATGGGAATCAGTTCGATACACTCCAAGTATACTAGGTGTCACCTTTAACTATTTTCGTAATAAGAAACAGATCGCAAATTTGAATAGTGAAACAATGAACAAATTATTTATGATAAAAAAAAAAATACGTCTTAGCACACGATACTTTTTAATGCAAGCACCCAACTTATATTATCGCAGGTGATCATAGACACATTAATTTGCAAGCTCTCGACATTATATAAAGCAATAAGTAAACAAAATCACAATTTATTTATTATAGAATATAACTGTATCATCACAACAGTATATATCAAAATGTACTATATGGACTCACAATCGAACACATTTGCGACAACTACCAACAAATCAGCCATTCAATGGCGATGACAACTAGAAACTTTCATACAAGCACTTTCACGATGGCTATGCAACTCTCTAATTATAAGTTGTAAGAAGTCAATAGGAACTTATTATACATAGCAATACTCCACCAGCAATGCCTACAGCATGTGACAACATATATACAAATTTTTTAGTGCGCTAAAATGGATGAACAGACCTGTGAATCCTTACCATTTCTTTTGCCACGTCAATTATCTCTGGCCTATCTGCTCCTTTTTCACGAGTGCATCTCAAAGCAAGGTTCAAGAAAGCCTGCAATTGATGGTCCTGCTCTATTTCTGCTCTCTCCCCTAATATTCTTGGGTCCAAAATTTCACTCAACTCATTCTTGTCCACGATGTTTTTTACATACTCCGGTAATCGAATACCTCGAAGATAATTAAGAAGACCAGTTAAGAGTTCAAGGAGAAAATGTCCAAACATGTAGACATCAACTTTCTCTGTTATAACGTTTGTTGTCCAGTACTCGGGATCAAAATATCCTATCGTCCCAGCAAGCTCTGTTTCCATATGTGATTCTCCGGGAGGCAGTGCTATGCAAAGTGAGAAATCGACAAGCTTAGCAACACCATCATCGTCTATGACAATGTTTGTTGTATTTAAATCTCTATGGATGATAGGTGTGGGAAATGCAGTATGAAGATAAACGAGAGCATTTGCAACATCTTTTGCAATTTTTAGTCGATTACTCCAAGAAAGTGATCTACCAATATCATTCTTAATGTTCCCTAATTCATCCCTAAAAAAAAGGTCGCGAAGAAGTGTACAACGGATCCCGATTTCATAAATAATATAAGGTGTTTCCAAATCTAAGCAGCAACCCAAGACCTTCAAAACATTTTTGTGGTGGTTCATCTGCACCGTGATTACTATGTCGTTGACAGCAGAGGACCCCCAACTTCCAGAATGCCACTTCTTCACCAGAATTGACCATTGCTGAAAAACGCCGCTGATGTAATAGCCCGTACTGTCCACCATAACACGTCTGGAACTATCACGTGTTGCACCAGCGAAATCTAAGTTTGTTGCTTTATTAAGTTCTTCAACGCTGAAGACACCATAAGGAATGTTATACTTACCATTAGAGGAAGCAAGAAACCCTTCTAACAGCTTGCCTCCATTTTCAATATACCAAGGACATAACTTGTCATTCTTCCTTTTCAAGGACCTTATCCTTCTTTTCACCCACTCCATGAATAATTGCGAATGAGGAAACAAGCGCCCAGGGCACATCTCCAAGTGGCAAAGGGGATGGATCGTAAGCAGTGGCGGATGCACTATAGGGCGAGGTAGCGCAGCCGCCGGTTGCTGTAATTTTATTTTTTTTTTCTTTCCCCTGGCCCAATAGTACCCACTACCTAACCCAACTACCCAAGCCCAAGCAAGCCCAAACGGAGTCGCTACTGGCCAGGCCTGCTGCTGCTTCTCAGTTCTCTCTACTCTAATAGCCTCAACCAGGCAGCAGAAGGAGAAGGCAGAAATCAAAATGAATAAAAATTGAATCCGAACACAACCCTAAGTTCCTAACCTTACTCCTTAGTCCTTACCTGCTGACTGCTGAGCCGGAGCGCCCTGAGCGGCAGATTCTTCCGCCTTCGCCGATCGCTGAGCTGATCTCAGCTCTCTCTCTCGAAGGCTCGCAGCTTGCTCCAGCTTGGCGGACGGGTCACTGCTTCAGTCTTCAGAGCTTCTGCCTTCGCGCTGGAGTGGAAGTGTGAAGTAAAAGGTAAGCTTTACATTTTTTTTTCGTTCCTGTTTATAATTTTCAGATATGTTAAGTTTTAACAGTATAATTTTTCAGATTTTTATAATGTGAATTGTGATTTGTGAAGATTGTGTTATTTGTGTAGAGTATTTAGAGCCAGTGTTAATAAGTGTAGTTGTGTAAGTTTTATGATTAGAAAAAATTGAGAGGCCAAACTTTGATTTGTTATAATTAATTTGGGAATTATGCATAAATCATAAATGTTATACTTAAGTTTTTGCAATGTGATTAGATTTGTAAGTTGAGATTATTGAGATGAAAATATGATTTGATTTGTGAATATCATGTATTTTTCATCTATTCTGGTTTGTATTGGATTATATGTTTATATATTTCATTACAACTTTTTATTTCATTTCTATACCTATTTATTCATTTTTAAATATTATTACATTAAAAAATATTTACAATCTCGATACTGCGATCGTTAACGTTCGTCGATAACGTCGGTCAACAACAAAGTCAACGGTCAACGCTCTAGCTGGATTCGTCGGCTGGATCCGCCACTGGTGGTAAGTGCTCAGCGCAGCTGTTGTGCTTGGTTCGATTCCCCGCATGGTGGAATTGGCCTTGTGGCAAGCGGGAGTTATTGAGAGTTGCTCATGCTTACCTTAAGCTCTTCCTCCCATTCAACACTTGGAGGCATAACCTGCGATTTACCTCCTCAATCAAGGGCCCAGGACAGGGTCGGTTGGGAGCCGTTGGGGTTGCGGCTTTCAACCTTTTTTTTTAAGCGAATGAGGAAACAAGCCAAGTCTTCAAAAATCTTCAGTAGATGCTGTTGGACTTTTAAGAGTAAAGCAACCTTGAGGGCGCCAGTACTTTTATTCCAAGACCATCGAGGTCTTTGGTTTCACACTCGGTTTGGTATATATTAAAATTATATTTTTAATAAATTATAGCCTTTGTTTGATCTCAATTATTTCACTTTATAATTTGAGTTTTGAAAATTTAATGATTAAAAAGTAATTTGAAAAGTAAAAAATTGTGAGCTTAACATTTTTGGATTGTTGAGATTGGTTACTGTAGAAAAATTTGCATTTTTAATGAGATATAGCCCTTTTTTGGCCCCCATTATTTATACATCAAATTTATTCAACACTCAATCTCAACCATCTATTTTAGTCAAGCTTACCATTTTTTACTTTTTAAACATTTTTTAACCACACACTCTCCCAAAAATATTATTCCAAACCATGATTTTTTCCAAATAATAGGTCTCAAACAAGGGCATAATGGGGCTCAAATAAGGGCATAATTAAAATTAATAAAATTTGTGATGGAAAAATTGTGGGTCCTATAAAATATATAGTTAAAATTAATTATTAACTTTGAATTTAGAATAAAATCTTCTAGTGTTTTCCATAACTTAGAAGCGGATTTCTCGTTCAAAACACTATATTGTACCTCAGGTGTAAGAGTCAATCTGATTGTACTGACGGTCTTCGCTTCCAGCTCTTCCCAATCTTCGTCTTTCATCCCTTCTGGCATCTTACCTTGCAAAGTTTTGTAAAGTCCCTATTGCACGAGAACATCTTCAACTGTACTTTTCCAAATATTAAAATTATTCTTTCCGTCAAATCGTTCCACCCCAAACTTGGAACCCATCATCATCTTCGCAATAATCCCAGAGTTTGAACATTTAGCTCTAATACCACTTGTTGGGGGAAAAAATCAATTTTTCCACCCCAAATCAATCAAACGCAAACAAGTCAATTCAAACAATAGAATACCGTAATGCGACCACACCGATAATTATTTAACGTCGTAAACCCCTCCAATGAGAAGGGAAAATCGACAGAGCAAACCGACAATTTCACTATTATCAAATAATAGGAGTACAATATTTTTTTCCCTAAATCTAGAGTCAACCTAATACACTCCTTCAAGAGTAAATCTTGGCACCCAAAATATACATTATCTAATACAATAGAAGGAACTCCAACAACAACAATAATGGAGAATAAATAGCACCTAAACCATTCTAAGAAAAACTTAGAGAATCTCAAATCTTGAAGAAGAAGAACACACAATAATCAACACTTTTTTCTCTAAAATAAAACAAGATAAATGTACTTATTACTCCATGATTTTGGCATCAATGTGTGTAGAGAGAAAAGTATCAAGAAGAAGCCTCTAGCTGCTGCGTTTCCTTTTATTTTTCTTTCCAGCCTCTGTTGCGTAAGAGTGTCCCCAGCAATTAGAAAAAGTCTCTGCCCAATTCATTAGGTTAGTAGTCAACTTAATTGAAATTGCAACATTGGTCCCTCACCTTTACTAACTAATAACCCATGTAACAATTAAATAGAGTGGACTCATTATAGCTCAACAATCTCCCCTAAAACAATAAATTTGGCCCATAAGTTATTTTGAGTCAAAAACTCAACAACTTAATTATATATTACAAGTCGCTAGAAATTTTATTTTCTTTCAAAATTAATTGAATTAGTTATAAATTGTAATTAATTACATTCTGTAATGAATTACAATTTGCTAATTATAAAATTGTAATTAGTTATATTTATCTTATGTTTAGTTTTTGGACAACTATTTCTTACTTTATGGTGCTGTTGAGTTAAGTTATTATTTGTAACAAAAAAATCTTATAATATTTAATGCAACTTATTATACCATACAAAGACATCTTTGATCGAATATTTAGTTAGAAATTAACACTTTGTAATTAATTATAAAATTGTAATTTTTACTACAAAATTGTAATGAAAAACAGCTTACTATACCACACAAAGGTATCTTTGATCAAACTTTAGATAGAAATTGAAAGTTTGTAATTGTAATTAATTACAAAATTGTAACTTTTACTACAAAAATGTATTGAAAAACAGCTTGCTATACCATATAAAGACATTTGACAAAAAATATTAGTTAGAAATTGACAATTGTAATTAATTAGAAATTTATAATTTTTACTATAAATTGTATTGAAGTTACATAATTGTCATGAATTTGTAATTGATCATTAGGTAGTAGCTATACAATTGTAACTTTATTTCAAATTTGCAATTAATTATAATTGTAACTAATGAATTTGTAAATCATGACAAATTTTATTGTTGAAATTAATTAAATTAGTTACATTCATCTTAATTGCAACCATAATTGCAACTTAATTATATTAATTATGCAATTAATTATAGTACAATTAATTACAATTAATTTTATTTCAATTTTGTAATTAAGTACAGTTGTAACTAATGAATTCACACATTAGTATGATTCATAATTTACAATTAATTACATTAATGTGATTTGTAATCAGCCACCGCCGCTAGACCACCGCTGGACCACCATCTCCCTTAATACATATTACATACACATAAATATATATCTCATCAGTAAAGTCTATATAACATGCATGCATGCAGCATGAATAAGCATATTCATTGAGCAAGATTGTAAGCAAGATATACCTACACGCTTCTCTCTTTACTCTTCTCAATTCTCATTTACAAGTTTTTTTGTCAAATGCAAGGAAACGCCACCAAAATTTGCCCCCAAGTCCTCCGTTAGCACTTCCAATCATTGGCCACATCCACCTCCTGAAACCACCATTTCATATTCAGTTTTCACAGAAACATGGACCATACTTTTCCTCCACTTTGGTTCCCGCTTTGTGGTTGTCGTTGTTTAGTCGTGTTTGGTCAAAGAATGTTTCACCAAGAACGACCTCGTTTTGTCCAATCGTCCTCATACTTCCATAGCAAGTATTTTGGCTACAATAACACCACCATTATCTTTGCCCCCTACGGTGAACACTGGCGGAACATTCGCCGCCTGTGTGTTGTCGAAATATTTTCACCTGCTCGACTCAACACATTTCTTCCCATTAGGCTAGACAAGATCAATCCATTACTGTGTAAATCTTACAATTTTTTTTCGGCTGCCAAGGTGAATTTGGAAACAAAACTCGAAGAGATAATATTTAATAACATAATGAGAATGCTACTTGAAAATAGGCATTATGGCGAAGATGCAGAGAAAGGTTGAAGAGGAAAAACTGTTTCGGGAGCTTATAAAAAACTGATTTGGGTTAGATGATGAAGATGGATATGAACGACATGGTTAGGTTTAAGTTTAATAAATTAATACATCATTTAATAAAATAGTTTACAATTACCCGATTTTAAAAATTTTAATTTAAAGGTATGACTATGTCTAATTAGCCATATATTAAAATCATATTTTTAGTAAATTATAATAAATATTAATAAAATTTGTGATCGAAAAATTATGGATCCCAAAAAATATATAGTTAAAATTAATTATTAATTTTGAATTGAGAATAAAATTAAAATTTAATCAAAGCCAAAAAATGGCTCAATATGTATATATATATTAGTGTTTCACCCGTGCATCTGCAATATCTATTTCAATAAGTATTCGTAAAATCTTAGTGCTTATTTAATCAACACATATATTATCAATGCATAAAAAAGAATTCTCTATTACAATAATTATTAGAATTTAAGAAATAACATAAGTAATTTCAATTATTAAAAAATTCTTTGAATAATAAACATTAATTTATATATTTAAATAATAAAGTATTATTGATTTCAACAATTTTTATAAATTATTATTAATTTCATTGAAAATGTAAATTTAGTAGTTTCTTAATGGTATATCATATTTGAAGTAATATTATGTGTACGAATATTAATGGATGTAAAAGGTATTAGTATATTTCTTATAATTTCTACATTTGCCTCTTGTATGTAATGTACTTTTTAATTTTCATTCAAAAATATCAAACAAAATAATTAAAAAAGAAATAGTAAAAATATTTGAATTTAACCAATAAAACTTTATTTACAAGAATAAGTAGTCAAAATAATAATTTTTGAAAATCTCGCGATTAGCATGATACGACAATCAAGTAAAGTTGGAGATTACGAAACTATACCAAAATTATACTCTATAATCTTTAAAAATTTATTAAAATTAAGAATGATTAAAATATATTAATCATTTTATTAATATTATTAACTAAAAAAAAAATCAAAGCATTAATTTTTCAATATTAACCTTAGTTCAATAACTTTTTCTATAAATTATTTATAAGGCACCACATTTTTTCAACCCACTTTTTATCAACATATTTTTTCAAAACAATTTTCAACCACACATTTTATCTCGAAACAAAAATATAGTTGTTGAACAGAGGCTTAATTTATTAAAATATTTAATAATAATATATAATATATATTTTAGAAAATATGATTTGTAATATTAAAGATAACAAATGATTTGACCATTTATAATTAAAACACAATTTAATTATTGATGACTACACATAGGATTTATAATATTAAGAACAACAAATAAATAAAAATTAATAATTAAATAATAATTTTAATACTGATAACTAAAAATATTGATTGTACTAATTCAACAATAATAATAATTATAATCAAAATATACAAATAACAATAACATCATATTAATTATTTACTGTAATACTAAAACATAAAGAATTTAAGAATTAAATTTTGTCAAACTATCCTACTTTTATATATAGTATAAATTTTTACCAGTGTGATAAACTGAAATTCAATCCGTAATATAGATATGCATTCATAAAATTTAATGATTATACATAATCAACACAAATACAAAAGATATAAAAATAATTTTTTATTACAACAATTATTAAAATTTAAAAATAACATAAATAATCCAACTTGTCGAAAACTTCATTGAATGATAAATGCAAATTATGTAGTTTTTAATTGTATATCATGTTAGATATAATATTATGATTACAAATATTAATGATTGTTCAAGATATAAATATATTTACTATAATTTCTACATTTGCCTCACATATTTAACTTTTTCTCAATTTTCGTTCAAAAATCACAATAAATTATAAATGTGTGTTTAATTTTAACTCATCAAATATACGACAATTAAACAATATTGAAGATCATGAAATTATTATATCATATAATCTTTGCAAAATTTTATATATATATATATATATGAGTAAGGCAATAAATGCATTCATATTTATCCAGATTTTTACATTCACACTAATCCACTTTGCATTCACACTAATACATTATTCTTCCTTTATATATACTAGTATTTCACCTGTGCGATACACGAAAATTATTATCCACAATATCGATTTCAATAAGTATTTGTAAAATTTTAATACTTATACATAATCAACATATATAAATGCATAAAAAAGAATTCTCTATTACAATAATTATTAGAATTTAAAAAATAACATAAGTAATTCAAATTATTAAAAAAATTCTTTGAATGATAAACGTCAATTTATATATTTAAATAATAAATTATTATTGATTTCAATAATTTTTATGAATTATTAATAATTTCACTGAAAATGTAAATTTAGTAGTTTTTTTAATGGTATATATCATATTTGATGTAATATTATGTGCCCGAATATTGATGCATGTGAAAGGTATTAACATATTTCTCATAACTTCTACATTTGTCTCTTGTATTTAACATATTTTTTTTATTTTCATTCAAAAATATCAATCACAATAATTAAAAAAGAAGTAGCCAAAATATTTGAATTTAACTAATTAAACTTTATTTACAAAAATAAGTAGTCAAAATAATAAATTTGAAAATCTCGCTATTATCATGATACGACAACCGAGTAAAGTTGGAGATTACGAAATTCTACCGAAAATTATGTACCCTATAATCTTTAAAAATTTATTAAAATCAAGAATAATTAAAAAATATTAATCATTCTATTAATATTATTAGCTAAAAAATCAAAGCAACATATTTTTTTCAACTCACTTTTTAACCACATATTTTTTCAAAACTATTTTTAAACCATACATTTTACCTCGAAATAGTTGCTGAACAGATGTTTAATTTATTAAAATATTTAATAATACATAACAACAAACAAATAAATAAATCAATAATTAAATAATAATTTTAATATTGATAACTAAAAATATTGATTGAACTCATTCAATATTAATGTTAATAATAAAAATAATAATAATTATAACCAAAATATACAAATAACAATAATATCATATTAATTATTTACTATATTACTAAAACATAAAAAATTTAAGAATTAAATTTTGTCAAACTATCCTACTTTTTATATATAATATAGATTTCCATCAATGTGATGAACTGAAATTGCTATCCGCAATATAGATATGCATTCATAAAATTTATTGATTATACATAATCAACACAAATACAAATGATACAAAAATAATTTTATAATACAACAATTATTAAAATTTAAAAACAACTTAAATAATCCAAATTATCGAAAACTTCATTGAATGATAAATGCAAATTTTGTAATTTTTTAATTGTATATCATGTTAGATATAATATTATGAGTACAGATATTGATGCTTATTCAAGATATAAATATATTTATTATAATTTCTGCATTTGCCTTACATATTTAACTTTTTCTCAATTTTCTTTAAAAAATCACAATAAATTATAAATTTGTGTATAATCTTAACTCATCAAATCTACGATAATTGAACAATATTGAAGATCAAGAAATTATTATATCATATAATCTTTACACGACTATTAAAATTAAAAATTATTAAAAAATATTAACCATTGTTTAGTATTTACCATAAAATAATATTAGTGTGTGTGTGTGTGTGTAAGTAAGACAATAAATGCATTCACATAGATTTTTACATTCACACTAATCCACTATTCTCCATTTATATATATATATATATACAATCTCAACGTTTTAATAATTTTTAACTTTGCATCAAAATAAATAAATAAATAAATTTTTAACTATTTCCAAACAACCATTAAGAGATTGTTTTGACCAGTATATTTTGAAGAGTTTCTGGGAGAAAATGTAGTTAAAAAGTAATGAATCTTACAAAAAATGTATGATCGAAAATGAATTTAAAGAAAAATAAAAAAAAGAAAGAAAGAAAGAACCAAACAAGTTCTAAATTACTATTTTTGTAAAAAATAAAATAAAATTGTGAACTAACATTTCGTCTAATTAGACAACGTAGTCAAACATAGAAGTTGCTAAGGATGATTTGGACATTTGAACTTGCCGTAACTAGAAGAAACAGTTTTTCCAGTTGCAAGAAGATGTGAGAAACCCCTCCCTATGCCTCTCCATGGGTAATTTAAAAAAAAAAAAAAATTGTAAAGATGTGGGAAGAATCAAAGTTAAGGTAAGGTGGCGTTCTGTTTGTATTTTATTTTGTATTTTTATTTTCGAAAATGTTTTGTATTTCCTGTTTTCATTTTTGTTTTCAAATTTGCTGAAAACGCATTTGGTTTGTCATTTCTGAAAACTGTTTTTCAAAATGCGTTTTCGAAAATGGTAAAGAGAACGCGTTTTTAGCGTTTTCGAAAATAAAAACAGAAAACGACCTCAAAACAGCAAAGAGAACAGGGGCTAAATTTTTATATGATTAACATTAACATAAAAAAGTAGGATATTATAAAATATTAAGCCTTTGTTTGGAAAATCATTTGTAAAGGATTGTTATAAATAACAACACTTCTTTTGTCCATCTTTTTATATTTAAAAGTAAAGCAATTGTTTAATGTGAGCACATGATGTGAACACAATATGATTAACTATTTGGTTAATAGAGGCTTACCCTCCCTGTAGCGCGGAGGGTAACAATTTCCCCGCCCCCTTGGCCCCCACATTGCGGTGGGGCTTGCTCCCTTTTGTGAGGGGGCTTGGAACTAGGAGGGGATCAAATTTTTTTATTAATATTTATTTGGTTAATTAATGGATGTTTGAATATTTAAGTTTACATTTGGAATATATTCGAACCACTATTATATTTAACTAGGTTTATTAATTTTTTTACTTTTTATAGTTAATGTAATTTTTATTGCAACAATTTTCTAGATATATATTTTTTAAATTTATTCCCCCCTTATTTTATAAATACAAACAAACATTATTTTCAAACTTGTTATGTAATTGATTAAATCTTTATTTTATTTTAATTTACAAACTTTTCACTTAAATATTCTATTTGACCATTGTTTGTACTTTGTTTATCATTTTTACCTAATCATTTTAATTTTGAATGAATTATGAATTCATGTACGACTATTGCATTTGGATTCCATTACATGTTGTTTATACTGCACAATCGATCCTTACTATATTTGCCTAAGTTTACGTTTATTAATTTCTAAATTAAACAGTTAATGTAATTTTTGTTGCAATAGTTTTGTGAATTATTTAAAAATTATTTTCCCATTTTTTTCTATAAATACAAACAAAAATCACTCAAATCATTCTCCATTTCCTTGGAATATAATTTGTTTGATATTTTTATTTATTTGTTTCATTATTTTAATGTCTAAATACTTAAGTTTTCAATGCACTAGTATTTCACCTATGTGATGTACGAAAGTTATTATCCGCAATGTCGATTTCAATAAGTATTCGTAAAAATTTTTAGTGCTTATACATAATCAACACATATAAATGTATAAAAAAAAATTCTCTATTACAATAATTATTATAATTTAAAAAATAACATAAGTAATTCAAATTATTAAAAAATTATTTGAATAGTAAACGTCAATTTATATATTTAAATAATAAATTATTATTGATTTCAATCATTTTTATGAATTATTAATAACTTCATTGAAAATGTAACTTAGTAGTTTTTTAATGGTATATCACATTTGATGTATAATATTATGTGTATGAATACTGATGCATGTGAAATGTATTAGCATATTTCTCATAACTTCTACATTTGCCTTTTGTATTTAACTTACTTTTTAATTTTCATTCAAAAACATCAATCACAATAATTGAAAAAGAAATAGTCAAAATATTTGAATTTATCCAATAAAACTTTATTTACAAAAATAAGTAGTCAAAATAATAATTTTGAAAATCTCGTGATTATCATGATACGACAACCAAGTAAAGTTGGAGATTACAAAATTATACCGAAAATTATACCCTATAATCTTTAAAAATTATTAAAATTAAGAATGATTAAAAAAATTAATCATTCTATTAATATTATTAACTAAAAAAAATCAAAGCATTAACTCTTCAATATTAACTTTCGTTCAATAATTTTTTCTATTTATTATTTATAAGCAGCACATTTTTTCAACAACATATTTTTTCAAAACTATTTCTTAACCACACATTTTACCTCGAAACAAAAATATAGTTTCTGAATAGAGGCTTAATTTATCAAAATATTTAATAATAATATATAATATATGTTTTAGAAAATATGATTTGTAATATTAAAGATTACAAATGATTTGACCATTAATAATTAAAACACAATTTAATTATTGATGGCTTCACATAGGATTTATAATATTAAGAACAACAAATCAATAACTAAATGATAATTTTAATACTGATAATTAAAAATATTGATTGAACTCATTCAATATTAATGTTAATAATAAAAATAATAATATATAATAATTATAACCAAAATATACAAATAACAATAACATCATATTAATTATTTACTATAATACGAAAACGTAACACTAGTACATAAATGATCAAAAAAAATGAGGAATATACGTCGATTTTTAGTAAAATCGATGCCTATAAAAGGACGGTGGCATTTTTGTAAATATAATCAAAGAATACGCGTCAGTTGTAATTAAACAACCGACGCGTAAAGTTTAAGGCTAAATAATACTCGTCGGTTCGACGCGTATTCTTAGGTTTTAACCGACACGTAAAACCGAGTTTTGGCGTCCGTTATTCAATAACCGACACCTATTCCTTTATATACTAATCAGCTAAACGCGCGGACCATCTCTATTTTTTTTTCCTCTCTCTCACTCGAATCACCGCACTACGCCACCGCCGCCATTCCTCAATTTCCCTGACAACGCTTACCACCACGTTCCTCCCCTCTATCTTTATCTGGTTCTCTAACCCAAACCATCGGACTCGCTTCTCCACCACTGTCGCGCGCCTCAACCACCTCCACTGCCCCCAGGTGTTCTCCCTCCCACCTCCCTCTTTATATACATGTGTTTGTATATATATATATCGAGCCATTGTTTTGTTTTGATTAAATTTTGTTTTTATTCTCAATACAAAGTTAATAATTAATTTTAACTATATATATATACACACACACACACACATATCTCAAAGTTTTTATAAATTTTTAACTATTTCCAAACAAGCATTAAGAGATTGTTTGGTCCAGTATATTTTGAAGAGTTTCTAGGAGAAAATGTAGTTAAAAAGTAATGAATCTTATAAAAATGTATGATTGAAAATGAATTTAGAGAAAAAAAAGAAAGAAAGAAAGCTTGAACCATGAATAACAATTTTAAGTCAAGCTCACAATATTTGACTTTTCAAACAATTTTTAACTACACATTTTTTCAAAAATACTATTACAAACAACAATTTTCCCCAAGAACTGGGGGTCAAACATGGGCTAAATGTGTTGAATTTCTTAATGGTAAGAAATTCGATGACAAGGAATGGTACGTTGAACGAGCCCAGAAGAAATTTGTGAGAGAACGCGAATTAAGACTCAAACTTAAGGAGGTGCGTGAAAGATCGTTAGGATTAAACAAACTCTATATCAAGAATTTAGATGACAGCATTGACGATGATAAGTTCAAGGAATTGTTTTCTCAATTTGGTACTGTAAAATCGTGTAAGGTTCGTCTAAAATTGTCTTTGTAGTCCATATTTTGATTTTGTGTGTTAGTGAACTATAGTTTAATTAGTCGAGTCTGCTACAAATGCAGGTTAACTGTAATGGAAAACTGGAAAAGGGATAACCAAAGTCTCAGACATTCAATGCCTCGATTGAGGATATCGAAAAGCAAAGAAATTGTAGGCATGAGCATACTTGGCCAGGATATCTGCTTTTCTCGTTTAATTTCAGCAGTAAACTAAGAAACAGCTACTTAAAAGCGGGGCCAAACATGCTCATATCATTTCGGCAATTCACAAACATCTTTATATGAGTTTCTTTCTCAATCTGAAACAACCTAAATCAAGGAATTGAACTAAACCCACATCTCAAAAGCTTTAAATCAAATTAATCTGTAATGAAGCAGAAAAACTAATCATTTTCCAACTTTTTCCCTTGAACAACTTCATTGCATAACATATGGGACTTCTGTAGCGATCGAGAATTTTTCGTTATTTTAAACAAAACATTTTTATGAATTTTAGAGGCGTGTCGCTATGACTTCTTCCATTTATTTTCAAAGAGTATTCGTCTAGTCATTAATAAGTGAAATTTAATTTATTTTAATCATAATCAAATTCCAAAATTTTATTAAGAATATTTCAATGTCACAACTTTTAAAATCTTAAGTCCAAGCTTTAAATTATTTTTGAATCCAAATTTTAAAATTTATTTCTAGATCCAAACTATTTCGATCCAACCCAAATTTTTGAGCCCAAATCTCAAATACATCTTGATCCATTTCAACTTTAAGCCCAAGTTCTTGAAGTCCAACCAATTCTACACTTTTTTTTAAAAATTCTTCTTCTTTCCCAGAAGTCCGTCTTCCAAACCTCAAGCTTTCCATTCATGAATTTTTACCAATTTCCAAATAATTCTTTCCCCTCTCACGCCGTAACAAATTTGTATGTCTCTTCAATCATTCCCCAGCTCATAAACCATTATTGCATCCTCAAATTCTCTCCATCAACTCCCTCAATCAACAATTTCATTCTTGCATTTTTCCTATAATCTTTCCCAAATAAAAAGCTGTCAAATTTAATACACAGCCAAGATAATATACTCCATTTTTCCTCCCACACGAACTCACTCAAGCCAAACAATCATTCTGGTAAATCTTTCTCTCCTCCTACTCTACTGCATTTGTTTCACAGCACCACCACAACCCGCCACCTCCATCCCTCCCAGTCGAACCCCAACACCTGCAACACCACACGGCAGCCACCACTACCTTAACCCAAACCTCCACCATTTTCCCAACCAATTCCCAAACTCCATATCCACTACCTCACCCGTGATCAACAACCAATCATCACCACCGCACGAACCACCCCGACTGCATCACCACGCCCAACTTAAATCAAACATCATCAATGCCCAATCTCCACATTCACACAATCAAACCCAAAAATCAAGAAATAAAATAACTCAAACCACAGTCGAAGCCATCGAGCCTCACCTAAACCGCAACCACCGGCCATCACCTCGCACACCACACTTCATTTTCTCCCAAATCAAACCCAAGAATCAGGCTAACCCATAACTTACCTCAATAATGGCCGGAGTTCTTCGGCGGAAAACCCATGAACCCGAGCTCCACAGCCTCGGTTTGGTCTCCTTTTTCACACCCAAATCCACCCCAAATTCCACCCTTACCCATACACCGGAGCCACACCCTACGGTGGCTCTAACGCCGACCGCCAGGCCCTGGCGGTTTGAAGCGGAGAGGGGGCGGAGCCCCTCCTTCCCCATTGCCTCTCTCGGCCTCTGTCTCTCAATTCTGATTTTGAGAGAGAGAAATGAGGAAATTTGTATTATATTTTTAAGTTTTTTGAAAAATTGCCATGTTGCCCCAAGAATGTAAAAACTTTTAATTTTAGTCCCTTTTGTTTCAAATGTTTTTAATTCAGTTGCAAAGGTTTCTATACTTAACGAATCATCCCCTTTATTTTCGAAAATACTATTTCAGTCCCTAATTTTTTAAATTCCAAGTTCTTCAAAATTACAATTTAGTCCTCAAATTTTATTTCAATACTTTAATCTTAAATCTACTAAAATAATTTAATTTTTCTGTTGGCTAGACGAAGCAGTTGGTGATTTGAGAAGTTGACGCACTATTCCCGCTCCACTTTTTGAGAACTCGTTAAGTTTAAGGTAGACTCGTCCCCACTAATTAATTTAGACTATGATTGCATGTGTTATGTGGATTTTGTGTGATTTTATATGCTTAATTGCATGAGACAAGACAAGAATATCTCGTATGAGATAAATTGAGAATTTATGTTATGCATGTCATAACTTATATGCTAGCCTGAGATAAGACAAGAATATGTTCATTTGCACTCATTTTATGATGCTTATGACTAAGAAGAGAATATCACTACATTATTTGCATAATTACTTGTTCAATTATTTTGTAGATTAATTATTGGATATGAGTCTACTGAATATTTCATTTTTGAAATGCTCACCCCGTTATTTTAACAAATTTTGCAGATTTCGGAGACGGTGGCGAGTGATGGGCAATAGTGGTAAATTATTAATGGATATTATTTTTAAAAAAGTCGTGATTCACGAACTACATATTTTATTTTTGTCGATAATTTGAAATGAATAAATTTTCCCCAGTATTTAAATTCATTTGGTTTATCGTTAAATTTTTAAATCAATAAATGTGATATTTTAATATTTAGTCATTTTCCGCAATAAAGTTTATTCAAAATTTTGAAATGGCGTTCCCGCGTTTCTCGAAACCCGGGGCATTACAGCGTGGTATCAAAGAGGGTCTACGTTTCTGTAGACTTGCATTTTCTTTATAAAACAAGAAAAGAAAATTTTTCTAAAAATAATAGAAAATAATATTTTGACGACATTTGCAACTACCATCATTCCTTCCGCCGACTCCGAAGGTAAAGAAATTTAGTATGTTTATTTATTTATTTCAGATACTTGAGAAAATAAAATGTTTTGAGAATTAGACAAGAAAAGAAAGAAAATGAGAAAACGAGAAAGAATTAGAAAATTAGTATCCGAAATAAAGAGAAAGAAAGAAAGAAAGAAATGAGTTCTGGAGCATAATGGGAATTTGTTCTATTTAAGATATTTTTCATAAAGTATTATGTCCTTAAATTTAAATGAACAATAGAACCCTAACTGGACTTTGCAAATTGAATTTTTAGACATGGCACCAATTGACGGGATATCAGACCATATTCTTCGTTTTTGCACCATACGTCATGACGCCATAGTTAGTGAAATTAGGCTGACTGATGCTCAATCCATTGGCCGCCTTTCATCAACATTCCCAGAACGTCAGCTTGAATTAGCGATCGAGTTTTATAATGATGTGAAGAGACGTCTAGGAGAGGATGAGAACTTCCAGACTGTTTGTGACTAATTTGTAATGCGGTGGGACCGCTACCGAACTCCTGCTCCAGCACTAGAAATAATTATCATATCAGATGATGAGGAAGAACCAGTCGAGATACCCGACGCTGAGTCAGGCATATATGACTATACTCCTAGCTCACCGGGTTATGCCATTGACTCTCCGAGTGTGACCTCGGTTGCACTAGACTATACTCCTGGCTTACCAGGGTATACCACCGACTCACCGACTATGACCTCGGGTGCACCAGATTATACCCCCGGCACACCAGGATCGATATCTCCTATGTCACCACCGAAAATGTAGAATATATGATAGTTGTCTTAAATTTTGTCTAGCATTATTTCCATTCCCAGTATTGACATTTCTACGATTTGTATCATCACTTGAAGGAAATTTAAATTATTAATGAGAATATTTCAATTTTCCTTTCTTCGACCATATTGGAGTTGATTTTATACTATGTTTTGTTCAAATTTTATCAGAAGTTACAAACATATTCTTGTTTTCCTTTTAAAGGAAATGGCTAGACGCATTAACAGAAGCATAATGGACCGTGCTACCTCCGAGCTAGACAACTCAGGACAGGGCCCCACGGCCCAATCTACTAATCAATGAAAAACTCACAAATGTGGTAAATATAAGAATTAAATCTAAATATAATATAATAATTATCTGAAATATATAATCAACAAGAATAGAAAGAAATAACTGGAAGTGGGATCTAGCTCTGCTCCGTGAGCATCTTTTGAGGGATTATTATATTCTATGAATTAATTAGGACTAATTGGTGAATAATTAATTAATTAGTCAGTCAGATTTCTGGATTAATCAGCAGCAGAAATCCTAGGTGGACAAACGGCTTGTTGATGGGACCAGTTAGCCCCTGTTTGGCTCCAATTATTTGGAAAATAATCTATTTATAAATGATGTTTTTGGAGTGTGTGGTTAAAAAATATTTAAAATGTAAAAAACGTAGGTTTGGTTAAGATTGATGATTTAGATTGAGTGTGGAATAAATTTGATTTTAGAAAAATAGGATCAAACATGAGTTTAGTATATCAATATGTAAGTACGGTAGTCCGTATACATTTTTGGTAGAAACTTATAAGTTGGGGTTTTTTCTAGGTAAAATATGTAGTTAAAAAGTGGAAAGAAATGTGTGTGATTAAAAAATTGAACTGTTTATAAATTGATTTATAAATTGTAATGATTGCGTTAGAAAACAAATATGTTTTTTAGATAAAATGCGTGGTTAAAAAATAATTTCGAAAATGTGTATAATTAAAAAATGGTCTGAGAAATAGTATTGTTTATAAATTAACTTATAAATAAGTAAAAAATTGCGTGTAAATTTACTATACTCAGCTCATATGTATCGACGTGGACGATCATTGATCACGTTTTTCTCCGCTCCAAGGCACTTAACTCTCGATTTGAACCAAATTATTGAATTGTAGATTCGATAGTTGAAATGATAATATAACTATGTATATTGAGAAAGATGTATTTGATAATATTGATAATAATATAAATATACGATGATTTCAAAGTATGAAAAAGATTGTAGTAATATATAATAATTTCATTAATATTATGTGCTTGAGGGAAAAAAATTTATAACCTAATTTTTTACTTATCTTGCAAATTACAATGAAGAGTCTCTAGCTCTGGCCACTTACATATAGTGGTTTGATCTGTAAGCTCAGGCGTCCAAATTTCCGTTCAAAAGAACCATCTAAACCAATATCGAGGCTAGAAAACACTTGTTTAGAGCACTGAAGCCACAGAAATTTCCTTCTAAGTTTACATTCTTATGAAAAATACATTAACTTTGGAAACATATGCAGACATAATTTTCTACTGCGAGATTGGCCGACTCCTTCAAGCCATATATGAAATGTCAATACATATTCTGTTGTCTCCTCCTTGCTACTACTGTTTAAGCAAACATAATTCGATTGCATATGCACATTTGCCACAACAAATTAGCCATCCAGTGACGATATCGACTAGAAACTTACCTGCAATCAATCACTTAGACGATGGCTATGCAACTGTCATTAAAAGTTGTGACAAATCAACATGAAACTTATTACATAAAACAATGATCCACCACCAATGCCAACACAAAGGTAACAGACCTCTGAATCCTTACCAGTTCTTTAGCCACATCGATTATTTCTGGCCTATCTGCTCCGTTGTCACGAGTACATCTCAAAGCAAGTTTCGAAAAAGCTTGCAATTGATACTCCTGCTCTATTTCGCCTCTCCCCCTTAAAATTGTTGGGTCCAAAATTTTACTCAACTCATTCTTGTGAACGTGGATTTTTACGTACTCCGGTAATGGAATAGGTTGATCATCTACATTGTAAAGCCTCTGGCACATAAGACCAGCTAAGAGTTCAAGAAGAATAATTCCAAACGCATAGACATCAACCTTCTCTGTTATAATGCCCGATGTCATGTACTCGGGATCAGTATATCCTTTCCTCAAAGCAACAATATCTGGTTCCATTTCCACCTGTGATTCTCCAGGAGGCAGTGCTATGCAGAGTGAGAAATCGACAAGCTTAGCAACACCATGATGGTCTATGACAATATTTTGTTTGCTTAGTGTTGAGCTCCCAAGCTCCTTTTCCCAGCAAGATGAAGAAGAAGACCCAGCACAAGAACCGATCCCAGCCTTGTTCTTGTTCCTTATTTGAGCTCAGTTTATGACCACTTAAACACACTGGAACATGGCACCGTCGTCCTCGAGAAATGGCAACCGGATCTAGGCTCGCCGGAGATATTGGACCTCTCCCACTTCTACCTCTCCACCCAAGAATGTGCCAAGTCTCTTTGAAACAAGAAAGGTTTCCCCCTCTTATTCAAAATTCAAATTCCATGGGTAAGTGAAGTCCCAATCATAGGGTGCCATGTGGATTAAGTGGACCACCACTATATTCCACAAATCTTCACCTTGGGCCACCTTAATCCATTACCAATTTCTCCGGTTACAAGTGCTATCCATGTGTGTGTGGTCTAATAAATCATCATCGCTCACTCCAGCCAAGTACCTGCAAAACAACTAACCATTATCAATAGCAAGAATTGATAAACACTTGTTGAGTTTACCTGCCGCAAGTACCTTTGTCCCGACATCTGCAGGATTATCATCAGTTGCAATTTTAAGCAATGTAAACTCACCTGAAGCTAACTTCTCCCTAATGAAATGATACTTTACCTCAATGTGCTTAGACCTTTCATGATAAACAGGATTTTTACATAACATTAAAGCACTTTGACTATCAGTAAATATCATAGCAGTTTCATTTAAGAAGTTCAATTCACACAATAGTCCTTTTAACCACATGCATTCTTTTACCACTTCAGTGAGTGCAACATATTCAGCTTTAGTGCTGGAGAGTGTAACAATAGATTGCAACTGTGATTTCCATGTGATACAATTATCACCCAAACAGAAAAAATAAGAAGTGGTAGATTTCCTCTGATCTTTATCACCTGCAAAGTCAGAATCTACATATCCCTTAAGCTCAAGCTTATCACTTCTCCTTTCAAACACTAACCCCCTTTTAAGAGTTCCCGCTAGATATCTTAATAGCCATTTTAATGCAGCCCAATGAGGTTTACCTGGGTTAGACATAAACCTACTCAATAAACTAACTGCATATACAAGGTCTGGTCTAGTGGTAATCATAGAATACATCACAGAACCAATGGCATTAGCATAGGGAACATTACTCATTTCTTGCTTTTCATCTTCATTTTTAGGACATTGTGCAGATGATAAATTTATGTGTGCAGCTAATGGTATATTGACAGACTTAGCAAGTTTCATGCCAAATTTGGTTATCACCTTGTCTAAATAAGACTCTTGATTAATAGTCAGTCTATTATCAGCCCTATTCCTTTTAATAACCATGCCAAGAATCTTTCTTGCCTCTCCCAAGTCTTTCATGTCAAATTCCGATTTTAAAAGGTTTTTCATTTTAACAATTTCAGCGTTACTAGAACTAGCAAGCAACATGTCATCCACATATAACAACAAATAAACTTCACAGCCTATCTTACAGTTATTATAATACAAACATGCATCATATTCACTCCTTTTAAAACCAATTTTAAACATATAAGCATCAAATTTCTTATACCATTGCCTAGGACTCTGCTTAAGGCCATACAAGGACTTTCTAAGCAAGCACACAAGTTCCGACTTACCCTTCACCTCAAACCCTTGAGGTTGAGCCATGTAAATCACCTCATCCAATTCCCCATGAAGAAAAGCGGTCTTAACATCTAGTTGCTCTAATTCCCAATCATATTGGACAACTAAGGCTAAGACTAACCTGATAGTTTTATACTTAATAACAGGTGAAAACACCTCATTATAGTCTATCCCTTCTCTTTGAGTAAATCCTTTAGCTACCAATCTAGCTTTATATCTTAAAGGGTCATTAGCTTCTACTCCTTCTTTCAACTTGTAGATCCATTTACAATGGACTACCTTCTGATTCCTTGGTTTTTCAACCAACTTCCAAGTCTCATTTTGTTTCAGAGACTGGATTTCCTCCTTCATAGCCTTTTTCCAATTTTCAGACTTTTCACAATTGATCGCTTCCTCAAATGAAGCAGGTTCAACTGAATCTAAGGCTTCACCTGAAACTAAGACATAATCAATCAAATTAGAAGAGATGTACTTCATATTTGGTCTAACTTGTCTCCTCTCCCTATCTCTCACTAATTGGTAGTTTTCCAAATTAGTACCTGCAGATGTTTCTTGATCAGGGACTTCCGTTTCAGGAATTTCAGGAATTTCAAGTTCAGGTTGCTCTACCATGACTTCTTGTTCCGCTTCTACTTGAGGTTGGGTTTCACTACCCTCTGGATTATCTTCACCTAATCTCTTCACCTCAAAGTCAATCTTCTTCTCAGTACAAGATTCCCCCTTCTCAGTTTGTCTATTTATGGTCTTAAGACAAGGCATATCGAGTTCATTGAACTTCACATCTCGACTGTTGATAACTTTCATGCCCTTACCATCTAAAACCCATAACCTGTAACCTTTCACTCCCTCAGGATAACCTAACATGACACACTTAGTAGCCCTAGGGTCTAACTTACCCTCAACCTGATGTGCATAGGCCGCACAACCAAATACTCTAAGGTGTGACAAATCTGGAGGTTTCCCAGTCCACAATTCTTGGGGAGTCTTAAAGTCAACAGTACTAGAAGGTGACCTATTTATCAAATAGGCAGCGGTACAAACAGCTTCACCCCAAAAGCCTTTAGCTAACCCCGAACTAATCAGCATGCATCTAACTTTATTCATTAAAGTCCGATTCATCCTCTCAGCTACCCCATTCTGCTGGGGGGTAGATCTTACAGTCCTATGCCTTCTGATACCTCTATCCTTGCAGAAGGTATCGAACTCAAAGTTGCAAAACTCTAGACCATTGTCCGTCCTAAGAGTTCTTACACTTTTCCCCATTTGTTTCTCAACCAAGGCAATCCAGGACTTGAACTTACCAAAAGTGTCAGATTTGGATTTAAGGGGATACACCCAAACTTTCCTCGAGTAGTCATCAACAATAGATAGGAAAAATCTACTACCTCCATTTGTAGGATGTTTTTCTGGTCCCCACAAATCAGCATGAATGTAGTCTAAGGGTCTGTTAGTGTTGTGTTCACCTATCCCAAAGCTAACCCTGTGTGACTTTCCTAGAACACACGTCTCACAAAAGCTTAAAGGTATAACACTATCCTTTCCTAGTAAACTCTGATCACTAAGACACTTCAACCCCTTGTTTCCTATGTGTCCCATCCTTTTATGCCAAAGATCTGATCTATCTTCATAAGTTGTAGATAATGCAGACTCGTAGGCCTTTAACGCTTTACCTTCAAGGATATACAATCCATTCCTCTTGGGACCTTTCATAACAACTAGAGAGCCTTTACTCACTTTCATAGTACCGAAATGAGATCTGTACTCATAACCCTCATCTTCCAAAATGCCCAAGGAAATGAGGTTCCTCGCAAGGCCCGGGACATACCTGACATTCAGAAGAGATCTGATCATGCCATCATGCATCCTAATAGCAATATCACCAACTCCTTCCACAGTCTGTGTATAGTTGTCCCCCAAGTACACTTTCCTAGGCTTAACTTCTCTATAGTTATAAAACCAAGATTTAACAGGACTCATATGGACAGTGGCACCCGAGTCTAAAACCCACTCACTGTCAAAATCAATTTCAGACACATTCATCGCTTGTGGTCTATCAAGGGTATTGTCGACATTATCATCATCAAATGTCACAGTCATCATATGAAGACTATCAAAAGCATCACCTACAGCAACTAGGTTCTGATCATCACTCTGCTGAGGTCTATGTTTCTTCTTAAAGTCATCACAGTCTCTTTTGAAATGTCCAATTTTACCACAATAGTAGCATTTCTTAACACTCTTATCCCGAGACTTGGACCTACCCTTCGATTTTCCTCTACCCTTCTTCGTTTGGAAGTGGTTTTCTCTCGACTCTCTCGACTCATTTCTCCCTCTAAAACCACTAAACAAACTCTCTTCCCTCGAGCTGCTACCCCTTGACTCCCTCTTCATCTCGAGCTCCCTAGCCCTTAAAGCCTCAACTACAATATCTAAGGTCACAGTGTCCCTAGCATATGTAATAGCATTCCTAACATCTCTATAAGATTCAGGCATGGCATTTAGCATAATAGCAGCGAGATATTCATCATCAAATTTCTTTCCATTGTGGGTCAAACACTTGACAAGACTGTTAAATTCACTCAAATTAGATTCAAGATCCTTTCCTTGATCCAATTTATAGTTGAAAAGTTTTTGAATTAAGTGAATCTTCTTCGTTAAAGATTTTGTCAAAAAAAGTTTGTCAAGTGCTTCCCACAAATCTTTAGCAGTCGTATGCTTTTCAACTTGTCCCACTATATCATCAGATAAATGCAATATTATACAACTATGTGCAATTTCATTCATCTCAGCAATTTCATCAGGTTTTTCTAACAATGCTTTTGAATAAGTACTAGGGTCCTCAAGTGCTTTAGAAACTCTTTGTTGAATTAAAATAGCCTTCATTTTTTGCTTCCAAATGGAATAATCTCCCTTACCGTTAAATTGTGACAATTCAACACGAGAACCCATAATGCAAATAATGAAAATTCAAACAAGTTAACACAAAGCAATTACCCACACTCAAATGCAAGATCAAACCAATTTCACCAAAATTACTCTTCAAGATGATCACACAAATAATATAATAACAAGTAATACACGACAATTTCAAGAAATTAAGCACGTAGTCAAATTCCAATCCTATGTGAGTTCTACCAACAAGCAATGGTTACCGGCAAGGTAACCCCCAACACTATGTAGCCACCTCACAATAGCCTCTAGAATATGAAATACGTAATGAAAATAAGGGATAGCCAATGCAAACCGAGCGGACTTTTCAATGTCCGTATAATCAAGAGTTGATTTTGCAAAATGGACTTCGGAAATGGAACGAGCAGGTCGAGCTGAAGATTCTGTCGAAAAATGCCTCGCCGGACCGCCGCCGGACCACCGCGCCGGAGTTCTACCGCCCCTGCCGGAAAATTCTCAAAAAACACAGAAAGATGCTCCTCGTCGTCACGAATCCAACGGTGGTGACCGTTTCGCGATTGGAGCTCCCTACCGGCCGGAATCGCTGTTTTTCAGTTTACCAACATTTTCTTCTCCGGCGAATAACTTCTGTTTCAACCGTCGGATTGCCACCAAATTTCAGGCGAGTCTTCTCCTCAAAGAGCCCGTTCTAATGGCGGTGGCCGATCGTCGATCGGAGTTCTGGATCGGCCGGAATCCCACTTTTTCAGTCCGGTTTTCACAGCTTTCTTTCGCCGTTTGCCGCCGTCTCAGCCACCGGAATTGCTCCACCTTCTGGTCGAGTGTTCTCCACGATGAGGCGGTTCTTTTGGTGTTGGTCTTGCTCCGGTTGGTTGGCCGGAGGTCCGGTTTTGGAAAAATAGACAGTGATTTTTTTTCTTTCTCCTTTCCTCCTTGCTTCCAGTGGTCTGTGCTTCTCCTCTTGCTTTCTTTAGCCCAGCTACTTCACCATAGCTCTGATACCATTTGTTGAGCTCCCAAGCTCCTTTTCCCAGCAAGATGAAGAAGAAGACCCAGCACAAGAACCGATCCCAGCCTTGTTCTTGTTCCTTATTTGAGCTCAGTTTATGACCACTTAAACACACTGGAACATGGCACCGTCGTCCTCGAGAAATGGCAACCGGATCTAGGCTCGCCGGAGATATTGGACCTCTCCCACTTCTACCTCTCCACCCAAGAATGTGCCAAGTCTCTTTGAAACAAGAAAGGTTTCCCCCTCTTATTCAAAATTCAAATTCCATGGGTAAGTGAAGTCCCAATCATAGGGTGCCATGTGGATTAAGTGGACCACCACTATATTCCACACTTAGATCTCTGTGTATGATAGGTGTGTGGGAAATGATGTATGAAGATAAACGACAGCATTTGCGACGTCTGTTGCATTTTTAGTCGATTACTCCAAGAGAGTGATCTACCAATATTATGATCCCTTAAAAGAAGGTCATGAAGAAGACCATAATGGATCCCGATTTCATAGATAATAGCAGGTATTTCCAAATCTAAGCAGCAGCCCAAGACCTTCAAAACATTTTTGTGGCGGTTCATCAGCACCGTGATTACTATGTCGTTGACAGCATAAGACGCCCCTATGTCTCCGGTAGTGTAAGCATAAAACTTCTTTACCAGAATTGATCTTTGCTGAAAAATGCCGCTGATGTAATATCCTGTTCCATCCGCCATAACCGGTCCGGAAATAGCATTTTCTATACGAGTGAAATCGAAGTTTGTTGCTTTATGATGTTCTTCGACGGTGAAGACGCGATAAGGAATGTTATAATTACCATTAGAGGAAGCAATAAGCCCTTGTAACAGCTTGCCTCCATTTTCAATATACCAAGGCGATAATTTGTCATTCTTCCTAATCCTATTCGAGAACCTTATGCTTCTTTTCACCCACTCCATGAATAATTGTGAATGAGGAAACAAGCCAAGTCTTCAGAAAGATTCAGACTTCTTGTTGGGTTTTTTGATACCCAATAAATCCGGGCGATGATGTAAAACAGTTGTGGAAATAAAACGACACCTCGATAGATAGTTCGGCTCGATAACGACTCGGGACCACTCGAAGTGACTTAATTGATAGTTGCTCGTGGCCCAGTTGGATGACCCATTTGTGGTGATTTTGGGTCATAGCACTTGGGCTTGGGATTTATTGGTTTGGCCCATTTATTGGTGCCCTTAGCCCAAACCTAATATAAATCCGGTTGGCTCATTAGTCTGATAAAAGGGAAGCTGAAATTAGGGAATTTGAATTAAGAAAGAGAGGGAGAACGTGAGCCTGCAACTTGGAGCCTTGCTTGGTAGTCTTCATTGCCATTCACTTTCTTCTTCTTCTTCCTACATTGGTGTAACCAAGAAGTGTGTTGTTGAGTCGAGCTTGAATCGAGGTGTCGTATTGAAATGCTTACTGAGCCCGAAGTGTATCAAGGATTCAACAACATTTTCAACATGGTATCAGAGCTGGGCGTGATTTGAAAGGGCTGAAATCGGACCAGCTGAAGCATAGAAGAAATCGGACCGTAGTGCAACCGGAAGAAGCCGAACCAAAGGAGAGCCACTGTCCATTTTCAAAAACCCGACCTCCGGCCAACCAACCGGAGCAATACCAACACCAAAAGAACCGCCTCATCGTGGAGAACACTCGACAAGAAGGCGGCGCAGTTCCGACGGCTGAGACGGTGGCAAACGACGTAAGAAGGTTATGAAAACCGGACATAAAAGGCTGAATTCCGGCCAAACGAAAAAGCTGGTGGAGAAACCACCACCACCGGTGAACTCAGGGAGCTGGGGCGCACCTCCCTGTGTGGCGCGTCTTCCCGACGACAGCGCGTGGGTCCGACGGCCGGCGCGTGTGGTGGCTCCGGCGAGGTAGTTTTTGAGGCAGTTTGCTATTTTCAATATTTCTGACATTTTGGCGTTGTTAGATTTTCATTTCAGGTTTTGGAATTTTATTTGGACGAATTTGCCCTTGGTGGTTCGAAAGTTGATTCTTGGTTGCAGTGGTGCTGAATTTGGGACAAAGTTGGCGGTCTTAAACTTGATAAAATTTCGCATCTCTCGATCTTACGGACATTGAAAAGTCCGCTCTGGTAAATTGGCTGAAACTGTTTAAATTCCTGCAATAGCAGACCATCGTGTGGGTTGGTCATTAGGATTAGGGGTTGTTATTGCTTGACAATCATTGTCTGTTGCTAGAATTTAGGTTTTAGTTGTCTTACCTGCTTACGTGCTTGAGGTGTTAAGCTACTCTAAATTGTTTGTTCGGTCTTTTGATTGTGTATTGACGAATTTCCTATTTGTTGTGTTCTTTTGTTAATCCTGTTAGATTTCTTTTGACTTTAGGACCACTTGTTGTGGTTAATTGTCAATTTGTGATTTCTTGTTCATTTCGTGTCTTAAAATGACTGCACGTTTTGATTTGGGGGTTTTCGATGGGAAAGGGGATTTTTCCATTTGGCAACAAAAAATGAAGGAAATTTTGGTTCAACAAAAAGTTTCAAAAGTTATTACTGGCATTTATCCCGCTGATTTATCAAAGGAACAAACAGAAGAATTAGATGAGCTTGCTTACACTTCAATTATTTTACACCTATCTGATGTTGTTTTGAGAAAAGTTGGTAAACTTAAAACCACGAAAGAACTTTGGAAAAAGTTACAGGACTTGTATTTGCTTAAAACTACTTCTAACAAAATTTACTTACTCGAAAAAAATTTCAGCTTTAAAATGGATCTTACAAAGGGTTTAGATGACAATCTGGATGTGTTTAACAAACTTGTGCAAGATATTGTTAACTGTGATGAAGAGGTGTTTGAAATGTACAAGCCCATTATTTTACTTAATTTTATGCCTGAATCATTTAGAGAGGTTAAGAATGCAATTAAGTATGGTAGGGACAACCTAACACCTGAGATTGTCATAGATTCCCTTAGGAGTAAGGAGATGGAAATTAAGGCTGAGAAAGAGGTTAAAAGGAGTGGTGAATTGCATATGTTGAGGGGTCATGTTAAGCAAAAGTGTCATATTCAAAACAGTGGTGACTCGAGTGATGACTTGAGTGAGGATGGTGGTAAGCATAAAGGTAAAGGTTGGGACAAGTCAAGGTCCAGTATGGGTGGCAAGCGATGTTTCGGCTGTGGTAAGAGTTGACACTTTATAAGAGATTGTCCTAAGAAGAAGAAAAAGGGGAGAAGTGAGGCGAATGTGATTGAGTCTAGTTATGACCCTAGTGTGATTGAGGGTGATCCTTATTGATAGGGTTCCTAGTTACTGCATGTGCATCTGTGTGATCCTTTCTGCATGTGTGTGATTACTTAATTCGATACATTGTTTTGTGTAGCATTTCATGTTGTTTGATATGTGTTATTTTGCATGAATTTGTGTGTAATCAGTCTTTACTTAGTGTAATGTGTTGGCATGCATAGTGGGTTTGTGATGCATTAGTAGTGAGTGTGAGTGTGAGTATGTCTTTTGGTAATGTGTGGAGTAGATGCCTAATAGTGCATTGCTGAGATGTATGGGGGATGAGTGTGACATTTGAATGTCCTGTAAATCTTCTATCTGAAAATCCTGGCAAGGTGGAGTGTTGGAGACACTTTGATCACTTCTATTAGGTGGAGACCCATTATCCCCTTAGGTTGAGAGAAGTGATGTATTGATAGATGAGCATTCCATAAATTTAGGATCTATTCTTGTTTACCAGTTAGGCATGTGTGGTGACCAATCTAGTGTGCGTATGTGGCGGTGTGTTTGATATGTGTTCTCGAGGAGAGAGATACACGGAATGGGATAGGATAATTATGTGAGGTCTTTTCATGAGGTCATTTATGCATTGTAGTGTACATGTGTTGGCCGTCGTGTTTGATTAACTTGGAGTTAGTCTTATGTTCTTGTGTGAGCATGTTTGAAAAGATTTCTGTATTATCTTATGGTTATATCTGTCATTGCATGTTGTATGTTCTTGATTGATTACTGTGATTATCTGTCTTCTGCTTGAATATTTTTTGACCTTAGTCCTAGCGAGTAAATGGAGCAGGTATGGTGTGTGTTTTAAGTACGAGACACGAGGTAAGGTCTGTGATTCCAATTTTATTGGATTACCTTGATTGGGCAAGTATAAACATTGTGTTGTTTTTTCTTGCAGGTTGATTGGGTATCAAGGTGGAGATTTGTTGGGTTTTTTGATACCCAATAAATCCGGGCGATGATGTAAAACAGTTGTGGGAATAAAACGACACCTCGATAGATAGTTCGGCTCGATAACGATTCGGGGCCACTCGAAGTGACTTAATTGATAGTTGCTCGTGGCCCAGTTGGACGACCCATTTGTGGTGATTTTGGGTCATAGCACTTGGGCTTGGGATTTATTGGTTTGGCCCATTTATTGGTGCCCTTAGCCCAAACCTAATATAAATCCGGTTGGCTCATTAGTCTGATAAAAGGGAAGCTGAAATTAGGGAATTTGAATTAAGAAAGAGAGGGAGAACGTGAGCCTGCAACTTGGAGCCTTGCTTGGTAGTCTTCATTGCCATTCACTTTCTTCTTCTTCTTCCTACATTGGTGTAACCAAGAAGTGTGTTGTTGAGTCGAGCTTGAATCGAGGTTTCGTATTGGAATGCTTACTGAGCCCGAGGTGTATCAAGGATTCAACAACATTTTCAACACTTCTCTTTCCCGGAATCATCCAGGTCTTTGGTTTCACACTTCTCTTTCTCGAGTCATGCACGCAGACTAAGTATTTGTTGACATTGGTATAATTTTAGTGAGATTTAATAAAAGTTGATAAAATATGTTGTGGAATAAAGTAGCTCTCTTACTCCCTATTTGATATCGATAAAAATTAGATTTTTAGTAAATTTCGATAAAAATTATTATTATTTTTTATTTTACATTTTTTATTTTTTATTTTTTGAGGAAGAATTTCGGTTCTTTTAGTGTGGTCTTATAAGTTATAACTGAGCTCGGAGGAAAGAAGTCGACGAAACGGTTTTGCAAGGGCTTCAAACCTGAGTCTTCTTCTTGGTTGGGAAAACACAACAAACGGTATCAGAGCCATGTTTGGTGGCTGAAAATTGGTAGAAAAAGTCTCAAAAACGATGAAGCCAGAAGCAAGAAGAACCGATCAGGAAAAAGAGAAAACAGTGAAGCAGAGGATTAGCACCGATCAATGAGGAAAAAAGGAAAAAAACTCAAAACCGTGGAGAAAGAGAGCTAGTAGAGACCAACTGAAGTGGGAATCAAAGAGAGAGAGAAAAGGAAGAGGTGAGAAATCGACAAGCTTAGCAACACCATGATTGTCTATCACAATGTTTTTGTGGTTAAATCTCCATGGATGATAGGTGTGCAGAATGGCGAATGCAGTACGAAGGTAAACGAGAGCATTCCCAACATCTATCGCAATTTTTAGTCGATTACTCCACGAGAGTGATGTATCATCATCCTCAAACTTCCCTTCTTTCATAGATAATAACAGGTATTTTCAATTCTAAGCAACAACCCAAGATCTTGAAAACATTTTTGTTTCACTGTGACTACCATATAGAACGCTCCTGTGTCTTTGGTAGCATAAATACAAAACTTCTTCACCAGAATTGGACCGTTGCTGAAAATGCCGCTGATGTAATAGCCCGTTCCATCTGCCATTACTGACCTGGAAAAATCACTTCTTTCACCAGTGAAATCTTTGTTGCTTTATTAAGTTCTTCAACGGTGAAGACGCGATTAGGAATATCACTCACCATTAGAAGAAGCAATAAGTCCCTCTAACAGCTTGCCTCCATTTTCAATATACCATGGCAAAAAAATTTCATTCCTCCTTTTCAAGAACCTTAACATTCTTTTCCCCCCACGTCCATGAATTATGGCAAATGAGGAAACAAGGCAAGTCTTCAAAAATCTTCAGAAAAACAGTAAAGATAAACTTGAGATCAACTCCACGTCTACTATTGATGCACATCTCTTGACATATGTAGTTCCATTCATAGCTTTGAAGGGCATAATATTACCATGACAAGGCCATACAACCCCGAAGATAATCATAAATATAACAATCATTTTCCGCCTATGAAATGCAAAATAAAATTAAACTATGACATAAATGTTTCCTTCTTACTTCATTTTACAATAAAATGAAAGAAGAAAAGAAAAAAACAGAAAACAATCAACTTATAAGTGATAAATATGATCTGTTGCGCTTGAATCTGGAGAACTGATTCGGAAAGAATTTAGCACTTTGTGGAAATGTCACACTGCGTCAATGTATGATGTAGAACAGATGGTCTGAACAATTTGACAAAAAAGGGAAAAACAGTAAATTGTATATTTGGCGTTAATAATTTTGTTGAAAAGGAAACGACGAACTCGCATCCTGTCGTATATGTTGATTTTAACCATTTAGGACTTGAAAACAGTTTATTAAGTTTTAGTACTATTTTTATCATTTAGTTTATTTTGAATTCTTTATAATTTTAGTTTCTACTAGATTTTTCTTTTTAAACCATTATAAAAAAAATAAAAGGATTAACTCTTTGTTTTTACGCATCTTTGAATTAATAAATCTTCTTGAGTATATCTTTCGATATTATGTTCTTTAAGTTTTTTGCTCCAAATCGTTGTTTCGCGCGCTACATCAGTAAGTGTATCTATCTTTCATGTCATTCCAATTTTGAACAAGCCCTAGGGGTGTGGTTGAAAATTGTGACAACTCTTGTATGTCAATGTTTCTGTCACAACGTGTGAGCTTGTTCAAACTTCCACAGAGATATTTTTTTTATTTTATAAATTCCAAAGGAGGGATCTTCAATCTTAATCTCGACATCTAATTTACTTATACACCACGATTATCTCGGAGAATATTTCAGAAGGCTGGCATAATATAAAGACAACACAATCTCCACTAAGACAAAGTAAGATAATGCTACAAATCCACGGAGAACAGCATTCTCAACGGAATTCAATCAAACACAAAAAATTGGAATTCAACGAAACACAAAAAATTACCCATCTGATCCTATAAGATGGATAGAGAGACCAAAGTCATGGAATTGTGCATGGTCTAAAGATTGAAGCCAGAATTTTCGCACAATGGTATATAAGGATGTTTCACATATATAATTAGGTTATATTTGTAAGATTGTAAGTTAATTTGGAGAAGTATGTGATGAAACCATATATTCTGAAACTAAGCTAAATTGAGATCCAATCATGTTTACCATGACCCATATACAAGAGTAGTCCCTAGATATTAAGGTTATCACAGTCTAAACAAAAGAGAAACCCTTTTCGTAGGAATGGGAATTAACATTGTTTCAAATAATTTTGCATCCCGCTTTTCCTTTGAGTTTGGGACTATGGAAGAGTGGAGATGCGCATACTAACACCACATATACATTATACTCATCTAACAGAATTTTGACCGGCTACCTTAGAATTCGGACTGCCCTGCAAGAATAAATTTAATCCGGTTGCACCAGATCCATGGACAGCATGCTTGTTTCAAATCATATAAAGCGCACATATCCATTTTTGCCTTTAACCATTTACAAATTGCCTTAATTCGCGTTATGGACTTGTGGAGAGGCATAATCATCAAGTTTGTAAGACGAGTATTCCATTTAACTTTGGAAAATTAGTGAACACAACAATTTGATGCATGATACCATTCATATCACTATAAGTGCCTCAATTTTCTTAACAAGGCAATGCAATCATGAAGATAGCTGGGAAAATTGAAGTTAACTATGATAAAATAGGATATCTTCTTGCTTTCTTTAACCAGAAATGAATGAAGAAAATAAAAGAGACGACACATATATAACAAACTCGCAAGTTTAAGGAGTTGATGAATATTCAAGGAAACCTCAATTTACTGCTCCAATTAATGAGTCAAATAATCCCATGTTTAAGGAGTTCTCGAGACACGTGAGCTGGCCAACGAGCAAGGTGAATTTTTACTCTATTAAGTCTGGGGCGCTGCTATAGTGCCCACGCGGGCTACCGCCCCCCCATGTGAGGGGGCGGTAGCCCGCGCGGGCGAAGTAGCTTTATCCATTAAGTTTGATGCCTGTGTCTTAGTGAAGGAGAGATTGTCATAATTATGGGAATCAGTTCGATACACTTCAAGTATACTATGTTGAAAAATGGGGCTAAATGTGGCCTAATTTTGTTGAAATTGGAAGACAAAAGTTAGTCAAAAGGAGCCAACTTTTGACAAAAGACATGGAGCTAAAATGTGGCCTAATTTTGTTGAAAATTTGTCATGCATGCTTGTGAATTTTGCCTATAAATAGAAGGCTAAAATTCACTTGTAATGCACCACCAAAAACCACCACAACAAAGAGTGATCTTGTGTAGAGAGCAACACAAGAGAGGCATTTCACAAAATAGGAAGAAAAGTGAGTTGGAGAGAATAGCCTTTGCATAGGCAGATAAAAATACAGTGTTGTATTTTGTACTCCTCATTTTCGAGTTAGTGAAATATATTGGTGTGGGTCCGTGGACGTAGGCAAATTGCTGAACCACGTAAATCTTTGTGTTTCGTATTTGCATTTTATTTTTGCGTATTTATATTTTCTCAGTCCAATTTATTTGTGTCACATCGATCCTGGACGGGATTAGTTGCGTCCTAATTCCCAACAATTGGTATCAGAGCTTTGGCTCATTGAGATCTTTTGAAATTCTTAGTATGCTCTGTGGTTGCAGCTTTGACTGATCTTCCACATCAGAAAAGATTTCTTTAGACTGTTTTATGATTGAGTGTGAACAATGTCAACAGATGAGAAAATATCCAAAATTGACAAATTTGATGGTTCAAATTTTGGATTTTGGAAAATGCAAATGGAGGACTATCTGTACCAGAAGGATCTATACAAGCCACTAAAAGAAAAGCCAGAAGATATAAGCCAGGGGGATTGGGAGTTGCTTGATCGAAAAGCACTCGGCACAATCAGGCTGACGTTGTCAAAGTCAGTAGCCTTCAACATAAAAAATGAGAAGACGACAGAGTCTCTCATGGCAGCCCTTTCTAGCATGTACGAACAGCCATCTGCAGCAAATAAAGTCCACTTAATTAAAAAGCTGTTCAATATGAAGATGGCCGAAGGCGGAAGATTTGGGGAGCACCTAAATGAATTCAATGAAGTGACGGACCAGCTAAACACAGTCGAAATCACTTTTAGTGATGAAGTTCGAGCTCTGTTAATTCTTGGGCAGTTGCCAGACAGCTGGAATGGTACAGTCACAGCAATTAGTGGCTCTGCCGGAAAGTCAAAATTGAAGTTCGATGATGTCGTAAGCATGATCTTAACGGAGGAGATCAGACGACAATCAGAAGGTGCCTCAACTTCAGGATCGGCGTTGAACGTGGAAAGCAGAGGCAGAAATTCTAACAGAGGAAATGGGCGGGGCAACGGAAAATTCAGAAGTGGCAGATCGAGGTCCAGAAATCCAAACAATTCCAACAAGACAAAGGTTGTGGAATGTTGGAAGTGTGGGAAGACCGGTCATTACAAAAATCAGTGCACAGCACCTCCAAAAGAAAAGGAGGACATGACAGAAGTCAATGTTGTGGAAGAGGAAGCGGACGATGCTTTGATACGCTCTTTGGAGAGAAAAACGGAATACTGGGTGATTGATTCCGGAGCATCTTTTCATGCTACCTCAAACAATGAGTTTTTTGTAAACTATACGCGGGGTGATTTTGGTAGAGTCTATCTCGGTAATGATCAACCGTGTGACGTGGTCGGAAAGGGTGATGTACAGATCAAGATCAATGGATCTGTGTGGAAGCTGAAGGACGTGAGACATATTCCAGAATTGAGGAAGAACTTGATCTCCGTCAAGCAATTGTCGGGAGAAGGACATGTCACCACCTTCTCTGGTGATAACTGGAAGATCACCAAGGGCGCCATGATTATCGCTCGAGGCAAGGATACTGGCACCCTCTACACAACGACGGATGCTTGTGTGACAATTGCAGTTGCTGAAAGCAAGGAGGGCTCAAACTTGTGGCACCAGAGACTTGGGCATATGAGTCAGAAGGGACTCAAGTATATGCATGCAAAGGGGAAACTACCAGAGCTTCAGTCTACTGATATAGACTTATGCGAGAGTTGCATCTTTGGGAAGCAGACCAGGGTGAGTTTCAACACTAGTGGCAGAACTCGGAAGCAAGAAAAACTTGACTTAGTCCACACAGACGTCTGGGGACCAACCGCAGTTTCATCTATTGGCGGAAAGTCATACTTTGTGACTTTCATTGATGACCACTCGAGAAAAGTGTGGGTTTATTTCTTGAGACACAAGTCTGAAGTATTCGACGTGTTCAAGAAATGGAAAGCCATGGTGGAAAATGAAACAGGATTGCGAGTAAAGAAGCTGAGGTCCGACAATGGAGGAGAATATACGGATATGGCGTTCAAGAAGTTCTGTTACCAGAATGGCATCAAAATGGAGAGGACGTTGCCAGGGACTCCACAGCAAAATGGAGTTGCAGAACGTATGAACCGGACATTAACGGAGAGAGCCAGAAGCATGAGGTTACATGCAGGCTTGCCCAAACAGTTTTGGGCAGAAGCAGTCAACACAGCGGTGTACTTGATCAATCGAGGACCCTCGGTACCGTTGGAGTACAGGATACCGGAGGAAGTATGGAGCGGAAAAGAAATAAAACTTTCCCACATGAAAGTTTTTGGATGTGTCGCATATGTACATATTAGTGATCAGGCAAGGGGCAAGCTAGACCCCAAATCACTAAAGTGCACATTCATTGGATATGGCGGAGATGAGTTCGGCTACCGCTTATGGGATGACCAGAATAGAAAGGTCATCAGAAGCAGGGATGTCATATTCAACGAGAAGGTTATGTACAAGGACAGAAATGCAGTGCAGTCCGATGACACAGTACATGATGGTCCAACATATGTTGAGTTGGATGATGCTCCAGAAAGTAGTACGTCGCAGCAGACAGAGGAGGATCTGCAGTTACAGGAGCCTGTTCTAGAGACTGATGCATCACAGTCTCCAGTCCCTGTTCTTAGAAGGTCAACCAGACCTCATGTTCCAAATAGAAAGTACATGAGTTACATGTTACTTACTGATGCAGGTGAACCTGAATGCTATCATGAGGCATGTCAGGTCGGTGATTCTGGCAAGTGGGAGCTTGCAATGAAAGATGAGATAAAGTCTCTCATCTCTAACCAGACGTGGGAACTAGCCGAGTTACCTACAGGAAAGAGAGCTCTACACAATAAGTGGGTGTACAGAATCAAGGAGGCACATGATGGATCAAAGAGATACAAGGCGAGGTTGGTGGTCAAAGGTTTCCAGCAGAAAGAAGGAATTGACTACACGGAAATATTTTCGCCAGTTGTGAAGCTGACAACAATCAGATCAGTCTTGAGTATTGTTGCAGCAGAGGGTTTGCACTTGGAGCAGTTAGATGTGAAAACTGCTTTCCTTCATGGTGACCTTGAGGAGGAAATATATATGCAGCAGCCAGAAGGCTTCTCAGTCAAAGGAAAGGAGAAGCTCGTTTGCAAATTGAAGAAGAGCCTGTATGGCTTAAAGCAAGCCCCGAGACAGTGGTACAAGAAGTTCGACGGATTTATGCAGAAAAATGGCTACTTCAAATGTAATGCTGACCATTGTTGCTACTTCAGGAGATTCGAGTCCAGTTATATAATTTTGCTACTTTATGTCGATGATATGTTAGTAGCAGGCTCAGATATGGACGAAATCAAGAAGTTAAAGATGCAGCTGTCAGCAGAATTCGAAATGAAGGACTTGGGTGCAGCGAAGCAGATTCTCGGAATGAGGATTTACAGAGATAAGCAGAAGGGTATCTTGCAGTTATCTCAGGCCAAGTACATTAGTCAAGTTCTGCAGAGATTTAACATGTGCAGTGCGAAGGCTGTAAGCACGCCACTAGCTAATCACTTCCGTCTATCTAGTGATCAGAGTCCTAAGACAGAGGATGAGATAAACTTCATGGCTAAAATACCATATGCCTCAGCCATTGGAAGTTTGATGTATGCCATGGTTTGTACCAGACCAGATATTGCTCATGCAGTGGGAGTTGTGAGCAGGTTTATGGCAAATCCAGGAAAGCAGCATTGGGAAGCAGTAAAGTGGATATTAAGATATCTACGGGGAACTACTGATAGATGCTTATGCTTTGGACGAGGCGAGGTGGCTCTACAAGGGTTTGTAGATGCAGATTTTGCTGGCGAGGTAGATCGCAGACGAAGTACTACTGGTTATGTTTTCACAGTAGGTACTACTGCAGTTAGCTGGATTTCGCAGATACAGAAGATTGTTGCTCTATCCACTACAGAAGCAGAGTACATGGCAGTAACCGAGGCTAGCAAAGAAATGATCTGGTTACAGGGTTTGTTGGCAGAATTGGGATTCAGTCAGGAGAAGAATGTTTTGCACAGTGATAGTCAGAGTGCGATACGTCTGGCAAAGAATTCAGCATTTCATTCTAGAACCAAGCACATTGGACTCCGTTATCACTTCATCAGGTCTCTTCTAGAGGATGAAGTATTAACACTAGAGAAGATCCAGGGTAGCAAGAACCCAGCCGACATGATGACCAAGACAGTAACAAAGGAAAAATTGGAGCTGTGCTCAGCTTCAATTGGTCTTCTGAAGTGAAGACAAAGGAAATGACTCACACCATATTTCACAAGGAGTTGTAAGAAGGAGATATCTCAGGGGAAGCCACATTTGTCCCCAAGTGGGAGATTGTTGAAAAATGGGGCTAAATGTGGCCTAATTTTGTTGAAATTGGAAGACAAAAGTTAGTCAAAAGGAGCCAACTTTTGACAAAAGATATGGAGCTAAAATGTGGCCTAATTTTGTTGAAAATTTGTCATGCATGCTTGTGAATTTTGCCTATAAATAGAAGGCTAAAATTCACTTGTAATGCACCACCAAAAACCACCACAACAAAGAGTGATCTTGTGTAGAGAGCAACACAAGAGAGGCATTTCACAAAATAGGAAGAAAAGTGAGTTGGAGAGAATAGCCTTTGCATAGGCAGATAAAAATACAGTGTTGTATTTTGTACTCCTCATTTTCGAGTTAGTGAAATATATTGGTGTGGGTCCGTGGACGTAGGCAAATTGCTGAACCACGTAAATCTTTGTGTTTCGTATTTGCATTTTATTTTTGCGTATTTATATTTTCTCAGTCCAATTTATTTGTGTCACATCGATCCTGGACGGGATTAGTTGCGTCCTAATTCCCAACATACTAGGTGTCACCTTTATCTATTTTCGTGATAAGAAATAGATCGCAAATTTGAATAGTGAACCAATGAACAAATTATTTATGATAAAAAAATATAAGTTGTAGCACACAATGCTTCTTGATGCAAGCACCCAACTTATATTATCGCAGGTGATCATAGACACAGTAATTTGCAAGCTATCAATATTATATTTTGCAACAAATAAACAAAATCACAATTTATTTACTATAAAATATAACTGTATCATAATAAAATATACCAAAATGTACTATATGGACACACCATCGAACACATTTGCCACAACTACCAACAAATTAGCCATTCAATGGCGATTGACAACTAGAAACTTTCACAAAAGCACTTTCACGATGGCTATGCAACTGTAATTAGAAGTTGTAAGAAGTCAATCGGAAACTTAGCAGTACTCCACCAGCAATGCCCACACCAAGAAAAAACATTTATACAAATTTTTGAGTGCGTCAAAACGGATGAACATTCCTGTGAATCCTTACCAGTTCTTTTGCCACGTCGATTATCTCTGGCCTATCTGCTCCTTTGTCACGAGTACATCTCAAAGCAAGGTTCAAGAAAGCCTGCAATTGATGCTCGTGCTCTAGTTCGCCTCTCTCCCCTAAAATTCTTGGGTCCAAAATTTTAATCAACTCATTCTTGTCCACGTGGTTTTTCACATACTCTGGTAATTCAATAAGTTCATTATTTTCAAGGTCGAGACTCTTGGACTCAACACCAGTTAAGAGTTCAAGGAGAACAAGTCCAAACACGTAGACATCGACCTTCTCTGTTATAATGCCTGACACTGCGTACTCGGGATCAATATGTTTAAACGTCCCAGCAAGCTCTGCTTTCATCTGTGATTCTCCGGGAGGCAATGCTACGCAAAGTGAGAAATCGACAAGCTTAGCAACACCATGATCGTCTATGACAATGTTTTTTGTGGATAAATCTCTATGGATGATAGGTGTGGGAAATGCAGTATGAAGATAAACGAGAGCATTTGCAACATCTTTTGCAATTTTTAGTCGATTACTCCAAGACAGAAATCTACCAATATTATTCTCTAAGTTCCCTAATTGATCCCTTAAAAGAAGGTCATCAAGAAGTCCGTAATGGGTCCCGATTTCATAGATAATAGCCGGTGTTTGCAAATCTAAGCCGCAACCCAAGATCTTCAAAACATTTTTGTGGTGGTTCATCTGCACCGTGATTACTATGTCGTTGACAGCTTCGGGCGGCATAATATCATGCCACTTCTTCACCAGAATTGACCGTTGCTGAAAAACGCCGTTGATGTAATAGCCCGTACTGTCCACCATAACAGGTCTGGAACTAGCACGTGTTGCACCAGCGAAATCTAAGTTTGTTGCTTTATTAAGTTCTTCAACGCTGAAGACACGATAAGGAATGTTATACTTACCATTAGAGGAAGCAAGAAACCCTTCTAATAGCTTGCCTCCATTTTCAATATACCAAGGAGATAACTTGTCATTCTTCCTTTTCGAGGATCTTATCCTTCTTTTCGCCCACTCCATGAATAATCGCGAATGAGGAAACAACCGCCCTCAAAGCATAACTCCAAGTGGCAAGGGAATGAGTGGTAAGTGCTCAACGCGGCTGTGTGCTTGGTTCAATTCCCCGCAAGGTGGGATTGACTTTGTGACAAGCGGGAGTTATTGAGATTTGCTCATGCTTACCATAAGCCCTTCCATCTTGCCTACTTGGAAGCATAACCTGGATTTACCTTCCCGAACCAATGACCTTGGGCGTGGTCGGTTCAGGCTCTCAGGGTGTGGACTACACCTTTTTTTTTTTTTTTTTTGGCGAATGAGGAAACAACCAAGTATTCAAAAATATGACTTCTAAGATTAAGCAACCTTGGGGGCCCCAGTACTTTTATTCCATCGAGGTCTTTGGTTTCGCACTTTTCTTTCTCGGGTAAAACGGGCAAAAGAAAATCATCCAGATCTTCTATCTCACACGGATTTGTTTGAAGTATAATTTTAGAGAGATATTTTTGGGATATTTTTAAGTGATATTGTTATTTTGTCACATGATGAAAATATTTATTTTATCACTTACTTTTTCACCATTCAATGAATATGTAATAAGTCACAATATCACTTAAAAATATCTCCTTAAAATCATTCTTTGTTTGACAAATGATTTAGCCTCTGTTCGGTTGTGAATTAAATTGTCAAATTAATACACTAAAAGATAAAAAAGACAACAAATTTAATTTACACAATTTCTCAAATCACTTTTTAACCATCCATATTTTCTCTCTCCAATTACACAATTTTTTAAATCACTTTTTAACTCCACATCTTACCTAAAAAATACAGATAAATCAACAAAATAAATTAAATTCCTCCCTCACCGCCGCCGAATAGACCCTATAAACCATTTGCACACAAAAGAAAGCTCACCCACGTGATAGACAACCATATCAAATTCAAATAAAGAATATTCTTGAAGATTATCTAGCAAGATAATTGACGTCCAAAATAAAACTAGTGCTCGAACTGTTGACTTCTCAACTCTCATTTGTGAGTAGAAAAAGTTGTGAAAGTACTAAATGTGGGTCCACAGGTATATCAATGAATTTTAAATTGACCAGTTTGCATTATTATAAGGATTTCATGCATAAATTGATTCAACACTCTGAACGTTGTTAGAGGCTGAGATATGACCCACCTGATGCGAAATGGTTGGCGGTTTTAGAATGTGGTTTGTAAACCACTGATTATTTATTTTTATTTTTTTTCATCCAAACGAATGCAAACAATGTGCTTGGCGGCTCCCGGCGTCGTTATTTTGATTTTTTTGTATTTTCGAGGTAGAATTTATAGTTAAGTAATTTTGAAAAATATGTATAATTAAAAAATGAGTTAGAAAAACGTATTGATTATAATAGGTGTTATAACACCTCTTGTTGAACGCATTGAAAATTATATTTTTAATAAATTATAATAAAAATTGATACAATTTTTAATTGAAAAATTATGAATCCTATAAAATATATAGTTAAACTTAATTATTATTAACTTTGAATTGAGAATAAAATCAAAATTTAATCTAAACCAAACAATGGCTCGACACACACACACATTTATATATATAATCTCAACGTTTTAATAAATTTTTAACTATTTCCAAACAAGCATTAAGATATTGTTTGTTCCAATATATTTTGAAGAGTTTCTGTGAGAAAATGTAGTTAAAAAGTAATGAATCTTACAAAAATGTATGATTGAAAATGAATTTAAAGGGGGGAAAAAAAAGCTTGAACCAAACAAAGCTCTAAATTGCTATTTTTGTAAATAAAAATGTGAACAAACATTCCGTCTAATTAGAAAACATATTCAAACATAGGAGTTGCTAAGGCTTGATTTGGACATTTGAACTTGCCATAATTAGAAGAAAAACAGTTTTTCAAGTTGCAAGAAGATGTGAGAAACCCCTCCCAATGCCTCCCCATGTGTAATTTTTAAAAATTAAAAATTAAAAATTTGTAAAGACGTGGGAAGAATCAATGTTAAGGTAAATTTTTATCTGATTAACATAAAAAAGTAGGATATCATAAAATATTAGCCTCTGCTTGGCAAATCATTTATAAAGGATTGTTATAAATAACAATATTTCATTTGTCCATCTTTATCTTTATGTATTTAAAAGTAAAGTAGTGATTTAGTGTGAACACATGATGTAAACATAATATGATTAACTATTTAATTAATACAAGTTTGTTACCCTCCTCGTGACGAGGAGGATAACAATTTTCACAAAAGGGGACGGTGGAGCCACCCCCTTTGTGAGGGAGTTGGGAAATTTGATCCCCTCTCAGTCGTGGGAGGGGATCCATTTTTTTTTTTAATATTTATTTGGGTAATTAATGCATGTTTGACTATAATATGATTAATATTTTGGTTAATGTATGTTTAACTATTTAAGTTTGCATTTAGATTATATTTGAACCACTATTATATTTATCTAGGTTTATTAAAAAAATTTAGTTTTTTATTATTTGTTTTTTAAATTAAATAGTCAATGTAATTTTTATTGCAATAGTTTTCTGGATATATATTTTTAAATATATTTTCCCCATTTTTTATAAATACAAACAAACATTATTTTCAAACTTATTATGTAATTGATTAAATCTTTATCTTATTTTAATTTACAAAATTTTCACTTAAATATTCTATTTGACCACTGGTTATGTAAAACCCCGAAATTTCAAGTATTTTTTTTTAAAATAATAATTAATGAGTTCAACAAAAGTGGCAGTTCAAACAAAAGTTCTTATTCGGTGGCAAGTACACAACTCACAGGTCCTCACCTAACACAACACTCCTTGTCAAGCTATCGAAAGATTCCCGTCAATCCTTTTTAAATCAATAGCTACCTGAAAGGTTAGATGAAGTGGGGTGAGCATACACTTTCCCAGTGAGTAGAATATGTTGCACATGTGCTATTGCACGTTCGGATATACAAGTCAACCTTACATACTCAAGACCATTTCAATGTATGTATGCATGTATCATTTGAAAATCCCCAGTCAAAGTAACACAGCTCGATATATAGTTAGAATATCCGTATATCAAAATTAATTGACAAATCAAGATCGTGATGTGTTGTAGGCACCGTATCACCGGCTGCTCAAGCAAAGTATCCATATCTTAAGAGTCAATTATAATTGAGATATCCCTTAGGTATCGTATCATCGATAACCCGTACGCCATAGATATTTTCCAATATTAATAACTGCATACTACACTGTAATGCATGACATGATGGTTCCACTACGGTGCTCATCTCGTACCCCAAATGCTCAAACATAACATATCGTAATTGGTCAGAACCAATAACTTTCATCATACAAGTCCCACGTGGGATCTCACATATTTACACATCAACATACCAACATGCCTTATCATTAGGCAACTCAAGTAAATGATAACTTATCTAGAATCACGAGCGGGGTACATTGGAGCAATCGTAGTCCATTATACATCTGATCAATGCTTTTTAAAAAAGATGAGTCATATATCTTCAATTTCTCATTCCATCTCATTTATTCAAATCTTATTTCAGTATAACTCTAAGCTATCAACATGCGACAAATATTCATATGTTCTATTCAAATATATACCAAGTATGTGTCGCATAAGTATCCAAAGAAATCATATAATTCTTGTAAACATATCCAAATCATATTCAACTAATTCAAGTAAACATATCCGACTCACATATTGTTGAGAATTAAGGGAGTCAACCAAGTCAAAGTCAAACAAGTCAACCCTCGATAAGAATATCGGTGGGGCCTATGACAAGATCCAAGGCCAAAGAGGTCCAAGAGTTGATGGCGGGACTCATTCTCAAGCTTCGAAATCAAGTCCACGTGGAAGAGAGCAAGATTGAGGTCAATTGCTTAATTTTGGAAGCTCGGGGAATTTCGGTCGACCGAAAGTCACTTCGGTTGACTGAAACTCTACAGAGATTTTTGAGGTAGTCTTAGTTGGGTTCGGCTGAGCGGCGTACGATCGAAAGTGTCATTTTGATCGACAATGTGTTATATCGAAATAGTTTCGGTCGACCGAAATGACGACCATGTGTTATATCGAAATAGTTTCGGTCGACCGGTTTGGTCGACCGAACGTTCCCGGGTTCAAAATGCGGGGTTTTGTGCAATTTTCCAAACTTCTTGTTTCCACTTTTGTAATACAAATTGTAAATTTCTTAAAACCCTAGTTAGTTTTTGGAACATCAAGAACACTCCTTGGAGAGCTTTTAGAGAGGTAAATTCCTTTCTTCACTTGTAACTATTCTTGGAATTTTCTTCAACTTTTATGTTGAGAATTTATCTTGTGTATTTGTTGTTGTTTATTCCACAAAATCTTAGTATTTGTCTTAATCTTTCCATTGAGCTAGTGTTCACTTTCCTTATAATTTTGGTTGGGTTAAACTTAGGTCAAGATTCTCCATTTTTACCATTTTTAGCTTTCTTGGGTTGATACAAAAATTATTGTGGAAATTTTTGGTTTAAATACCAAGGGGGTTCACATTATTTGGTATCAGAGTTTGGTTCTAAAAATTGGTAGTCCTATCTTTAAATTTTTGTTGTTCTTGTTATTCTCCGCATCAAAAAAACAAAAACAAAAAATAGAGAAAAATTGGAAAATTTGTAAGCCCATGAATATTTCTTGATTTCTACATATTGGGCATTGTTGTTATTATCAATTTGAAAAGTTGTTGGAGTTAAATTTGAACAAACACTTGAAAATTATAAACTATTCAAGTTTGCATCATAAGTGTTTAACAAAATGTCTCAAAAAGTGTTTCCATATTGAATCCTACCTTTCATTTACCAAACACATTCCTAGTTGAATTCCTTGTGTCTTACATTAAGCTTATTGTGACCATAACCTTGAAAACTTTGTTGATCAAGTTCAATTTCTTCTTGTATTATAGCAAGCAAATAAATTCTACTTGCTATTATGTCAATCCTTCCTTTGCTTTCTTGTTGTTTGTGGAATTTGTGCTACGCAAGAATTGAATTCTCAATTTAGTTGAATTACGTTCCTTGGAGAGTTTGGGTAAGAAAGTGAGCAGTGGTAAAAGGCAAGAGTAGTGAGCTCATTAAAGGGAAAAAGCCTAATTGAGTGGAACACGAGCGAAAAGAATTTGTGAGGACACTTGCACACTTACACTCCATGGCTAATACACATACTTCAAGTGGACAAGATTCTAATGCACAAACTCAAGATAATGGATATGATACAAGCTCTCACGGTTACCATGGAGGATATGGGAGGACGATTGGAGGGGAGGTTAGCAAGGTTGGAGACTAGGAGGGAAGTTCCACCTCCAAGGGATGATAATGTTAGGAGGAGTGACAGGAGAAGGGCTAGAGATGAGTATGAGGATGATGATTTTGATGTTGATGATGATGAATTAGAAAGTGAAGGGGGTAGTGACCAAAATTGGAACATTGGTAGGAATATAGGAGGTAGAAATGTGAGGGGATTTGGTCGAGGTCATTGGAGGAACCCTAGAGGTAGGGATGGACTGGATGGTAATCTTGGGAGTATAAAGATGAAAATTCCTTCTTTTCATGGGAAGAGTGATCCATATGCCTACTTAGAATGGGAAAGGAAAATGAAATTGATTTTTGAATGCCATAGGTATTCCGAGGATAACAAGGTTAAGTTAGCGGCAGTGGAGTTTACCGACTATGCCGTAGCATTGTGGGATAATTTATTGCTCACTACGAGAAGGAATCTAGAGGGTAGTGTGGATACTTGGGATTAATTGAAGAGTCTTATGAGGAAGAGATTTGTACCAAGTCACTACTATAGGGGGCTCTATCAAAGACTACAAACTCTTACTCAAGGAACTAGGGGGGTAGAAGATTATTATAAGGAGTTGGAGAAGTCCTTGATGAGGGCTAATATAGAGGAGGATAGAGAAGCCACCATGGCTCGATTTATGAGTGGATTGAATAGGGAGATAGGCAATGTGGTGGAATTACACCATTATATGGAAATGGAGGAGGTGGTGCACATGACTATTAAGGTGGAGGCTCAATTGAAAAAGAAGGGACAAGAAAATTTTTTGGGAAGTCCTAGTTCCACTTGGAAATCTAAGTAGGGGAGTGACAAGGTTGATAAAACACCACTTAAAGACAACATTGAAACCTCCAAGGAGAAGGAAGTCGTTTTCGTCAAGGATAAGCCCAAGGTTATTCCTACAGCTTCTAGGAGTTGGGATGTTGAATGCTTCAAATGTAGGGGACGGGGGCATTATTCTTGAGAGTACCCTAACAATAGGGTGATGTTTATTAAAAATGGGGAGTGGTACTCGAAAGATGAAGAGGACGAAGAGAGAGTGCAAGGTGGAGATGATAGTGATGGCGAGGAAGAAGAGGTGGAGGGAGTTGTTAGTCCACCCAAGTCTTTGGTCACCATTAGATCTCTCAACACCCAAACTAAGGTGGATGAGACTGCTAAGCAACGAGAGAATATTTTCCACATTAGGTGTCTTGTGAGGGACAAAGCTTGTAGTCTCATCATTGATGGGGGAAGTTGCACCAATGTAGTTAGCACTAGTATGGTAGAGAGGTTGGGATTACCTTTAATGCCACATCCTAGTCCTTATAAGTTACAATGGTTGAGTGATTATGCTGAGTTGAAGGTAAGCAAGCAAGTACTTCTTACTTTCAACATTGGGACATATGAAGATCAAGTACTTTGTGATGTGGTTCCCATGCAAGCTACACATATATTATTGGGTAGGCCATGACAATATGATAGGAGAGTATTGCATGATGGGAGGAAAAATAGGTATAGCTTCCAAATGAATGGGAAGCCCGTAACACTACTACCTTTGAGCTCGGAAGAAGTTTATAAAGACCAATTGAAACTCAAGAGGGAGGAGGAAGAGGAAAAAGAAAGAAGAAAAAAAAGATGGAGTTGAGTGGGGCACAAAAAGAGAGTGAAAAAAAGAGGGGAAAAGAGTAGTGAAAAAAATGATAGGGTGAATGAAAAAAGAAACAGGGCAAAAGATGTTGAGAAAAAAAAGGATTTTTTATGCTAGTAAAGATGATGTGGAAAGAGCGTTAAAAGAAAATCATCACATTCTTTTGATGGTGTATAAAGAGTCTCTCCTTACACTTGATGAACCTCATACTTCCCTCCCTCACTTTAGCTATTTCTTTGTTGCAGGAGTTTGAAGATGTCTTCCCGGAGGATATGCCTAGTGGACTTCCACCCATTAGGGGCATCAAGCATCAAATTGACTTCATTCTTGGATCCATCATTCTAAATAGACCAGCATACCGAAGCAACCCGGAAGAGACCAAGGAACTCCAAAAACAAGTCGAAGAGTTGATGAGCAAAGGATATGTTCGTGAGAGCATGAGTCCTTGTGCCGTTCCCGTGCTATTAGTGCCCAAGAAGGATGGAACATTTAGAATGTGCGTCGATTTCCGAGCCATCAACAACATAACGGTAAAGTATCAACGCCTCATTCCTCGATTAGATGACATGCTACATGAATTGTATGGTTCTTGCATTTTTAGCAAAATTGATTTGAGGAGTGGATACCACCAAATTAGGATGAGAGAAGGAGATGAATGGAAAATCGCTTTTAAAACTAAATATGAATTATATGAGTGGTTGGTTATGCCCTTCGGTCTCACTAATGCACCAAGCACTTTTATGAGATTAATGAACTATGTTTTGCGTGCATTCATTGGAAAGTTTGTGGTAGTTTACTTCAATGATATTGTGATTTATAGCAAGAATTTGAATGAGCATATTGAACACTTGAGAAGTGTACTTTTGGTTTTAAAAGAAGAAAAATTGTATGCTAATCTCAAAAGTGTAATTTTTGCATGGAGAGTGTTGTTTTTCTTGGCTTTGTAGTTAGTACTAAGGGAATAGAGATTGATGAGGAGAAGATCAAAGCCATTAAGGAATGGTCCACTCCCAAAAGTGTCACCGAGGTAAGAAGTTTTCATGGGTTAGCTAGTTTTTACTGTCGTTTTGTCAAGAATTTTAGCACACTAGCTTCACCACTTATCGAGGTTTTCAAAAAGCATGTTGGGTTTAAATGGGGGGAGGCACAAGAAAATGCGTTTAATGAAATGAAGGAAAGATTGTGCACCGCCCCGGTTTTATCTTTACCTAACTTTGATAAAACTTTTGAGATTGAATGTGATGCGTCAGGCACATGTATTGGAGCAGTTTTGATGCAGGAAAAAAGGCCGGTTGCCTACTTTTGCGAGAAGCTCAATGGAACCGCCTTGAACTACCTTACCTATGACAAGGAGCTCTATGTGTTGGTGAGAGCATTAGAGACATGGCACCACTATTTGTGGTCTAGGGAGTTCGTCATTCACACCGATCATGAATCGTTGAAGCACTTGAAGGGGTAAGGGAAGTTGAGGAAGAGGCATGCCAAATGGGTGGAGTACGTGGAAATCTTTCCCTATGTCATCAAATATAAACAAGGCAAGGAGAATGTGGTGACCGATGCCCTTTCTCGAATGTATGCTCTTATTACTACCTTGAGTGCCAAGTTATTGGGTTTTGAGAGTGTTAAAGACTTATATGTGCATGATGTGGATTTTGCAAGTATATTTGTTTCATGTGAAAGGGTTGCATGTGACAAATATTATAGGCATGAGGGGTTTTTATTTCGTGAAGTTAAACTTTGTGTGCCAAATTTCTCATTGAAGGAGTTGATGGTGAGGGAGGCCCATGGAGGGGGTTTGATGGGTCACTTTGGGGTGAGGAGGACCTTGGAAATCTTTCAAGAACACTTCTTTTGGCCTAAAATGAGGAGGGAAGTTGGGAGAATTTTTTCTAGGTGCATAACTTGTAGGAAGGCCAAGTCCAAGGTAGAGCCACATGGATTATATACACCCCTAGCCATTCCTAGTGATCCGTGAACCGATATTTCTATGGACTTTATCTTAGGTCTACCTAGGTCTATGAAGGGGAGCGATCCCATCTTTGTGATAGTTAAACGATTTAGTAAAATGGCACACTTCCTTGCTTGTCATAAAACCGATGATGCCACTCACATAATCGACCTATTCTTTAAGGAAGTAGTGAGACTCCACGGGATTCCTTGGTGCATTGTGTTGGATAGAGATGTCAAATTTCTTAACCACTTTTGGAAGGTTTTGTGGGGAAAATTGGGGACTAAAATTTTATTTTCCACGACATGTCACCCCCAAACCGATGGCCAAACCGAAGTAGTTAATAGAATATTAACATAACTTCTTCGCGTTATCCTTAAGGGAAACCTAAAGAATTGGGAAGAGTGTTTACCTTTTGTTGAATTTGCGTATAATCGAAGTGTTCATTCTATTACTTCTTTTTCTCCATTTGAGATTGTTTATGGTTTTAACCCATTAACTCCTTTGGAATTGATTCCTTTGCCTATTGATAAAAGAGGTAGTTTAGATAGGAAGAGAAAGGCGGAGTTAGTTAAATATCTCCACGAGAAGGTCAAACTCCAAAACGAGAAGAAGAATGAAAGAGAGTGTCCTTCAAGGTCGGTGATTGGGTATGGTTACATTTGAGGAAGGAGTCGTTCCCTAATCAAAGAAAGTCAAAATTGCAACCACGTACTGATGGCCCCTTTCAAATCATCGAGAAGATTAATGACAATGCCTACAAACTTGACCTCTCAGGTGAGTACAATGTATCGGCTTTTTTTAATGTTTCTGACTTATCCCCTTTTGATGCAGGTGAAGATTCGAAGTCGAATCCTTTTTAAGAGAGAGAGGATGATAAGAATCAATGGAGTCAACCAAGTCAAAGTCAAACAAGTCAACCATCGATAAGAATGCCGGTGGGGCCTAACAAGATCCAAGGCCAAAGAGGTCCAAAATTCGATGGGGGGACTCAGTTGGGTTCGGCTGAGAGGCGTACGACCGAAAATGTCATTTCGGTCGACCATGTGTTCGACCGAAATAGTTTCGATTGACTGAAAGTTCCCGAGTTCAAAATGCGTGGTTTTTTGTGTAATTTTTCAAACTTCTTATTTCCACTTTTGTAATACAAATTGTAAATTTCTTAAAACCCTAGTTAGTTTTTGGAACATCAAGAACACTCCTTGGAGAGCTTTTAGAGAGGTAAATTCCTTTCTTCACTTGTAACTATTCTTGGGATTTTCTTCAACTTATATATGGAGAATTTATCTTGTGTATTTGTTGTTGTTTATTCCACAAAATCTTGGTATTTGTCTTAATCTTTCCATTGGGCTAGGGTTCACTCTCCTTAGAATTTTGGTTGGATTAAACTTGGGTCAAAATTCTTCATTTTTATCATTTTTAGCTTTCTTAGGTTGATACAAAATTGTTGTGGAAATTTTTGGTTTAAACACCAAGGGGGTTCACATCACATAACATTCAACGAATCCAAATAAACACATTCCACTCACGGTTTATTGGATGAATATATCCATAACGGCTCCTAGAATTGTTTCTCTTGGAATGGAAGCATTCCTCGGCACGAAGTATGTATAGGAATAAGAAAATAACTCCTAGCACATAAGTCTTCATGAGTGTCATAATATATCATTGGAAAGATTATCGAATCTGGAGTTCAACCTTTTTTACGGATTGCAAATCATAGTTGTAGATCAAAAGTTATGGCTGAACGAAGTTATGTTGCTGGGTAGTCCATTTGGTGTCTACACCACCTGATTTGGTGTCGGCACAAAAGTGTCAGAATAATCGTTTTAAACCCAGATGAACATGGCGTCGACACAAAACCAATAGGTGTCGACATGAAGCGTATTTTCAGAGTTTGAAATCCATATTTCTTAATTACTTTGATCCAAAATCATTTGTTTTGATAAAGGGCTTTGAGAAAACATGTTCGCCAATAAAAAGGATGAATTATAACGGATTGAAACATGATTTTGGCATAAAATAAATACTTAGGGTTTGAAAGAGAGCAAGATGATTCAGTGGCGTTTTGGATATGATTTCTGGCATATTTCTTCATTCAAACTCCTCCCTATCTATAGAAGAAGAAGGATGCACGAATGGAAGGCTGGAGCTTGGATGTAGAGGATTGGAGCCTTCCTTCAAGGTTAAGAAAACATTTTTTAATGGCCAAGCTTGAGGTGGCACTCCATTTTCATGCAACTGGAGGTGTCCTAAGGAGATAGAAGGTGACTCATGTGAGCTAAAACAGGATATGGAGGATTAATGTCCAACTCATGCTCCTTGCTTTCCAGATTTTACAGTTTCAGGGTGCCATGTTTGAGGTCAGAGTCGTGGTATCAAATGAATTCCAAATTGGGTGTTCTTGGTCTCATTTCAAAGTACTCATATAGTATTTTCATATGAAACTGGTTTCACACTATTTGGTTAACCGGGGTGAGAGTTATTGCGTCTCAAAGTTGACCCTTCGAAACTGTCTTTCCGGGTCTTACGGTTGCAACGCCAACTTTGAAAATTCGCCACAAACTGTATATTAATCGGAATGATGAATGGATTACAGATTCTCGAAGTTCACTTCGAGTACTTATCTGTACATATGAGATATGTAATTATTTGAGGTCGGAAGATTTCAAACGAATTTCCTAAAGATCGGCGTTAAAACACATTTTTTGTAACTTTTATTTAATTAAAAACTCCATTTTTATTTCTTTAACTTTCAAAATAATTAAATAAATTCTAAAACACTTTTATTACGTCATAATAGACAACTAAGGATGCCATAATTTTTCGAGTCATTACACTGTAATTACATAAATAATCCAATTTCAATTGTGTCTAAAGTTTAAGCTTGAGCAATTTCATCTAAATTATCTAATATTAATCTTAATATATATATATATATATATTAAAGTAGAATAGCCGTCACAAAAATTCGCACATAGTTTCCCACCAAAATAACTTTCTTGTGGAATTTTTTGCCAAAAAAAAATGTATTAAATAATTTAGCAAATATTATGGTACATATGCTATTAATGACATCAATATGTTATTTTTTTAATGTATAAACTATTTTTTTATAATAATAATTATTATTTCTTTGATAATTATTGTATTATTTTGAAATCAAAAAATATGTAATATGGATTTCAAATCGAAATCTCAACGAGAAGTTTAATTCAAGTTAACACGTGAGAGCAAATAGTAAACATATAATCCGTAAAATTGTCTCAAAGATCAAACGTAAAAGTTTTATTATATTTACTTTACTTCAATATCATTCGTTATAAATTATATCATTTAAGTCCTGTATTATCAATAATTTGTTTACTAAATTTAATTTAATCATAGATGATTAATTTCAATTCGAGTTCTTTTTCTCATCAAATTAAAAAAATAATAAATATACCAGTTTTTGAAGTAAATTCCATCAAGTTGTGTTAATTTTACAACTTAAGATTTCAATCAATTTATTTATCATTTTGACATTATTTTTATTTATTTACTGATTATGTTCATTTTCAATTTTTAACAAATAGTTCATATAATTTAATTTAGATTTTCATTAATATTTTTGAAAATGCTCTTATATTTATTTAATTTAGATTTTCATTAACAAAAGGCTCATTATATATATTTAATTTATATTTACATTAATAATTTTTTTTAATTTTATTGACATATAATTAAATATGCATACAATTATATTCAATTAAATGCATTGCATATACAAATTAAAAAAAAATATATTAATTATGCAAAGATTCTCTTCGGTTGAATTTTACTTTTGTGCATCGCAACTTTTGATGTTGATTTTCACTTTCGTGCATCATCAATATTGTTTAATTTGTAATTATATTCATTTAAATATAGGACCGCATATATTTAATTTATTGCAATTACCTTATTTTATGTAAATTAGAATATTTTGAGGGTTACTATTTCTATTCATGGTAATAAAAAAACATTTAGACAAATTTTTGTATTTATTTTATGTAAAAATTGCATTATTTAATTTAATTTTGAGCAATTGTTTAAATGTATTTTATCGATAACAACTTTCGCGCATCACACGGGTGTGGGCAACCACAAACTGTATGAACAATTTAGTATTTAAAGAAGTTTTCCAAAATTTATGAGAATTCTAATTCATTTCTACTTTGAGCATTTGTTGACAATTTTAATCATTAATCAAAAGCAAATTGTGTATTCAAACTTTTTTTTTTCTATTTTGAAATGATATTTACAGTTAAATCATTTATATTGTTCTACAGTGTAACGCACGTAGTGATACTAGTATTTTTTAAAAGTAAGAAAGAAAATGTGGACTCTAACTTTTGTTTTGTTTTGTTTTGATCAATCAAAATTATTGAATTTTTGAAAAAATGGTCCAAACGAAATGTTGCAAAAAGAGGCTTTCTTTTGTTAGAACAAACAAAAAAATCTAGAATCATTATCTTGAATAAAGCAGGTGATCGATCACCTAGTCGAAAAACAATCATAAAGCCATAAATTCGTCATTAATAAAGCCATATATTCGTCATTTGTGATGTTTGCTCCTTATGTCCTCCCCGTCTATCTCTTCTCATTCTTCGACTTTTCTTGGAGTTATATGAATAGAATAGAATAGAATAACATTCACACGAGAACTTATTATCTACATATTTTAATTTAAATAAAATTTAATCGAGAAAAACACATAATTGTAATTGTAATTTTGGATTATTCTAACTATATCTAGTTATATACTCAAATAAACAATTAAAATGTCCAAGAAAATTCTTGAGATCAATTAAGGCAATAGAATTCCAAACCACAATTATTACCGTTTCAAATCAATTCTTGCCTATGCTAAAAACCAATACCTAAGAGCCTGTTTGGTAATGTGATTTTTAGAATTTTTTATTTTTTATTTTTTATGAATGTGTGGTTTTAAAATATTAAAAATATTAAAAACTGTGAATTTGACTAAAAATTGATTGTTGAAATTAAATTTTAAAAGTTGAGGTGAAATTTTTTTCTTTACTAAACGAACTCTAAATATATCCAATAGCCTTTCTCTAGAACAATCAATTATATACTTATACATGAACTTAAAATGTCTTAATTCATAAAGATAGTCACATAACGATATCATATAGTATAGTATAATGATAATTTAGTGACGAATTCAAGAAATCAATCCAGCATGAACAGATTTGTTCTAATACGAGTGAACACTACAAGGTAAGAGGGAAAAAATTCGACACCAAAATTATAAGGTAAAAAAAGATCTCAAATTTTTTGACAGATCTAATCCGAGCGATCAAACGCCTTCGCCAAGGGCAGTATCCATCCATGATATTATACATAACACATCCTCGAAATAATAAAAATCACGAACATATTTTAATAGTGACCAATAATTATACATCATACATCCTGGAAAATAATAAAAATCATGAACATATTTTAATGGTGGCCAATAATTAAAATGAATTCAACCTGAAAAAACAAGAAATAAACTAAAAACGAACAATTAATAAACCAATCAAGGGTAAAAAGCACAAATGGTCATCAACATTTGGGTTTCTTGCGAAAATGATCCACAACTTTTAGATTTTGGCTCTTATACCCTCAGAATCACCAAACGTTGCGAAAATTATCCTTACCGTTAGGTTCTATTAATTTTCACCGTTAAAAACCTGTAAATAGCACAAATGGTCCCTAACCTTTGAGTTTCTTGCGATAATAATCTTTAACATATTAAGGTCATATTTGACATATTTAGTTTGTAACCTTCAAACGTTTGACGTATTTAGTCTCTAATATATTAAGTCCCTATATGTTTGACGTATTTAGTCCCTAAAATATTATGCTCCTATTTGAGACCAATTATTTCAAATAATGTGATTTGTAATTGTAATTTTTTGAAAAAATTGTGGTTAAAAAGTTTTTAAAAAAATGAATTTATTTGTAGATTATTTTATTGATGGAATGTATGGTTGAAAATGAGTTTTTTTTTTTAAAAAAAAAAAAAGTTTATTCTATATTTCTAAAGCGCACAATAAAATATTTAACAAAAATTCACCGCATTAACAGTTCAACCTATTGGAAAAAAAAAATTCATGGAACATAAACAAACAAATATATTGGACATCATCTCCAGACTTATTTTTCAAATCGATCGATTCTCAAAATTGAAAATCGAAATCGAAAGTAGAACTGATAAAAATATATTTATTATTCAACTCCTAAAATGATGTCCAATTTATTTATTTGTTTATGTTTTATGAATTTATTATTATTTTTATTAATAGGTTGAATTGTTAATGCTGTGAATTTTTGTAACGACCCAAAATTTTTTGTTCCATAAACGCTGGAGTGCTACTAAAAACAATTTGATTTTCTAAAACAATTGCAAAAGCATAAACAAATAGTTTTGCCAAACATGAAAATTGAAATTCTTTACAACCAAATCCTTATAACTTAACTTAATAAAATAAATATGTTTAAAATAATAGATAAAACTAAAACTGAAAACTATGATTTTAAATTCTTCAAATCCCCTTGGCAGTTCGCATCACCATTCCACCACAGATTCAATCAATACCGAATTAACCTGTAAAATGTTTTAAAATATGAAATGAGCATACGAATATACTCAGCCCCTGTTTGGCCCCAAGTTTTTGGAAACCAAGTTTTTAAAACACCCAATCTCAACCATCCATTTTAGTCAAGCCACAATATTTGACTTTTCAAACAATTTTTAACCACACATTCTCCCAAAAATACTATTCCAAACCACAATTTTCTTCAAGAATTGGGGGCCAAACAGGGGCTCAGTATAAATTTCGTGCAAGGATTTTCACAATTTAATATAAAAAGCAAGTAAATTACTCACATAACATAATTTCACAGTGGAATAGAAATTCGACCATCACATTCTCGATTTAGGTCATACACATTCTCAATCTCAATTTAGGGTCTAGTCATGTGACTGGTTTCTATAGATCTACATAATACCCTTTGGTATTACCCACAAGATCCTCATTACTATTAATTCGGATCACATAAAAGAGTATAAAATTATAAATTACTCAAACTTAAATTATTAAAGAGCGAAGATACAAACTACTGGCACATAGTGAAATCCATACATTAATACATCGAAAAACTTTGAAAGAAAATATGATTGTACGTTGAAAATATTTTTGTGAAACTTTTACGCCAAGAAAGTATAACTTCTTTTGGCCGGTGATTGATCTGGCTTTGGAAAATATTTATAGATAAAATCACCGTAGAAAGTTTGAGTTCTAGAACAGCTGGTAAGCCGAGTATCACAAGTAAATATGATAAAGGTTAATTGAAATGGTGTTGGATATTGGTTAATAAATCGAGAATTGAAATCGATCAAAGTGATTTCGTGTCGATTTCGGCCAAATACTCAAAAGCTCGACTCATCCGTTTAGGCAAAATTGTTTGCCACTTCGCCGCTTCGGAGCGCACAAAGAGAATTTTGATTTCTCTGTATGTATTGAAGAGTATATCTGACATTTCGAAAACCAATATCGAATGAATGAGAAATTACGAAAAAAGGACGAAAATCAAGTCAAGATATTTGACCATGCGACCGCATGGTTGGTAAACCGTGCGATCACACGTCAAATTCAATTCCGATTTTTTGAGTAAAAAAAACCGTGCGGTCGCACGGTTGTTCGGTGAATAGACACATTTTCATAAAGGTGCATTGTTTGGAAGTTGTGCATGATTTGGCCTCAACCATTTCGTCCACACCCTTTCATGGTCTATAAATAGGACCCTTTGGGTGTCCTATTCCTCACAATTTGATATGCAAAACATCTCTCATCCTCTTTTCTCTCTAAAATCAAAATCATTTCATTTATTTTGACTTTCCTTCATTTCATCTTTGAAGTATATAAGCCTAAATTTGGTTCATTGTGCTTGTGTTTTGGAGTGCTACAAACACAAGTGTAACCGTTGTATCTTGGGAGTCGATTGCCTAAATCTGTAGGCACCGTTGCAGGGCAAATTCGACTTAAGGACAAAGAGTACAACTCTTGCCTCGGCTTTGTCCTACTTTTCTTCTTCTTCTTGTTTGTGTTTTCTTTGCCATTGCTCTATCCAATTTTCGGCACGAATTTACAAGCCATCATTATACTTATTTTGACATCACTATTCACAAAATTCCTCCAACAAATGGCAAAACATGATTGGGCGTAAATCTCTCAATCTGGTGCACAATTTAAGTATCACACGTAACAAAGATTTATTCTAATTCTAATACAAAGATAATTTAAAAGCTCTATAAGGTTGTGAATAGGATATGGATGAATATATAACTATATATAAGTTATGGATGATACTAGTATATATATATATATATATATATATATATATATATATATATATATATATATATATATAAAGTAGAATAGTCGTCACAAAAATTCGCACATAATTTCCCACCCAAATAACTTTCTAAATGTGGAATTTTTTGCAAAAAAATAAAAAATGCATTAAATAATTTAGCAAATATTATGGTATATATGTGCTATTAATGGCATTAGCATTAGCATCCGTTCTATGCTATTAATGGCATCAATATGTTATTTTTTTAATGTATAAATTATATCATTTAAGTCTTATAATATTATCAATAACTTGTTAACTAAATTTAATTTAATCATAGATGATTAATTTCAATTCGAATTCTTTTTCTTATCAAATTAAAACAAATAATAAACATACGAATTTTTGAAGTAAATTCCATGAAGTTGTGTTAATTTTACAACTTAAGATTTCGATAAATTTATTCATCATTTTGACATTATTTTTATTTATTTACTGATTATGTTCATTTTCAATTTTTAACAAATAGTTCATATAATTTAATTTATATTTTCATTAATAATTTTGAAAAGGCTCATTATATACATTTAATTTAGATTTTCATTAACAAAAGGCTCATTATATATATTTAATTTATATTTTCATTAATAATTTTCTTTTTATTTTATTGACATCTAATTAAATATGCATTTAATTATATTCAATTAAAAACATCGCATATACAAATTTAAAAAAAGAAAAATTAATTAGGTTGAATTTTACTTTCGTGCATAGTAACTTTTGAGGTTGATTTTCACTTTCTTGCATCATCAATATTGTTTAATTTGTTATATTCATTTAAATATAAAACAACGTATATTTAATTTGTTGCAATTACCTTATTTTATGTAATTTATAATATTTTGAGGGTTATTAATTCTATTCATGGTAGTAAAAAATATTTAGACAATTTTTTGTATTTATTTTATGTAAAAATGCAATATTTAATTTAATTTTGAGCGATTGTTTAAATGAACAATTTAGTATTTAAAGAAGTTTTCCAAAATTTATGAGAATTCTAATTCATTTCTACTTTAAGTATTTGTTAATAGTTTTAATAATTAATCAAAAGCAAATTGTGTGTTCAAACTTTTTTTTTTCTATTTTGAAATGATATTTAAAAATCATTCATTTTGTTTCTCCTTGTAACACACGTGTGTGTGATACTAGTATTTTTAAAAAGTAAGAAAGAATTGTGGACTTTAAGTTTTGTTTTGACCAATCAAAATTATTGAATTTTGGAAAAATGGTCCAAACAAAATGTTGCAAAAAGAGGCTATCTTTTGTTAGAACAAACAAAAAAATCTAGAATCATAATCTTGAATAAAGCAGGATCGATCACCTAGTCGAAAAACAATAATAAAGCCATAAATTCGTCATTAATAAAGCCATATATTCGTCATTTGTGATGTTTGCTCTTTGTGTGAGCTTGTTCAAACTTCCACAAAGATGGTGTAGGTACTGGACTTTAAATTTTATAAATTCAAACACAAGGATCTTCAGTTTATGAAAATGAAATTTCATAGCCTAAACTACTTATAGTGGTGAACATTTCTCGAGGGGTACCTACCCTGTAAGAAAATTTAAATTGACTTGTCATATTTCCTGCACTCTTTTCATTTACCATTTTTTGTAATATACATTACTGGGGACATATCTCACCCTACATAAAAATTTCTCCAGCAATAATCTCCTTATGCACCGCACCAGCTCCAATCTGACAATGCTTCATCGCGCATTCTTAAGAATATATGTTCAAATTAACAAATATTTTCCCGAAAAGTTTGAGGTTGACTTGGTCAATCTTTCTTTTGTCATTCCAGTGAGATCAGAGGCATAGGTTCTAAGATTCGAGTAACAATAATTATCATCCTTCCCTTCACACTTCTGCAACTCTTTAAAAACAATGCAAAAGGGTCTACTGTAACGCTGCAAAATGGTCTATCGCAACGTTTAAAAAATGCTGTAAAAGGGTCTCTCGCAAAGCTTTAAAAACGCTGCAAAAAGTTTTTGGTCTAGGACAATACTTCGATTTGCAACACTCAGAAAACGCTGCAAAAGACAGTTTTTGTTGTAGTGACTCCAGAAGCAGAACTAAAGAGACAGAGAAGCGAATCATTTCTTGAATTTCATTTCAAGAAGTTAACAAAAACAGCATCTATCATAAAATGTACAGACACGAATTGCAAATCAGAATTGACACGAATGATCATTAGTTAGGATGTTTCTCTTCTCATCCTTCGACCTTTCTATTGATTTGTTGTTTCCTGGAGTGATATATGCCTATTATCCTGCTCTAACTCTTTCAGCCTTAATCGCCACATCTAATACACTTGTATAGCACGATTTTATTGGAGAACATTTCAGAAGACTGACATAACATAAAGAGAACACAATCTCAAATAAGACAGAATAAGTATGTGATAAAACCACATATTCTGAAACTAAGCTAAATTTAGATCCAATCATGTTTTCCATGACCCATATACAAGAGTAGTCCCTAGATATTAAGGTTATCACAGTCTAATACCAACAAAAACAAAAGAGAAACCATTTTCTTCCAGTGGGAACTAACATTATTTTAAATAATTTTGCATCCCAATTTTCCTTGGAGTTTGGGACTATGGAAGAGTGGATATGCGCATAATAACACCACATACATTATACTCATCTAACAGAATTCTGACGGGCTACTTTAGAATTTGGACCAACCTGCAACAATAAATTTAATCGAGTAGCACCTGGTCAATTGGATCATGCTTGTTTCAAATCATATAAAGTGTGTATATCCCTTGATTATGCTCGAAAACTATATTTGCCTCACAGTACACAGGGTTCTATTAATTTGCAAGCTCTCTCATATATTATGCAATAAATAAACAAAATGATCACAATTTATTTATTATAAAATATAACTGTGTGACAGCAAAATATACTATATGGACTGACAATCAAACACATTTGCCACAACAAACAACCAACAACAAATAAGCCGCTCAATCTAGAAACTTTCACACAAGCACTTTCATGATGGCTATGCAACTGTAATTTTAAGTTGAAAGAAGTCGATAGGAAATTATTATGCATAGCAATGCCTACACCAACAAACATCCTTTATGCAATTTTTTTAGTGCGCTAAAACGGACCTGTGAATCCTTACCAGTTCTTTTGCCACGTCGATTATCTCTGGCCTATCTGCTCCTTTGTCACGAGTACATCTCAAAGCAAGCAATTGATGCTCCTGCTCTATTTCGCCTTTCTCCCCTAAAATTCTTGGGTCCAAAATTTTAATCAACTCATTCTTGTCCACTTGGTTTTTCACACACTCTGGTAATCGAAGAAAACGATGACTAGAGGAATCAACACCAGTTAAGAGTGCAAGGAGAACAAGTCCAAACAAGTAGACATCGACCTTCTCTGTTACAATGCCTGACATTGCGTACTCGGGATCAACATGTCCTACCGTCTCAGACAGATATGCTTTCACCTGTGATTCTCCGGGAGGCAATGCTATGCAAAGTGAGAAATCGACAAGCTTAGCAACACCATCATCGTCTATGACAATGTTTCTTGTTGTTAAATCTCTATGGATGATAGGTGTGGGAAATGCAGTATGAAGATAAACGAGAGCATTTGCAATTTTTAGTCGATTACTCCAAGATAGAAATCTACCAATATTATTCTCTAAGTTCCCTTCCATCCTTTTAAAAAGAAGGTCACTAAGAAGTCCATAATGGATCCCGATTTCATAGATAATAGCAGGTGTTTCCAAATCTAAGCAGCAACCCAAGACCTTCAAAACATTTTTGTGGTGGCTCATCTGCACCGTCATTACTATGTCGTTGACAGCAAAGGGCGCCCATATTATGCCTCCAAAACCATCACACAACTTCACCAGAATTGACCGTTGCTGAAAAACGCCGCTGATGTAGTAGCCCGTACTGTCCACCATAACAGGTATGGAACAAGGACGTGTTGCACCAGCGACATATAAGTTTGTTGCTTTACTAAGTTCTTCAACGCTGAAGACACGATAGGGAATGTTATACTTACCATTAGAGGAAGCAAGAAACCCTTCTAACAGCTTGCCTCCATTTTCAATATACCAAGGAGATAATTCCTCATTCGACTCATTCTTCCTTTCCGAGGACCAAATTTTCCTTCTTTTCACCCACTCCATGAACAATTGCGAATGAGGAAACAAGCCAAGTCTTCAAAAGTCATCAGTAGATGCTGTTGGACTTTTAAGAGTAAACCAACCTTGAGGGCCCCAGTACTTTTATTCCAAGACCTTCCCGGAACCATCGAGGTCTGGTTTCACACTTTTCTTTCTCGGGTCAAACGTGCAAAAGAAAATCATCCAGATCTTCTATCTCACACGGATTTGTTTGATGATATGTGCAAAAGAGGAAAAACGATAATTCAGTTTGCTTGCTAATTTTTAGTTTTAGCAATTAGTTGTATTTTCTCATTATTTTCCTATTTTCTAGCTTAGTGGAATCATGTATGTATCTATATAAGCCTCCTTGAATCTTGTATTTAGATTATGTTGATTAATGGAATTATTATCCTCTATTAAATTCTCATCAAATAGCCCCCCCATTCTCCAATTCTTTTCTTATTTAAAATTCTTTCATATCATTTGACATTCGGCCCTGTTTGGCATAAGCATAGATTAAAGTAATATTAATGTGGTTAAAAAATTGTGAATCCCATAAAATATACGGTTAAAATTAATTATTAACTTTAATTTGAGATTAAAATTAGAATTTAATATGAACCAAACATGGGCTCGATATATATATATATTCGTAAAAAGATATTATTTATTGTGACTTTAATCTCAACGTCTTAATAATTTTTTTTTAACTATTTCCAAACAAGCATTAAGAGATTGTTTGGTCCAATATATTTTGGAGATTTTCCGAGAAAATGTAGTTAAAGAGTGATGAATCTTATGAAAATGTATGATTAAAAATGAAGTGGTGGCGGCAGTGGACACATCTCAAACCCCAACTTCCCTCTCCCCCCCATCCCACCTCACCCCACCCCACCCCACCCCACAACCCCATCTCGGTTGGGTATATAGGGGAGCAAAACTGCTTTGTCTATTATTATACATAATACATTCTCAAAAATAATAAAAAACACGAATATATACAAAACGAACAATTAATTAACCAAAGAATTAATAGAGTTTCATCAAAAAAATATTCACAATGGGTTTAGGCTGCCATTTTTTATCAATATAAAATAAAAATTGAATACATCACTCATATAGAGTTGATAAAATCCTTAATCTTGAATCTTCAACGATTTTGAACGTCGCCTTCTTCTTCTTCTTCAAAATCATCCAAAGCCTCTAAGGATTTCTTGTAATGTTTCCCCCAAAGATTTGAAGTTTTTGATATTGAAATTCCTCTCCATGATTATATATTACGTGGTTGGAATTCTCCTTTTTATTTGACCTACTAGGTTTTGATTGTTATATAACAAAGCGTTCGAAATTCCTTGAAAGTTGAGCAAAAGAATTAACCAAAGAACTCTTGAACTTATGTGAAGGACGGATGATGACTGTTATTAGGTGTGGGAAAAAAATGAACCGAGCCAACCAAACTGAAAAAATAGAAATCGATCAATTTTCCAAACCAAAAACAAAAATTTAAGAGATTATCATGTTTTTGTTGTAAAACAATAGAGAATATAGAGAGAATCAGAGAGAATTTCTTATTAGGAATATTTAATAATGAATATAGGCCCCTATTTATAGGGGTGGATAATGGTATAATCGTAATATATAAATTTTACAGGGGTATAATGGTAATATGGCATTCACCTAACATTAACCGAATTTGCCTACCTATTAATATTTTATAACACTCCCCATTGAATGACATATTACTCCCTTGCTCAATTATCTGCCTCGTTAAAACCTTGTTAAGAAAATCCAGTGGTATAAAACTTGAGCGAAGGAAAAAGAGTACAGAAGCTCCCCCTGATGTTGACCATGGTGAATCATTGAGTTTGACGTTTGAGTAGAACTGAATCTTGAAGTTCTGAAGTGCTGCCTTATTAAAACCTTGTCAGTAAAATCTAGTGGGATAAAATCTAAATCAAGGAAAAAGAGTACAGCCGCTGCCTCGTTAAAACCTTGTCAGGAAAACCTAGTAGGACAAAACCTGGACGAAGGAAAAAGAGTACAACATGATTCTCCCCCTGAAGTGTGCAATTGAGGATTCATGAACTTCTCGAACATTGATATCATCTTTCTTCTGAAATATGTATATATGAAAATCTTCTTGTGTGTAGCCGATATCATAACATTCTTCATAAGATGTATATGATTTTCTTCATTTGTTGATATCATTCCAGTATAACAATGTGTTGTTAAATTATAGTTTGTTGATAGTTATGATGATGCCTCAAAAACCTTTGCTAGGAAAACCCTGTGGGACAAAACATCAGCGAAGGGAAAAAGAGTACATTATTCTCATTAGTTTTCATCAATACGCCTCAACTGTTGTCTTATTAAAAACCCCGTTAGGAAAACCCTGTGGGAATAAACCTTAGCTAAGGGAAAAAGAGTGCAACGCGTATTTATTCCTTTTCATGGAATATCACAAGTATATTGATGCGGTCTCATATCTTTTCATTAAACATATCATTCATGATGAGCTTTATATAAATCGTTCATAACTCATTTATGATGTCATAGCTTGATGTACTGAACATGCTATACCAAGCAATGTTTAGTTAGTTGACTAATTACATTACTCAAATCTAGAATTGATTCACTTCTATCAAAATCTAGAATTCACATCTGATGAATAATTAAATATTCATTTTCAAATTCACTTCTGGTGAATATTCATTTTTCGGTGGATAATATAATTTTGTATATTGAAAATCAATTGCATGTCCAAATATTCAAATATAACAATAGTACACTCCAATTTCATTTTCAACATATTATATTATGGGGTCATTTGTATCATCCTATAGTGATACTAATCTGGGCATATTAAATCTTTCAATAATTTATACATGTATGTTCTTGTACTTTATAAACTGCAATTTCTAATTTGTAGGAGCATAATCAATCATTGAAATAGATATCAATTTCGACATATAATCTACAATCATTTTACTTGAAATCTCAACGTACCGCGATCAACTGGTACATCAAAGAATACTCTCAAAATACCGAGATGAGAATCACACTTTTTGATCTCACTCATTGGTATATCAAAGAGCTCAAGCTAGTGATTTAGATTATAGTCACATCCACCATATGCCATGCCAGTTTAATGAAAAATTTTGCGCGCAACAAGTCGTCATCTACGACTGTGAAATATTTTTCATTTGTACATATAATTACTGGCTTTACACATTTAAATATTTGGACTTCTGGTCCTTGAACAATAATCCCTACATTGGGGTTATATACTTGGCCAAAGTATTATAATTTCATCAACCTCATTTTCATAAGAGGGTCGTATGTAGTCGACTTATTTATCGATTCCATTTCAACTCAATATAACATAGAGAGATCTCTGTATATGTTCTATCATCAGGTACCTGAATATCTCATCATTTAATTATATCCCTTTTACTCACCATGAGTATTTAGCCTCAAAGGGATCATCTCAATCATTCAAGAGATATTTATTTTGGAATCGATAGTCATCATGCTTCAGGCATAATTACGCTTTAAGCGTGTTTTCCCCATAATATTCACAAATCTTATATTATATCAATCGGTTAAAATGCCGCAACACATGTCATACGTAATTATGGATATAATCACAATCATATATCAAGTGCGTATTGTTGGAGTGTATATAGATATCGCACTTCTTAGAAATCATAAAATTTCACAAGCAAATCATTATTTCATCGTATTGACATGTTTATATGTAGAATATTGCTGCATAATCAAATTGTTCTCATAGCAAATAACTTGAGGCTTTTAATCTGCTAAACCATTAGCAATATAATATTCTATTATCTCAACTAATTCGTAAAATCATTAATGACTTTAAGATATATTCATGCTAGCATTTATCACTTTGCTCGTAATATCATTACTTGAGCAAAAATCAGTCATTCATTTAGTGAGATAATTAATTTGCTTTTGAGAACAAGTAGCAATGATAACAATCTTCTGGTTCTTTAATGAATGTCATTATTCATTCTCAATAAATCTCATTATTGAATTGGAATCTAACCAATCATTATAGAATTTCTGGTTCAACAAGATATTTCACTTGTACATATGTATGAACTTCTGGTTCAATACAGTATTCATTTCATCAGTACGTATTTCTGTACAGTTCAAATCAGCATACATTTATTACTTTTATACCGGAAAAATCAGGTACAATATCCAAGGAAATATCTCGTGATCTCAATCTTGTCGCCAAATCTTCCCTTATATCGAAAAAGGTAATGACGCATTATCTCACATTTTCAATAATTTATTCCATTATTTCTTGATGGAATCAATATCACTGACACGCGGAGCCATCGCTCTTTTACGCGTTGAATAATGCATTTAAATAGATGATTTGGGAAGAAGGCTAGATTCATAAAAAAAAATGGATATTATACTTTCAAATATTCGCAAATATTATTCCAATCTTCCAGTAAATGATTTGAGAAAAATTTATCGAATTAGGCTCGAAAGATTGAGGTTGCTGATGGATCATGGCATCCCAGAAGATGTTCGCTGGCTGATCGAAGCGAAAGTTTGATTAACTGGTGAATTACCAGATTCATTTTCTAAGCACAAGCCTGGCTTAGGTAAGAGTACTTTTGCAAAGAAGCGAAGAGCAAAAAGATTAAATAGTTGCTACAAATGTGCTCGATGGACATGTGATACCCGTTGTAAGTCAATAGGGTATTCATCTATAAATCGAGATGATAAGATAAGACTTTATTAAGGGTGGGCTGAGTAAGGAGTCATTGGATGATATTCAATTGTCTCTTGAGACGCACCCTAGTGGGTATGTGCAGCGTGAGCTACTATCTTTATGGGCTAAATTTATCAGCGATAAAGAGCGTTATAGTCTCAAGAATATAATAGCAAAAGATCCTGTTTTCCAGGCTGTTATAAACAATGATGTTTTGGCTATGCAGCATTAATACAAGGTAAATCATTTAATATATATATATATATATATATATATATATATATATATATATATATATATATATATATGCACATATAAAATATTTTTCTGTTTTCTTTCACGAGTTTTGATAAAGGTTGGTTAAATATATTAAATCACCGAAAGGTGAGGTGAGTCGGGTGATTTTGTCAAAAGTAAATCTTTACTTTTTCGAAATACGAGAAGTAAATAGTGAAGTTCTTCGATTTTAAATAGCCAAACATTTTCATAGTTCATGTATCCCAAAATAACATTTTCTTGTAAGTTTTTTCTTCTTTACTTTCAAAGATGGAAGGATCAAAACTTCGACAGATTAAAACTATCTGTGTATTTTGTGGATCAAAAGTCGGAAAAGGTTTTGGGTATCTCGAAGCAGCCGTGGATTTAGGAAAGAAGTTGGGAAAGAAAGGTATCACTCTCGTGTATGGAGGAGGTAGCAGTGGATTGATGGGTTGTGTTTCACAATCCGCTCTAGCAGAGAAAGCAAGAGTGATAGGTGTTATACCTACTCCTTTAGCTGATATAGCAGGCAAAACACGAGGGCATGAAGTACAAACCTTATCTATCCATGAACGCATAACTTGCATGCTATATGGTTCTGATGCCTTCATAGCTCTGCCTGGAGGTTTTGGTACTTTAGAAGAAATTTTTAATATTACCTCATGGGCTCAACTAGATCTCCATACTAAGTCTATTGGGCTTTTAAATGTAAACAATTTCTTTGATGGTTTGCTAACATTTCTTGATTATGCTGTGGAACAGGGATTCATCTCTCCATTTTCTAGGAGAATCCTTATTTCTGTTCCCACTATCGAGGAACTGCTGGATAAGTTTCAATCAGCCATCTCTTTTTGTAATAAAATAAATAAATGAATGGCCCATCATACCTAACACATCTCTATTATTGCCGATTATTATTTATTATTACTGTCAAAACAGTTCTGGTGTTTCTCTGGCAAGTCACACTCAATTAAAGCACACACCATCTTGGCACAAATCTTTATGGGTATATTAATTTAATGCATACCAAAAATCTCAATTTTCAAAGTGATTCATCCACTTACGCATATCATTATTCTAAAACAGATGTCCAAATTATCCTAATTCAGGTTTACCGAGATTCTTCTATACCACATTATTACGAGGTTAGTTTAAACAATTTAGAAAAATTAAGATACTGGAAATCTGGAATGTCTGAGATCAAATTAAAATTTGTTATTCGTGAAGCTAACCGGATTATCGGCGAAAGGAGATACCGGAGGTGTGGAGCTGACTGGCGAAACCGGAGGTGTGGATCGGCTCTTTCTTAACACCTTGAGGCTTTACTATCATAATACTTCTTGTGACCCTCACTGCATCCTCACCATGAAGATATGAAGGTAGTGACATCAAGGGAGTCGTTTGAGGGTAAAGGGATCTGTTTGCGCTTGCTGTAGAAGGTGGAATTAGCTTTGCAAAAACCGCTTCTTGGATCAATTGAAGAAGCAAGCTGGTTAAGTTCCGCCATAGATGAAGAAACAAGAAGCTTAGTTAGGGAAGATAAAGATTCAAGTACAAAGTGCTTTTCTATTCGAGAGAAAAGGAAACATTGATTAATAATAATCAGGTTTCTAATACAGAGGTTCATCATTTAGATGCAACTGTAGAGCATACTCCCATTATATTACTCAATTGGTTAGAGACTCGTACTGATAACGTGTTGTAAAACAATAGAGAATATAGAGAGAATCAGAGAGAATTTCTTATTAGGAATATTTAATAATAAATATAGGCCCCTATTTATAGGGATGGACAATGGCATAATCGTAATATATAAATTTTACAGGGGTATAATAATAATATGACATTCACCATACATTAACCGAATTTGCCTACCTATTAATATTTTATAACGGTTTTTTTTTTTTTTTTTTTTTTTTTTTTTTTTTGTCGTCATCTTACAAGCTGCAACTTGTTTTCCACTTGAAAGCAGGTCCTCAAATCATTTATCTTATCAATTTCGAACCTCTAACTTTCATCTAGTCAATATTGTTCCTCCAACTTTTCATCTCATCAATTTTAGTCCTCCAACTTTTCAAGATATCAAAGATAGTCCCTAAACTTTTGGATTCCACCATTATAGTCCTCCAACTTCGGAGTACACTCATTTGATGTCCGAACTTTACAAGGCATTCAACTTGTTATTAATCTTCCAATTCACTTCCACTTTCGTCAAATTGTGTCCTAATTTCATCTTTTTTCTTTATTTTTTTTTTACTCGTTAAAGTATGTGTAAAGTTTAAATCTAGCCCTTGTTTGAGCCCCATTATTTCTCTTTTTTTTTTCCAAATTTTTTTTGCAGTAATCAATCTCAACCATCCAAAAAAATCGATCCCACAATTTTTTACTTTTCAAACCACTTTTTAACCATTAAATTTCCAAAACCCAAATTTTAAATTGAAATAATGGGGCTCAAACAAGGGCATAGTAAGTAGCAATTGAAAAACGTTTTTTAACACTTTTTAACGCCTACTCTCAGTTCAACTTTACTCTCGAGCTCCACAATTCGTCACATTTCATGCTCTTTAGAACACTTTTTTTATTACGTTCGAATGCCGAATGGTATGCAAAAAATCTATAATGGTCGTTGCACCTTTTTAAGTAGTTGGCTAATGCCAAGAAAATGGCCATATGGTTATAACTCACAGTAACTTTTAACAACACCATTGTCCATGATATATTGTCGTCCGAAGAATTTAGGGGTGTCAAAAAAGCTCGTCAACTCGAGCAGCTCGAGCTCGACCAACAAAAAGCTCGAGCAAAGCTAGGCTCATGACTCGAAGGATCGAGCCAAGACTCAAGCCGAGGCCAGCCTGTATGGCGGGCCAAAATTGACTTGTGTTAATATTTGTATTATATTTATTCATTTTATTGTTTGCATTATAAAGTTATGTTTGATATTTGTATTACATTTATTGTGTGCATTATAATTTTAACCAAACACAATTCATTTGTCACGTGTATATGTAAAAAAATAAAAATAAGAGTTGGTCGAGCTTTGGTTCTACTAAGCTCGGGACAAAAAAAAAACACAACCCTTGAAAGCTCGAGCCTTGATATTCTGCTTGGATCGTTGACATCCCTGCAAGAATCGCATCTTCTACCTGTGATTCGCGACGAGGCTGGGACTTGTAGTTTAAGAATCAACAAGATTAACAACACCATGATGGTCTATGACAATGTTTTTTTGTGCTTAAATCTCAATGGATGATAAGTTGTGCAAAATGCAGTATGAAGGTAAAAGAATATCAAACAGAAATCTATAACTGACAGATAATAGCAGGTATTTTCAAGTATTTTCAATTTATAGTGTTTGGATCTTTGGGTTTTTTTTTTGTTTATAATCGCTCCAATTTCTAATACAACTTTTTAATCAGATATCTTTTATCTCTCCAAATTTTAATCCTTCCAAAAAGAGGCTAAGCAGCAACCCAAAACCTTCAAAACATATTTGCGGCTGGTCATCTAATTCTAAAACGTGACCACAATACCATTGACAGCATAGGACGACACCCTCTACATCTTTATCAGAATTGAACAGGTGTTTTACCTCTTGTTCACAACCCAGCTCCTACTGAATCAGCGCAAGGAGATGTCCGTTAGGTGTTGATGTTGACACATTGTATAGATTTGAATTCAAATAGTTGGTTGGGTGTAACCCACACCTTGAGGGTCCTAACCGACCTTACCTAGGTCATTGATTAAGGAGGTAAATCACAAGTTATGCCTCTCAGATTCAGGGTGGAGGTGTGGTAAGTCATAACTTCCACTTGTCATAGAGCACAAATTCATTATTTCAGAATTCAAACCCTATACTCGACTGCGCTGAGCACTTTTCCATTCCTCCTCTTTACCACCGAGAGATGTACCCTGAGGGCTCAAATAGTTGGTTGGATAGTCTAGTAAAGTCATTCTTGCAAAAATGTTGCGAACCTATTGAATGGAGGATAGAATTGTTTTGGTAACACACTGGAACAGCAACTTAAATTGTCACACATAACACTGGCTGTGATGGTTACGCAAACTGCAACTCTTGAAACACCATTCTAAGCCAACAAAGTTCAGCAGTAGACACTGCAACAGAGCGATACTCTATCTGCCTAGTACTTGATCAGGACACCACATTTTGTTTCTTGGCCGATGAGACATCAAGAAGCGAAACTAGAATAAAATGTTGCTGAGAAGTGCCTTTGATATAATATATCCCGTCATATCTGACATTTGACCCAACTCAAAAAATTACTTGTTCTTCATGTTGGGAATTTTAACACGTCGATTCCCACTTTCTTTTTCCCACAGGATCTTTTGATGTTCAAAGTAAAATAAGCAAACAAGAAAATAAGTACGAACACAGAAATTTACGTGGTTCGACAACTTGCCTACGTCCACGGACCCTCGCCAAATCTTTTCACTATATATTAAATTGTTACAAATATATAGACTTTCACTCACCAACCCAATCCTACAGACCACAGAGAAAATACTACAAACGAGCTTTACCACATATAATTTCTACCATTTGATTTACACTACAAAGAATTACAAGAAACTTCACAATATACTAGACTCACAATTTTCTCTCTTTGATCACAATGTGGCACTAATTAGCACTCTCCAATATGTTTGTGGTGGTCCATTTCTTCATTGAATTCCTTCTCTATTTATAGAGAGGATTCTACATGAAATTCTCTTAACACCAAAACCATCATAATTAGTTAAAACTAATCATCATTCCAAAACATCATAATTAGTCAAGACTAATCATCATTCCAAGACATCATAATTAGTCAAGACTAATTATCATTCAAATACCATAATTAGCTCTACCATCCTTTGTTTCAACTAGGCACTCATTATGTTTCACTAGGCACTTGATATTTGGGTCAAATACCCAACAATCTCCACCTTGACACAAATCCGTCCAAGCCAAAAACTAAATTCAAACATTAGGTAACAGGCAAGCATTTTTCCACTTTGACAATCTCATACTCCACCATATGAGTATAACCACTCAGAATTATCAACGAACTCCGAGAATTTCATCGGCACATGTCGAAACAAAATTTGCTTAAATTTATGGTGCAACTCCCATGTTTGGTTCTCCTTAGAAGTTCATCAGACATCGACATAAATAAAAACCACATACCTTGCATCTAAACCAAACCAATGCTGTATGCGAACACAGTACCCGTGACAGTAAGAACGCATCATCTATCATGGCAACTGGCATCATGCCATGAGGATGTCCCATCTTACTCAGAGTACATCATCACCACCCTCCTCCAGGGGAGTCGCATTGTCCTTCGAGCAGTTCGCCGAGTCCGCTCCACCTTTTGGACAATTTCTTCTCACGTGCACGGATTGACCACAGTTCCAACATGTCACCTTCTTCTTCATGGAGTTCCCTCTCTTCCACTTTTCAGTAACAAGTAAATTATTATTAGATGAATTATCGTCTCCACCTAATCTCCACTCTTCAGAAATCAATTTACTTGTAACTTCAGCAAAATCCACCGTTTCTTTCCCGTACATCAAAATCGGTTTGATATGCTCAAACGTGGATGGAAGATACCAGATGAGCCTCAATACTTTATCCTCATCTTCAACTTTGATTCCAATAGATTCCAGTTTAGAAACAATCCCGTTAAGAACACTAAGATGGTCGGAGATTTTTGTACCTGCGCTCATTCTCAACGAATGAAACTATTCCTTCAGATACAAGCGATTTGACAAGTTTTTCGTCTGATACAACTCTTCCAGTTTTTCCCAAAATTCCTTAGCAGCAGATATCCCATAAATATTTGCAAGAACATTATTGGCCAAACAAAGTCGTATTGTACTAGCAGCTTTCAAATCCAAATCTTCCCAATCTTCATCAGTCTTGCTGGATTCAGTTTCTTTTTCTTTTTCTTTGTCAGAACTCTCAGTTGGTTTTCCCTTCAAAGCTTTGTGCAGACCCGCCTGAATCAAGACATCCTTGACTTGTACTTGCCACAAGCCAAAATTGATTCTCCCGTCAAATTTCTCCACATCGTACTTGACAGACGTATTTTCTTTTGCTTCAAATTATTTGAACCACCTGTATCTCTGATACCACTTGTTGAGAATTTTAACACGTCGATTCCCACTTTCTTTTTCCCACAGGATCTTTTGATATTCAAAGTAAAATAAGCAAACAAGAAAATAAATACGAACACAGAGATTTACGTGGTTCGACAACTTGCATACGTCCACGGACCCTCGCCAAATCTTTTCACTATATATTAAATTGTTTCAAATATATAAACTTTCACTCACCAACCCAATCCTACAGACCACAGAGAAAATATTACAAACGAGCTTTACCACATATAATTTCTACCCTTTGATTTACACTACAAAGAGTTACAAGAAACTTCACAATATGCTAGACTCACAATTTTCCCTCTTTGATCACAATGTGGCACTAATTAGCACTCTCCAATATGTTTGTGGTGATCCATTTCTTCCTTGAATTCCTTCTCTATTTATAGAGAGGATTCTACATGAAATTCTCTTAACACCAAAACCATCATAATTAGTCAAAACTAATCATCATTCCAAGACATCATAATTAGTCAAGACTAATTATCATTCAAAGACATCATAATTAGTCAAGACTAATTATCATTCAAATACCATAATTAGCTCCACCATCCTTTATTTCAACTACGCACTCATTATGTTTCACTAGACACTTGATATTTGGGTCAAATACCCAACACTTCAATGGCGAAGATGCGATAAGGGGATATCTTACTCAACATTAGAAGAAATAATAACGCCTTCTAACTGCTTCCTTCCGTTAACAATAAACCCAGGTGACATTTTATCTTCATTCTTTTATGAGAACCTTTTTTTTTTTTAATCCCAACTCCTTGAGTTATCGTCGTAAAAGAGGAAACAAGCCCAGTCTTCCACAAAGCTCATAAACTGTAAAAATAATAAATTAGATGAATGATATCATATCTTTAGCAAGAAAGCGGGTTCCGCGGGTCGTAGTATGATTATTTGCAAGCCACTTGGCAGCAAATATCATTGCAGTGCCGGGCTGCCTTCTTGCTCCCTTTAATAATAACAAGAAATGAAAGTAATAACCAACTTACAATTCAATAACTCTGATCGCCTCCGTTTGATAATACTGTTTGATTTATAAATTGGTTTATTTATAATTTTGAAGTAAAAAGTAGTGATTGAAAATTGAAGAGAGAAAAATGTATGATTAAAAAAAATTGTGTAATTTATAAATTGGTTTATAAATAAAAAATAGTACATTTATCAAATGAAAGCTTGATTATATTTCTTGTTCAGTTGCACCTCTAGTTGGATGAATTATTCTGAAACCACCAAAATTACTGAAAATCCTGAAGAATATAGTAACTTTGCGGGTCCCAATAAAGATTTTATTCCAAGCGAACAGAAAGTAGCAATATAGCTCTATTAACTCTAACAAACTATCTTATCCGGGTCATAGATACGGACCATTCATTGTTTCTACAAGAAAAATGTGGTCAAAGATGTGGACTCAACAACCTTCGAAATATTGTAGAGAAAAGACTATACACCCCGTGGGTGTACCGCAGGGGCCCCCATGTGAGGGGACGGTACACCTCGTGGAGTGGTATATCACAATCCTACTGTAGACCTAAATCCCAAAGATCCCTACCAATCTTCTTAGTATTTTAATTTATAATCTTTCGATGTTGTAGCACTCAAGCCAAGTTACATTGGATTTGGACCGCTTTGGAATCCAGACAGCAGCCCCACAAGCTTCAAATCATTTTATTGCAGCTCATATTCAATATGATCACTTGTTCTTGATAACACAGGAGGGCCAGCTGTTGGGAATTAGGACGCAACTAATCCCGTCCAGGATCGATGTGACACAAATAAATTGGACTGAGAAAATATAAATACGCAAAAATAAAATGCAAATACGAAACACAAAGATTTACGTGGTTCAGCAATTTGCCTACGTCCACGGACCCACACCAATATATTTCATTAACTCAAAAATGAGGAGTACAAAAATACTACACTGTATTTTTATCTGCCTATATAAAGACTATTCTCTCCAACTCACTTTTCTCTCCACACAAGAAATCCTCTCTCTATCTATTGTGCTTGTGCTGATTTGGTGTATTTCTTACTGCAAACGGAGGCTCAATTTATAGGCAGAATTCGTCCAACTTTCAACAGAAAATTGGTGACCACGTAGAAAAAAATTGCCACCACAATCTTTTGTCTGCCAACAAAAATGATAATGATGGCCTCCACAATCTTTTGTCTGCCAACATATTCTCCACTATCAACAATCTCCCACTTGGAGAATAATGTGACTTCACCTGAGACACCTCCTCCTTGCAACTCCTTGTGAAATATGGTGTGAGTCATTTCCTTTGTCTTCACTTCAGAAGACCAATTGAAGCTGAGCACAGCTCCAATTTTTCCTTTGTTACTGTCTTGGTCATCATGTCGGCTGGGTTCTTACTGCCTTGGATCTTCTCTAATGTTAATATTTCATCCTCCAAAAGAGACCTGATGAAATGATAACGGAGTCCAATGTGCTTGGTTCTAGAATGAAATGCTGAATTCTTTGCCAGATGTATCGCACTCTGAATATCACTGTGCAAAACATTCTTCTCCTGACTGAATCTCAATTCTGCCAACAAACCTTGTAACCAGATCATTTCTTTGCTAGCCTCGGTTACTGCCACGTACTCTGCTTCTGTAGTGGATAGAGCAACAATCTTCTGTATCTGCGAAATCCAGCTAACTGCAGTAGTACCTACTGTGAAAACATAACCAGTAGTGCTCCTTCTGCGATCTACCTCACCAGCAAAATCTGCATCTACAAAACCTTGTAGAGTCACCTCGCCTCGTCCAAAGCATAAGCATCTATCAGTAGTTCCCCGTAGATATCTTAATATCCACTTTACTGCTTCCCAATGCTGCTTTCCTGGATTTTCCATAAACCTACTCACAACTCCCACTGCATGAGCAATATCTGGTCTGGTACAAACCATGGCATACATCAAACTTCCAATGGCTGAGGCATATGGTATTTTAGCCATGAAGTTTATCTCGTCCTCTGTCTTAGGACTCTGATCACTAGATAGACGGAAGTGATTAGCTAGTGGCGTGCTGACAGCCTTCGCACTGCACATGTTAAATCTCTGCAGAACTTGACTAATGTACTTGGCCTGAGATAACTGCAAGATACCCTTCTGCTTATCTCTGAAAATTCTCATTCCGAGAATCCGCTTCGCTGCACCCAAGTCCTTCATTTCGAACTCTGCTGACATCTGCATCTTTAACTTCTTGATTTCGTCCATATCTGAGCCTGCTACTAACATATCATTGACATAAAGTAGCAAAATTATATAACTGGACTCGAATCTCCTGAAGTAACAACAATGGTCAGCATTACATTTGAAGTAGCCATTTTTATGCATAAATTCGTCGAACTTCTTGTACCACTGTCTCGGGGCTTGCTTTAAGCCATACAGGCTCTTCTTCAATTTACAAACGAGCTTCTCCTTTCCTTTGACTGAGAAGCCTTCTGGCTGCTGCATATATATTTCCTCCTCAAGGTCACCATGAAGGAAAGCAGTTTTCACATCTAACTGCTCCAAGTGCAAACCCTCTGCTGCAACAATACTCAAGACTGATCTGATTGTTGTCAGCTTCACAACTGGCGAAAATATTTCCGTGTAGTCAATTCCTTCTTTCTATTGGAGACCTTTGACCACCAACCTCGCCTTGTATCTCTTTGATCCGTCATGTTCTTCCTTGATTCTGTACACCCACTTGTTGTGCAAAGCTTTCTTTCCTGTAGGTAACTCAGCTAGTTCCCACGTCTGGTTAGAGATGAGAGATTTTATCTCGTCTTTCATCGCAAGCTCCCACTTGCCAGAATCACCGACCTGACATGCCTCATGATAGCATTCAGGTTCACCTGCATCAGTAAGTAACATGTAGCTCATGTACTTTCTATTTGGAACATGAGGTCTGGTTGACCTTCTAAGAACAGGGACTGGAGACTGTGATGCATCAGTCTCTAGAACAGGCTCCTGTAACTGCAGATCCTCCTCTGTCTACTGCGACGTACTACTTTCTGTAGCATCATCCAACTCAACATATGTTGGATCATCATGTACTATGTCATCGGACTGCACTGCATTTCTGTCCTTATACATAACCTTCTCGTTGAATATGACATCCCTGCTTCTGATGACCTTTCTGTTCTGGTCATCCCATAAGCGGTAGCCGAACTCATCTCCGCCATATCCAATGAATGTGCACTTTAGTGATTTGGGGTCTAACTTGCCCCTTGCCTGATCACTAATATGTGCATATGCGACACATCCAAAAACTTTCAAGTGGGAAAGTTTTATTTCTTTTCCGCTCCATACTTCCTCCGGTATCCTGTACTCCAACTGTACCGAGGGTCCTCGATTTATCAAGTACACCGCTGTGTTGACTGCTTCTGCCCAAAACTGTTTGGGCAAGCCTGCATGTAACCTCATGCTTCTGGCTCTCTCCGTTAATGTCCGGTTCATACGTTCTGCAACTCCATTTTGCTGTGGAGTCACTGGCAATGTCCTCTCCATTTTAATGCCATTCTGGTAACAGAACTTCTTGAACGCCATATCCGTATATTCTCCTCCGTTGTCGGACCTCAGCTTCTTTACTCGCAATCCTGTTTCATTTTCCACAATGGCTTTCCACTTCTTGAACACATCGAATACTTCGGACTTGTGTCTCAAGAAATAAACCCACACTTTTCTCGAGTGGTCATCAATGAAAGTCACAAAGTATGACTTTCCGCCAATAGATGAAACTGCGGTTGGTCCCCAGACGTCTGTGTGGACTAACTCAAGTTTCTCTTGCTTCCGAGTTCTGCCACTAGTGTTGAAACTCACCCTGGTCTGCTTCCCAAAGATGCAACTCTCGCATAAGTCTATATCAGTAGACTGAAGCTCTGGTAGTTTCCCCTTTGCATGCATATACTTGAGTCCCTTCTGACTCATATGGCCAAGTCTCTGGTGCCACAAGTTTGGGCCCTCCTTGCTTTCAGCAACTGCAATTGTCACACAAGCATCCGCCGTTGTGTAGAGGGTGCCAGTATCCTTGCCTCGAGCGATAATCATGGCGCCCTTGGTAATCTTCCAGTTATCACCAGAGAAGGTGGTGACATGTCCTTCTCCCGACAATTGCTTGACGGAGATCAAGTTCTTCCTCAATTCTGGAATATGTCTCACGTCCTTCAGCTTCCACACAGATCCATTGATCTTGATCTGTACATCACCCTTTCCGACCACGTCACACGGTTGATCATTACCGAGATAGACTCTACCAAAATCACCCCGCGTATAGTTTACAAAAAACTCCTTGTTTGAGGTAGCATGAAAAGATGCTCCGGAATCAATCACCCAGTATTCCGTTTTTCTCTCCAAAGAGCATATCAAAGCATCGTCCGCTTCCTCTTCCACAACATTGACCTCCGTCCTGTTCTCCTTTTCTTTTGGAGGTGTTGGACACTGGTTTTTGTAATGACCGGTCTTGCCACACTTCCAACATTCCACAACCTTTGTCTTGTTGGAATTGTTTGGATTTCTGGACCTCGATCTGCCACTTCTAAATTTGCCGTTGCCCCACCCATTTCCTCTGTTGGAACTCCTGCCTTTACTTTCCACGTTCAACGCCGATCCTGAAGTTGAGACACCTTCTGACTGTCGTCTGATCTCCTCCGTTAAGATCATGCTTACGACATCATCGAACTTCAATTTTGACTTTCCGGCAGAGCCACTAATTGCTGTGACTGTACCATTCCAGCTGTCTGGCAACTGCCCAAGAATTAACAGAGCTCGAACTTCATCACTAAAAGTGATTTCGACTGTGTTTAGCTGGTCCATCACTTCATTGAATTCATTTAGGTGCTCCCCAAATCTTCCGCCTTCGGCCATCTTCATATTGAACAGCTTTTTAATTAAGTGAACTTTATTTGCTGCAGATGGCTGTTCGTACATGCTAGAAAGGGCTGCCATAAGAGACTCTGTCGTCTTCTCGTTTTTTATGTTGAAGGCCACTGACTTTGACAATGTCAGCCTGATTGTGCCGAGTGCTTTTCGATCAAGCAACTCCCAATCCCCCTGGCTTATATCTTCTGGCTTTTCTTTTAGTGGCTTGTATAGATCCTTCTGGTACAGATAGTCCTCCATTTGCATTTTCCAAAATCCAAAATTTGAACCATCAAATTTGTCAATTTTGGATATTTTCTCATCTGTCGACATTGTTCCCACTCAATCACAAAACAGTCTAAAGAAATCTTTTCTGATGTGGAAGATCAGTCAAGGCTACAACCACAGAACATACTAAGAATTTCAAAAGATTTCAATGAGCCAAAGCTCTGATACCAATTGTTGGGAATTAGGACGCAACTAATCCCGCCCAGGATCGATGTGACACAAATAAATTGGACTGAGAAAATATAAATACGCAAAAATAAAATGCATATACGAAACACAAAGATTTACGTGGTTCAGCAATTTGCCTACGTCACGGATCCACGCCAATATATTTCACTAACTCAAAAATGAGGAATACAAAAATACTACACTGTATTTTTATCTGCCTATATAAAGACTATTCTTTCCAACTGACTTTTCTCTCCACACAAGAAATCCTCTCTCTATCTATTGTGCTTGTGCTGATTTGGTATATTTCTTACTGCAAACGGAGGCTCAATTTATAGGCAGAATTCGTCCAACTTTCAACAGAAAATTGGTGACCACGTAGAAAAAAATTGCCACCACAATCTTTTGTCTGCCAACAAAAATGATAATGATGGCCTCCACAATCTTTTGTCCGCCAACATATTCTCCACTATCAACACCAGCATGAAAATTTGTCAAACAAAATAACAATCTGTCCATTTCTTTACTGTTCCACTCCTCTCTTGTAAAGTCAAAGAAAACCAGAGACAGGGTCCAGCTGTCAGGGAGAGGACATTATCAATAGAACCTGGATGGATCCAGTACTATAAGCATCTAATTTTTTTCGAACTTTATTATGTTATGGCCCTATCTTTTAGACCTAGCATGATTCTTCAAAAAAAAAAAATTATACAAAATGTACAGACAAGAATTATAATTTGAAATAACACAGCTGATACAAGTTAGAATAATGTAGCTGAAAAGAAGTGTAACAGCTATGAAAAAGTCATTTGTGACGTTTCCTCTTCTTTTCTTCCCTCCTCTTTCTCTTCTCATCCTTCGACTTTTCTTTGGATTTATGTTTCTTAGAGTGATGTTTGCGCGAGCCTAGCGACTTTGCCTTCTTTTTCTTATCTACAGAAGATTCGTCATCCGACTTCAATGAATAAGGCTTTTCAGGGCCTAGCAAAATATGTTTTTTTCTAGGCTCTTCGTCAGGGTATTCTGACTGTTTTTTATTAGAATTTGGACTAGAAGGAAGGTAAGGACCATTTTCATCCATCCTTGATCCAACAGCACCCCTGCCTCTCTTGATCCTGTCATCCAGAAGATAGTCCAATAAGGCTTAAGAGCATGTTTGGTAATGGAAAAAATAAATGTCCTAGGGGAATGTGTGGTTGAAAACTTTGAAAAATGATGAGTCCTACAGAAACGTGTGGTTGAAAATGAATTTGAGAAAATAATTAGAAAAACTTTCATTCTCAGAGGGCTCTAAATATATAATGGAGTCAAGAAGAGTGTCCCATATAAAACAGCGCCCAACTTGATGCACAGACACATGCAAGCAAAGGAAGATATAGTGTTGGGGGGTGAGGGTGGGGGGAAGAGGGGTACCTTGCATGTAGAAATTCCTCTACCTCATCATCCTTTAGACCATCATCCTCGATTAGCTGACTTTCCTGTGTAACACTTTTCTTTGTTGAACATGAAACACTTGCATGTAACACCTTGTTACAGCATTTCCTACTTGTACTCCTTGAAGAGTCAGAAACATCCCTGCCACTTTCCCCCTCGGTACTTCCACTTCTTGTTCCTCTAAGCCTATTATCCATATCTAGCTCCTTCTGCCTTAATTGCCACATCTCGTTCACTTCAACAGCACGATTTGCTGGGAGAGTAACATTTGGAAAGGTAGAAAATAAATATAAAATAATATCATGACAATAGAAGATAAAATAACAGGACAAATCCAACAAGACCTGCATTGCCAATGAAACTCCACAAAACGCAAAAATCTGCTTCTGATCCTAAATGAGAAATAGAACACTTGCTCGTCTGATATTTCATGCACATACAAATTCTCATGGTTTTATAAATGTTAAAACTACAGACAGAAAGAGACTTACTTTTCAGCAACCAAAAATCCCCAGAATCTCTAATTAACATAATGGATCTAGTCCACAATTAATTTTAGCTTCTCTTAAGAACAGTTATCGCATATGAATTTCCTATCTTCATCATTAACCTATCCTTTACATACACAAAAATAAAAATTTTAAAGAATCGTGCTAGGTCTTAAAAGATAAGGCCACAGGATCGTAACTACCAGCTACTCTACCCAACAAAATCAACCAAACAGTGGACAAAGGGACCAAAGACATTTCCTAACAGAATGAAACTCATATAGTTAATCTTCCTCAGAAATGGGAGAAGGGCGGAAGTCGAGTTTAACGAGATTGTGGTGACTAGAGAAATACTATTAATACGAGGGTGCTCTCTCTCTCTCTCTCTCTTCCACCAAACCCCCCCCCCCCCCCCCCCCCCAATAGCATATGGAATAACTAATGAATTATAACTCTATTGTACCTCAATAGATGCATTTAATGTTCCAATGATCTAAAATGCGCAGCAAATCCTGGAGAAGAAATCTAAGCAAGAATTTTCACGCAGCGGTATACAAAGATGTTTATTCACACAGTGGCTTTCAACTTTTGGATAAAAAGTTAGGTCATAATTGCAAGGTGGGCTGTTTTGCAAAATATGAAATAAAACCACATTCTAATACAAAGTTAAATTTAGATCTGTACCATATAAAAAAGAAGTCCCTAGATATTTAGGTTAACAATGTAAAATATCCGCCGCCCTGCCCCGGCCTTAAAAAAAAATTCCAGGCAATGGAAAATAACCTTGTTGTACACCAAGAACAGTTGCAGTTAAGAAACGTGAATTGGGGCGACTCCTGATCGTGGGCTTATTAATATAAGCATGCACACCCTCCTTCTCAGCTTGTCGACGCAGCTCCGCTGCCTCTTTCAATAGAATAGCAGCTATTCTGTTCTCCGTCTCCAAATCCATCTCAAATCTCCTCTAGACCAGGTTCCTAGAGAAGACGAGTGAATAATTTCTTGGTTACAAAATCCATTATATTCTCAATTATATCATGCCGCCGGAACAATTAACTTGTCCGTATAAGAAACAAAAAAATAAAAAAATAAATTAAAGTGATTTTCATATGAAAAAAATAAAAAAAATTGCAGACGAACACATTTGATATCCAGAATTTACAAGACTTAAATCAAGAATTTCCTGAAAAACAATATCCACTTTCCACATATTCAGCCCGAAGAAAAGATAACTAAACTCGATTGGTCATATTGGTACTCAAATTTTGAAGTTTGTAGGGATAATTTCTACTTATTCAACTCAAAAAGTACAAAATTTCATAGTTTCCTTCTCTAAAAATAAAATATTTAAATAATACTCCTTAATGATATACTATCATAAATTATTATTTTCATTAAACCAAAAGATAAATGACTTGGTACGCACAAAAGAAAACTTTTGCTAAGGTTTCTGTATTTTATACACACTAACCAAGTTCAGAAACAAAAAATTCAAAACCCATGCAGAATCGACGTTTCGGATTCAGAGCTTAAACAAGAAAATCTGAAGAAAAAAATTACATCAAATGGGATTGTCATCTAATTCTAAAATATATATAAAGATACCAATTATTATCTGTAACAAATAAATGCTATTCGAATTGTGAGTTAGGGTTTTTCAATGGAAGAAACGAAACTTACCTTAATGCCGGGAGTCTATATGAATCGATTGCGCAATCAATATTCAAGATAATCGATTTATATTTTCGATTCGATCAAGAATCGCAAAAGGAATTCGATTCTTGAGGAACCATAGAAGCGTCCGGAATTTTTTTTAGAAATGGCCGATGGGCTAATTTGAAGTCAATGCATATATGGGCTTAACAAAATAGCCCATGCCATTGTTTTAGAGTGGAAATTACATCCAATCCATGTATTTTATCCTTGGAAAAATTATGTAATTACTTAGATATAATGTACTGTAATTAAAAAATACCTAATTTTTAAACTATTCATAATATTACTGAATTTCTTATCATGACTTTAGAAAAATATCAAATTCTTAAAAGAGAGAATGTAATATGTGATTATCATTAATAAAAAATTCTTTTATTTAAGGAAGTTGTTATCAATTATATAGGGATTTAAATTAAACAATTTGTAATTATCAATAATTATTCTACAGTTAATGGTTTGCTTCCTACATCATGGTTTGGATATTCTTCTTTCCGACTGTTCATGGCTACTGTCGTTTTCCAGCAAATAGCATCAAATTTTCAGGCTATTGCATTATGTAATGTTACAGTCATTATGTAATAGTTATCGTTCTGTAATATTATGTAACTTGTTGTAATTTCTACCACAGTTGTGTAATATTCATTACTATTAATTTTCTTCGCGTCAATTGAAATTTGAAGCAGTGTTAGAGTTATTGTAATGTTGTGTAATTGTAATTATGTAACATTACAATCCATGTAATATAGTGTAATTGTATTTACTATAATATTACAATTATACTTACAATCACAACATGGTCAGTGCACAAAAGAAATTTATTACACTCGCTTTACTGTTCTGACTTATCTCGTAATGTTCAGTAATGCCTTGTAACGTTATGTAACGTTTTGTGATTGTAGTCGCAGTAACTTTTCGTAATTGCAATATTGTGTAATTTCCTCTCTTGTTTCCTTCATCGATATCATTATTAACAGTAGTACTCAATCTATTTAATTCCTTCATACTCTCATAGCTAGCGTTGGCAACGGGGGCGGATCGGACCCCGATCCACCCCGCCCAGACAAAATATTCGGCGATCCGAATCCGCCCCGCGATCCGCCATTTTTCAAGTCGAGTCGGGGCGGATCGACTCCCCGATCCGAAATATTTTTTTTATTTTTTAATTTTTTTTATATATAATTTAAAGTAAATCTTTTTTAAAAATAAAAAAATAATTTTTTTATTTATTTTTAATTAAATGGGACGGATCGGTCCCGATCCGCCCGGCCCGGCCCCGCCCCGCCCAGATCCGCAGATCGACATTTTTTCGGATCGGATGGGTGGAGTGGATCAGATTTTTTTGCCATCACTACAGTCATAGCTTTTCCTTGTCGTAATTCTACCATTCCTTGTGACAACGAGTGTACAGGAGAGCTTCCATTTTTTAGCGCGAACAACAATGGAGAAGGGCAACAAAATGGGTTGGAATGAAGGAATGCAGCAGTGATACAGTGGCTATACCTCCATACTCGCATAGCTTTTCCTTTTTATAATTATCTTTTAATGTATTAAAAGACTAAAACTGTTGTAAAACTAGAGCAAAATAAAGAGAATAGAAATATAGAAATAGAGAGAGTGAGTAATACTTCTCATTAGGTGTGTTTAGAATGAAAACTTAGGCCCCTATTTATAGGGGTAGACAATGACACAATCGTAATATGTAAAGTTTACAATGGTATAATTGTAATTGGTCATTCATACCTAAATATTAAATATTTTATAACACTCCCCCTTGAATGACCTGTTACGCAATTGTCTGCCTCGTTAAAACCTTGCTAAGAAAATCCGATGAGATAAAACTTGAGCGAAGGAAAAAGAGTACAGTTGCTCCCCTTATATGCTGCGTCATTGATTTCAACCATACACATTCTCGACTTGCCTCATGTATTGCAAGTAGTTCAGCATGATTAGAAGAAGTAGCAGTTAATGTTTGTTTTGTGGATCTCCATGATATAGCAGTACCTTCACAAGTGAATAAATAACCTGTTTGAGATTTAGCTGTGTGTGGGTCTGATAGATATCCCGCATCAGCATACCCAACAAGTTTCGGTTTAGTTTCATTTGAATAAAACAAACCCATGTCAATTGTTCCTCTGAGATACCTCAATACATGTTTAACACCATTCCAATGTCTTTGTGTAGGAGAAGAACTATACCTTGCTAGTAAACTTACCGAGAATGCAATATCAGGTCGTGTGTTGTTGGCAAGATTTAGTAGTGCGCCTATAGCACTAAGATATGGTACTTCAGGACCAAGAAGTTCTTCATTATCTTCTCGAGACCTAAATGGGTTATTTTCCACATTGAGTGAACGAACAACCATCGGTGTGCTCAATGGATTTGCCTTATCCATGTAAAATCGTTTAAGGACTTTTTCTGTATATGTTGATTGATGAATAAGAATTCCATTTGATAAATGCTCGATTTGCAAGCTGAGATAGAATTTTGTCTTTCCAAGATCTTTCATCTCAAATTCTGACTTTAAGTACTCAATTGCCTCCGGAATTTCTTCAAGAGTTCCAATAATATTTAAGTCATCAACATATACAGCAATAATTACGAACCCATTCATTGACTTCTTTATAAAAATGCAAGGGCATATAGGATCATTCTTGAATCCTTCTTTCAGTAGATATTCACTAAGGCGGTTATACCACATGCGGCCGGATTGTTTCAATCCATATAATGACCTTTGCAATTTGATTGAAAATAATTCTCGAGGTCTCGAATTATATACTTCAGGCATTTTAAATCCCTCGAGAATTTTCATGTGGATGTCATTGTCAAGCATGCCATATAAATAGGCTGAAACTACATCCATCATGCGCATATCTAGTTTTTCATGAATTGTCAAACTAACTAGATATCGAAATGTAATTGCATCCATTACAGGGGAATGAGTTTCTTCATAATTGACACCAGGTATTTGCGAAAATCCTTGTGCTACAAGTCGTGCTTTATATCTCACGACTTCTCTTTTCTCATTTCTTTTTCGCACGAATACCCATTTGTATCCTACAGGATTAACCCCTTTAGGAGTTTGAACAATAGGTCCAAAAACTTTACGTTTCTCCAATGAATCCAATTCTGCCTGAATTGCACTTTTCCATTTTAGCCAATCATTTCTTCGTTTACATTCCTCGATGGATTTTGGTTCATCATCCTCGCTATCATTAATAATTTCGAGCGCTACATTATATGAAAAAATACTGTCGACAATTGTTTCTTCTCGGTTCCATCTTTTCCTCGTATAGACATAATTTATCGAGATCTCTTTATTTTCATCATTTTCAGGTACCTGTACCACTTCAGGGGTTTTTATTTGAATTATGTCTTTGGAATCTTCGAGAGATTCTTCCTCCTTAATATGATTATTGACTATATGCTCCTTTTTCTTTTAAGGATTTTTATCCTTGGAACCGATTGGTCTACCATGCTTCATGCGTATCTTAGACTCATGCTTTATTTTGTCCTTCTGGACATCAATTCAGACCGGAGCATTCTCAGCTGGAATATGTGATTTAGTCACTCTTTTTAGGTCAGTGAATGCATCTGGAAATTGATTGGCTATCTTTTGCAAGTGGATTATCTTTTGAACTTCTTGTTCACATTACTTTGCGCGAGGATCTAGTTTGGATAAATATGATGCATTCCATGTTATTTCTTTTTCCAGCTGTTTAATTTCTCCCCCTAATGCTGGGAACATTGTTTCATCAAAATTACAGTCTGCAAATCGTGCAGTAAATACATCACTCGTATTGGGTTCAAGATACTTTATTATAGAAGGAGATTCAAACCCAATTTATATTCCAAGTCTCCTTTAAGGACCCATCTTTGTTCGTTGTGGTGGGGCTATTGGCACATAAACCGCACAACCAATAATTATTAGATGGGATATATTAGGCTCCTGACCATAAGCCATTTGTAATGGGGAGAATTTATGATAAGATGTTGGCCTGATGCGTATGAGTGCTGCAGCATGTAGTATAGCATGTCCCCAAGCAGATACGGGAAGTTTTGTTCTCATAAGTAATGGCCTAGCTATTAATTGAAGTCGTTTAATAAATGATTCTGCTAGACCATTTTGTATATGAACATGAGCAACTAGATGTTCAATCTTTATCCCAATCGATATGCAGTAATCATTAAATGCTTGAGATGTAAACCCACTAGCATTATCAAGACGAATAGTCTTAATTGGATAATCCGGAAATTGTGCTCATAGACGAATAATCTGAGCAAGTAATCTCGCAAATGCCAGGTTGCGAATGGATAATAAGGTCACATGTAACCATCTAGTAGATGCATCTATTCAAAACATAAAATATCTAAATGGTCCACATGGAGGGTGAATTGGCCCACAAATATCACCCTGTATACGTTCCAAAAATATTGGAGATTCGTACCCAACTTTATTTAATGATGGTCTGATGACCAATTCGCCTTGAGAACAAGCAGCACATGAGAATTTATTACAATGAAGAATTTTCTGATTACTCAATGAATGTCCTTCTGAATTCTCAATAATTCTTCGCATCATAGTTGACCCGGGATGTCCCAGCCGGTCATGCCAAATTATAAAATTCTTTGGCTCGTTGAACCTTTGGCATAATATAACATTTGATTCAATTGTACTAATTTTTGTATAGTACAAGCCAGAAGGTAAAGCGGGTAGCCTTTCAAGTATATGTTTCTTACCAGAGACAATAGAAGTAATATAAAGATATTCTTTATTACTTTCTTCGGCAGTCTCAGTATGGTACCCGTTACTTCGAATATCTTTATAACTTAGCAGATTTCTCGATGACTTAGGGGAAAATAAGACATTTTGGATGGTCATTTTTGTTCCTCCACTTAGTACAATATTTGTTTTTCCCCATCCTTTAATAATAGGTGCAAATCCTATTACTGTATTCACATTAGTTGTCATCATTGTTAGTTTCAAGAAATATTTCTCATTTCTGAGTATTGTATTTGTTGATGTACTGTCTGCTAAGCAAATATCTCCACCAATGATCTTGGAGTCATTCAATAAATAAGAAGTGTCAATTTCTTCATTAACAAAGAGAAATACAGTTACACACAAAATAATTATTTTGAGAAGAAAAATATTATATTATCACACATATTTTTATTAAAAACAACGTGCAGAAATTATCAAAAAGTACTGTTAACACACTGAAATACATGAATACATAAAATTACAAGTAATAACTTTTCAACTTCGATCATTATCATGTTTAGCAATGTTCTCATCAGGTTCAATGAAATCATCAATATCGAGATGTGTTACTTTTGATGAGAAATGGTGCGAATTATTTCCTTGAAAAACAAAGTTTGTTTCAACATTTTTTTCTTTCTCATTTTGAGAGGCTCTGTATAATTCAATAAGATGTTTTGCTGTCCGACAGGCACGTGCCCAATGGTCTTTCATACCACATCTGTCAATCTTGTTGACATCTTTCTTTTCTGGGAACTTTCCCCACTTTCTCCATAATTTGTTCATCTAAAATTGAAGGATTATTTATTATGACCATTGTGAAGACGAGCATGATTTTGTCCTCCACGTTTCCAAGTGTAGCTTTGTCCTCGTCCTCGATCTTGACCATTGCCACGACCACGACCACGACCACGACTACGACCATGATTGTAACTGCGACCATGGTCTTGTCTTTGTTTATTATATGAAATGTTATTCGCTTCAGGTAGTGCAGCTGATCCGGTCGGTCGAGATTCGTGATTTTTCATTAAGAGCTCATTATTTTGCTCAGCCACTAGAAAACATGATATCAGTTCTGAATATTTTTTAAAGCCTCGTTCCCTGTATTGTTGCTGCAAGATAACATTCGAGGCATGAAAAGTAGATAACGTTTTCTCTAACATATCTTCTTCAGTAACTTTTTCTCCGCATAATTTTAATATGGAAGTTATTTTAAACAATACGGAATTATACTCAGATACTGATTTAAAATCTTGTAGTCTTAAATGCATCCAAGTATAACGAGCTCTTGGCAGTATGACTGTCTTCTGATGGTCATATCTTTGCTTTAAATTATTCCACAATTTAAGAGGATCCTTGATTGTAAGATATTCCGCCTTTAATCCCTCATCAAGATGATGGCGAAGGAAGATCATTGCCTTGGCCTTTTCTTGATTGGATGCGGTATTTTCTTCTTTTATGGTATCCCCAAGGCCATTAGCTTCAAGATGTATATCAGGATCAAGGATTCATGAAAGATAGTTCTTTCCAGAAATATCAAGAGCCATAAATTCCAATTTTGTGAGATTGGTCATGTATGTAAGACTACAAAATAAAATCAAGTTAAGAAATATAGCTATTTGATGAATGACTAACAAATATAATAAAGATATAATCTGAATATAATGTGCATATAAAATCAAGATAAATAACTTTAATAAATTATCTTTAATTTAGAATGATAAACCCATAAGTTCAAAATTCATAACAATCCACGGTGCATAATTCCAAAGTCTATAATATATAGCATAGATTATAACAGTCCAAAGTCCATAAGTCCAAGATCCATAATAGAGCATAGGTTATAATAGTCCAAAGACCATGAGTCCAAGATCCATAATAAAGCACAGGTTATAATACTCCAAAGTTCATGAGTCCAAGATCCATAATAATTCAATGTTTTGCAAGGGTACAACAATAATTCATATTTAGTTAATTCAAATATAGTTATTTAATTGTTTCCATAATATGATATTATATTGGTAATTAAAAAGATCGTTAAATTAAAACAAAAATATAAACTAGAAGAAAAATAAATATTTAATACATATTATATTTATATCTCTTTTTCTTTATCTTTAACTTTAGCTTTAACTTTAACTTTAACTTTTTGACTAACACAACATGTTATCATGCATAGAAACAATAATTCAAGAGATTCTAAAGCACATAAAACTACTAAATAATTAAGCAACAATTTCAATAAATAATAATTTCAAAAGGATGATTATGGACAACTCAAAAATAAGTAATTTCAGAAATATTGTATACTTGATAAAAATCGTAAATATTTAAAATGATTATGAAGTCTAGATCGAGAAATACCAATGAATTTGATTCTTACAAAGATATAAATTTGAAGACTTACAGTTGAGTAGATGCCTAAGGATGATCTCTTCACGGGAATTCGGTTTAAGTGTGTGTTTGATTAGTAATAATCAGGTTTCTGATGCAGAGGATCCTACTAGAGGCAACTGCAGAGCATAATTCCTTCAAATTACTCAAATTCAAGGCTCAATTGGTTAGAAACTCGTGTTAATAACGTGTTGTAAAACTAGAGCAAAATAAAGAGAATAGAAATATAGAGATAGAGAGAGAGAGAGAGAGAGAGAGAGAGAGAGAGAGAGAGAGTGAGTAATACTTCTCATTAGTTGTGTTTAGAATGAAAATTTAGGCCCCTATTTATAGAGGTAGACAATGGTACAATCGTAATATGTAAAGTTTACAAGAGTATAATTATAATCGGTCATTCATACCTAAATATTAAATATTTTATAACAAAAACTAAAATATCAACATAAAGATCATCAACACTTCAAACACAAAATATCAGAGGCAGTTCCATCTACGAAACACTTGTGATTACAGCCAAAAGCATCTTTATCAGCTCATAATTCGATTTCCTTAAAATAAGAACGCATAAAATATAAAATATTTTTTTGGGTCCCCAATTAGTGAACCTGAAGCATTAGCATTGACATAAAAATGTTTTATGAGATTTTCATAATCACATTGGTTAGTTTGTAAAAAAATCATCCATCCAAAACTTACGAATTGATGAAAAAATTCAAAAACTCATAAATTTACAGAATGTAACCCAAAATGATTTCACGCTTGGCTATAATTTTAGACGATCTGGAGCACCTTTATCCCAAAAACTAAGAATAGGGTACTTCTTGCCTCCTGGGGATGCATAGGAAGATTCTGGTTCAGCCGGACCCTTTTCTTTTCGTTGCCTCTCATTCGTGTTCAATGCCTTATCTTCCTCCTGCAGAATCACAAGGGTTTGACGGCGGGACAGGAGCTTCAAAATGGATGTTCCAAATAATGAAATCTTCTATATTCTTTTACAGATATGGTGCATGATTACCGAATTTTGGGTTTGAGATTTATGAGAAATTATATGGAAATATAGATATGTGAGAGAAAATGGGCAGTAATGGTGGGTTTGGGTTGGAATAGGAGAGAGTGTGTCAAATAACGTAGAAAAATAAATACTTTCAAATATTGGTATTTATTTACATGAGTATAGAGAACTAGTGTACAATTTAATTAATTCATTATCCTTAGGGTTTATTCACTTGGAATTTTGAAAATATTTAAAGGATTTTTTAATGAATTTCATTATATTTTATTGATTTTTTATGGATTTGTATAGAGTTTCAGAGACTTTTGTGGATATTTATTTAAAAGACTTTCATGAATTTTCAAAAAATTTTGTAGATTGATTTAAAAGACTTTTATAGACTTTCAAAGATTTTTACTGAATTTTATTTTTAATTGAAAAATCTGAACATTAATATATTAATTTTCATATTGTATGAATGTGAATCGCTAATAATAATTATATGTAAAGTGAATTACAAAAAAAAATGGTGTGAGAGATAAATAGTTTTTGGACACAGATACATTTCTGATTAAAAAAATGGGGAAAAAATAAAAGCACGTTTGATATCGACATAAAAATTGTACTATGTTCATAATTTTTTTGAATATACAAATTTTTATAGAATTCGATTAGATTTTAATTAATATTTTTGAATATACAAATCTCTCCGGAGAAATATCTAGAATCAATTTGCTTAATTATTATTTGATATGATATGATTTAATTCTTTTTTTTCTATAAAATCTTATAAAATTTTAGTTGGATTTAATTTCATAGAAAATTTATGATGAAAAAGAAGATAGCCAAATATAAAGAAATAATATTAAAAAGAAAAAAATATAACAAGTTGAAGAGAAGAAAAATAATGATTTGTTTAATGGTAGGTTTCTAAAAATAACATAAAAGAAGGGAGAAAAATATAGAAGAAACAAAATCACAATTTAAAATATATATTTATTTTTTAAAATCTTTCAAAATCTTGAATGTTAATGAGAGACAAATTAAGAGATTTTTTGGTTGTATTTTATGTTTAGAAGTTAATACATAGAGGATTTCATAGGACTTTAAAAGTCATTGACATTTTGAAAATACATGATTTTTAAATATTTTTAAAATGTTATAAACTAGAGAAAAAAAGAGAGAAAAATAGAGACACCAATAAACTTGTGTATTATATTATGAACCAGAGCCCCATATATATAGGGGAAGAAAGGGATATACAAAGTAATTATAACTATGGTTTTAGGGGTACAACTGTCATTCACTAATACAATATAATATTTACAACACTCCCCCTTGAATGACATATGATATTACAAAATATCTGCCTCATTAAAACCTTGTTTGATAAAACTCAATGGGACAAAAATATCAAACGAAAGAAAAAGAGTACAGTTGTTCTTGGAGTATTAAGATGAATGCTGCCTCGTTAAAACCTCGCCAGGAAAACCCAATGGGACAAAACCTTGGCTAAGGAAAAAGAGTACAGCTACTCCCCCTAGTGTTGATCGTTGTAAATTATCGAGTTGATGTATCCCAATCTTGTGAACTGGTTTCTTGAATGTAGATGTTGATGGTGTTTTTGTAGATAAATCAGCTTCATTGTCACTTGAGTGAATTTGTTGAAAATTCTGGAGTCTTTTGATGCTGCCTCGTTAAAACCTTGTCAGAAAAACCCAGTGAGAAAAAACCTGAATGAAGGAAAAATAGTACAACTACTCCCCCTGATTCAATATGTATTGAATCATCCATATAATTACTCCCCCTGATTCAATCTCTATTGAATCATTCATATCTTGATCTCTTCAAGAGTTTCGTATAAGAGAGTATATCAATAGATATTGATGACAGCTACCTCATTAAAAACCTTGCCAGGAAAACCTCGTGGGACAAAATCTCGGCTTAGGAAAAAAGAGTGTAGCGTATATTAGCTCCCTCTCATTGGAACATTACAATTGTATTGACACTGCATTTAATTATTTCAATTGTAAATCGGTGCAATATCGAATATGTTTACCAAACATATATAAATGGTGCATATCTTGTATTATTTGTTCTTCGAATATAAATTCAATTATTCCTTTGAACTTGAAGAGCTATAAAATATTTCCAATTATTTGAACATGCTGCATCGAGCCATATTCTATAATCAATATTATCAATGCATTTAATGCAGTTCTAAAATTTGGAAGTGACTTATTCACTTCACTGAACAATTAACTTATTCACTTCACTGAACAATTAACTTATTCACTTCAGGTGAATAATTAACCATGAATTTGAATTTGAAAATCAATTGCCACGATTTTTATTCACAGTAATGGTACATCTCAATTTCAACACTTTGTCATATAGAGTCATTTGTACCATTCTTCATGTAATCTAATCACATTCCATTGGAAATTGAATCTATTCAAGGCATATTAAATATTCAGATCGCAAAGTATATGTATACTTTGATCAAACAAGTTTCTTAAAAACTTGAATTATATATTTCAAATATATTTAATCCTTCGAGGATTATATTGTATGCTTCAGGCATAGTATATGTTTCACATTGCAATTGTCAAATTGCTACCACCTAATTTAAGTCGTGAAACTTTAGATAGGTAACGATTCCTATATTTGAAATAGATTTTCTCTAATTATTTCACCGCAATCCCAAAGTACCGAGGTATTGATTACCCTTTTTAATCTCACTCATTGGTACTTCAAAAAATACTCCCAACGTACCGAGTTGATGATCATACATTTTGATATCACTCATTGGTACATCAAAGAGCGCAAGCTAGTAATCAGAATAAATCATTTTTCATTATATACATTTCTAATAATCATATATTTATAGGCACTTATTATGCATTTTCAGGCAAATAAAATATTGTATCTATGCCAGATCTTTGAAACATTCGTTGCGCAACAAGTCGTGTATTACGACTATACCTATAGGTATTTTACTGGCTTTACACTTTTATGTGTTTGGACTTCAGGTCCCAAAACTTCAGGTTTTGTAATTTAGCTTGAATGCATACTTTTGCCAACTATTTTTATGTCGGTTTTCTTCGACATATTTTCTTTTATTATCCTCGCTATCATTCAAATTATGATGCGGCTAGCTTCGCAATTTGCTTTTGCATAAGTGCTTTAAAAAGTGTGTCGACATAATTATCATCTCAATTTGACTTCTTTCCCCACAAGACATAATTATAGAGATCTCAATTTTTCAATATTTCAAGTACTTGAACCTCTTCTGGAGATTTACAATTAATTATTTCAATAAATACTCTCTCACGAGTATATGCCTCCTCAATAAGACCATTATAATCATTTGCTCTATTTTTATTTATTTGGGGATCTTTATTCGAATAAAATATCGCTACGCTTCAGGCGTGCTACATATCAATATAAGATAGAGCATGGGATTTTATTAATCTCTTATGCATCTTGTAATTATGTTATCTTTGATCTTTTCATTCATATTTTCGATCGAACTTCTGGTTCGTATTATCAATCGCGAGGATATATATAACATAATATGATACATTTTTTTGATTTAAAGCTACTAATCTTCCCCCTAATGTTGAGAAAATTGTCCAATCAAATTGACAATCATTTTTTTTTTCGACGTTGTAAAATATCACCCATTTGGGATATATGTTCAAACAACGTATTTTTCTCAACATTCTTTATTTCCCATATCAGTGCATTGTGGTGGATCAATTGCACTACTAAAAAATTATATGGAAAAATTAGGCTCTAACCATAAGCCAATTATAATAGGGAGAACTATGATATTGGCATGATGCGTAATAGAATCCCCTAAACAAAAAGGGAAGTATTTTGTTCTCAATTAAATTAATTGGAGGCGTTTAACAAATAAAAATGTTAAACCATTCATCGACATCCCAACTAACACTTATCAAAATGTTGAGATTCATGTCCACTAGCACTATCAAGACACATTCTTGATTATATAATCTGAAAATTTTGCTCATAATTTAAAATTTGAGCAATAATTTCGCAAACTTCAGGTTGCGAACACCATGCAATCATCTAGTACATGTATCAAATTTATTAGATACAAATAATATTTAGATGATCAAAGTGGAGGATGATGGGTCCCCATTTATCACCCTAATTAATTTTCAGAAATATAAGGAATTTAATCCCTATTTTAGCTAGTGATAATGAAAAATTTCATGAATGAGAACAAACATCATATATGATTGAATTGAAGAATCTTCTGGTTTTTCATTGAGTATCAATTTTAATTTCGCATCATTATTGATCCAGTGATGATCCAACTGGTCATGCCAAATAATAAAATCAAATTGAATTTCTGGTTCAATATAAGATATAATCATATATTATTCAAGTAGTCAAACTAATCAATATCCTTATGACATAAGTTATATGTTTTCCTTCAGGGATAAACATGAACTCAAATGAGATATTTTTCGAAACATATGCTACTTCGAAAAGCACTTTTCTATTACTCATTCAAAATCAATATATCAATATTCTTCCGGAATATTGTAATATCAAATTAATAACATATCTCATAATATTGGGCTCTCCGAGAGCAAATTATATTCCAATAATATATTTCATATGAGATAAAATTATGATTCTTCAGGAATCATCACAACTATATATTAGACTACATCATAATAATCTTCTGGATTATTAATAAATTCGAATTTCTTTGAGAAAAAGAATGCAATATTTATCACATGAGTAATAAAATAATATTCTTCTAGAATATTGAAACGTAGCAATAACGCAATATTCTTCTGGAATATTGATTCGAATCTCATTCAATTATAACAATAATTAATATCTATTTTGCTATTTAGGAGCAAAATAAAGAATTATTCTTCTGGAATAATTATATTGCTAAAATTGCAATTCTTCAAGAATAATAAGTCAATATTCTTCTGAAATATTGATATTAATTATTCATTCTTCCTTTCAAGCCAACAATATTTATGCTCTACACGAGTGACGTTAAAATATTCTTATGAAATTTTTATCTAACGTGGGTTGTGTTTATTTGAGAACACCAACACCATATTTATTTAAATTATGCTTCTTCAAGAGCATTTGATCAATATTCTTCTGGAATATTGAAATTGTAATATACTGCTCATGACAAGCAAGTAATATTCTTCTAGAATACTACTATTATTGTCCTACTTCGTGAGCAACAAGATGATACATTATTAAATCAGAATTTATGAATGAACATCTACAAATATTTAATCATCTTAAAGAATATTAATTACCATATAAACATAATATGAATTTATATATAAAAATGAATTACCAAACATATATCAGGAAAAAGAATCTCTATATATAGAAGTTAACAAAATTGACTAAATCTTTTATTGGCTAAATCTTTTACCAATATGTAAAAGATACTAAACATGCACGTGAATTCCATATATAAAAATTAGATATATAACTAATATATAGTAGAATCAAATCTAATAATGTATTTGAGAATTCAAAATAACGTAGTGATTTCCAATGACAAAATTGAAAGAGCAAAAAAATAATAACAATAATAATTTACTGGAACAAGGTATACTTTAACGAATTTATTTCGATTCTTCCAAAAGAAATAATAAATCAATATTCTCCTAGAATATTGAAAATTATAATTCATGCTCTTCAGGAGCAAATAACATCCTTCTAGGATATTAATTATAATGTTGTACTACTTCCGGAGTAACAACAAATTATTTATAATAGACAAATTTACAATTAATATTTTTCTGAAATATTAATCATCCGTTGTGCTACTTCAGGAGCGAGAATAGATTATTGTTAAAGATTTTAGATATTTGCTCTTCTGGAGCAATTGAATAATAAATCTTTCAAAATTATGCTCTTCAGGAACAATTAATATTCTTCACGAATATTATTATAATAAAAATTGTGCTACTTCAAGAGCAACCACAAATTATTCTTCTAGAATAATTATAATATAGTTCTAAAATTTCGATTATTCAAGAATAATAAATCAATATTCTTCTGGAATATTGAAAATTTAATTTATGCTCTTCGGGAGCAAATAATATTCTTCTGAAATATTAATTATGATGTTGTGCTACTTCAGGAGCAACAATAAATATTTGTAATAGATAGACACAGATCTATGATTAATATTCTTCTGGAATATTAATATAATGTTGTGCTACTTCAGGAGCAACAACGAATGAATCAATAGCATCAATAAATTTGTAATGGACAAATCTATAATTAATATTCTTCTGAAATATTAATATATACTGTTGTACTACTTCAGGAGCAACAACATAATGAATTTTCAATATAAAGATCAAAATCTGTCGAATTGGTTGGAGAAAATCAGATTCAGATTTATGAGCCGCAATTGCTAATGAACAACATCGTAATGAATAGATGTGAATTGCAATTGAATAGTAATAAAAAAATTCATATGTCACCAAATTAATTTCAGTGCATATGATTTTACCATCTAACTAATATTTTGATATATGGGATTTTGAAAAAGAAATTTCTAACTCAATTTGGTAGAGACTCGTGCTGATAACGTGTTATAAACTAGAGAAAAAAAGAGAGAAAAAAAGAGACACCAATAAACTTGTGTATTATATTATGAACCAGAGCCCCATATATATAGGGGAAGAAAGGGATATACAAAGTAATTATAACTAGGGTTTTAGGAGTACAACTGTCATTCACTAATACAATATAATATTTACAACATAAAAGCCTTTATATAATACACCCTGACTTTTATGGACTTTTAAAATGTCAATTAAAATCTATATTAAATACCTCAAAATTTTTATGGAATCTTTAAAGTTTAAATTGAATACACCCAAACTTTTCAAATTCTTTAAAGTCTTTAAAAGCCTTTCAAAATCTACATCAAATAAACCTCCCTTAGATTTCAAAATTAAAAAGGGTTAATTGCACAAATTACTATATTTACATGACAAAAACGATTTTTACTACACCAAAGAGAAATTATGAAAAATACTTCAATTTGTTGTCTTCTTCCTCATCGGGTACCGACTGCCTACTAGCTATCACCGCCTTCCATCTTCTTCCCCACTGCCTACCACCGACTGTAACCAACTCAACATCACCGCCACCGAACCACCACCACCACATGTTCAATCTCCATCATCCCCGCAACACATAAATCAACCTCATCTCCCTTACCACACGTTGAGTCTTCGACCACCACGCACATTCAAACCGCAAGGCACCGCCCAAGCACCAATACTGAAACTCAATGTCCCAACCCCCCAAAATCACAGAATCAACACCCAGCTAGAATCGATAAAAATGGATGAAGGAGAGACCGAAGGTATAGTAATACACACATATGAAGAGAAGACCAGAGAATTTGAACCTGGATTCTTGGGTAAAGACCTCCAAGAGCCTTCTCCATTAGCTTGAATGTGAGGATTTGATCTTCTGCAGCAGTCCATCTTCCTCTCTTCAAACCTACTTTTCACAACAAGGGGCTCATCCAATTTTTTTTGGCTATCTGATGATGTGTAGTAATAAAGACAAGTAAACGTGGAGACAAAAAAAAAAAAGAAGAAGAAATATAGTAAAGCGTTTGTGGTGACCAATTATTCCACAATGGCTGCTGAGGCCTGGGAGTAATGGTTGTGTTGACAATTTGACAAGTGGGATGCAATTTAGCTTTTGGTTGGCAATGATAATATTGGGAAAATGTTTGATTTTATGTTTAAGACAAAGTATCATAAAAATTTATAAAGTATCATACTATGATACTTAAAAAAATTTGAAAAGTATCACAAGTATCATATTGTGATACTAATATATTTGAGAAGTATCATAAGAATCAGATTGTGATACTTCATATAATTATGAAGTATTTTTCAGTTTTTACAATTTTATTATAAGTAATTTTCAAGTTTTATTAAATTTAAGCAAATTTTAGTTTTATCCCTGAAAGTAGGGAGTTTTTGTGGACAGCCCAATTAAAAACTTGAAGGTTTTGATACAAAAATCATGTCACTATTCAAGTTTTAATTATTTAATAAATAATTCACATACGTACCCACCCATTCCAATTCAACACATACATTTCTCATTGCCTTCTCTCTCATTCATCTCCTCCTCTCTATCAGACCTTACAGTCAATCATTGTAGCGTAGCGGCGCACACAGTGCCATCGCACATTAACGATGCAAGGGGTGGTCACAGTGCCGCTGTTACAACAACACCATCATTGCTGCAGTGAGATGCGCTTCTGTGATCGCCCTTTTCACAATCACCAATAGAGACATCATCTTCACCGCAACAGAGCTCAGATGTCGCCGCTCATCAGTGACTCTGTGAGTCTCGCCTTCTGATGCTACTGCAGTGGTGATGCCTAGTTGATCTGTAATCACTTGACATTGGTGAGTTCGATTTTTGTTGGTGGTGGTGATGGTGAGTTCGGCTTTTGATGGTAGTGGTGAGTTCGGCTTTTGAAGGTGGTGGTTTGTAAGTTGGTGAATGGTAGTGGTTTGGGAGTTTTGCGTGTGGTTGCGACGTAAGTTCCTTGTAACGACCTGAGTTTCCATATAAGTCGACTACTGTCTCCACTGTACCAACATGGGTCTTTTTCAGCATATTTTGTCCTCACTCGCACGCTCACTGAGAAGATTTTCCAAGGGGTCACGCATCACAGAATTGTTCCAAGTCAAACATGCTTAACTATGAAGTTTCTAGCGATAGACTTCCGGAAAAGAATGTGCACCTTATTTATATGAATAATATCTATCAAATCTTTCAATTTTTCCTGGTCTAGGTATTACAATCACCCCTCGTACATCTTCTCAGTATATTTTGTCCTCACTAGCACGCTCCCTGAGAAAAATTCCCATGAGGTCACCCATAATAGAATTGCTCCAACCTAAACACGCTTAATTGTGGAATTTCTAACAATGGACTTTCGGAAAAGAAGAGATACCTTCGTGGTATGAGTAGTATCTATCAAATATTTTAAGCTTTCCTGGTCTGGGTATTACATTTTCGATGGTGGTGGCTGGTGAGTTTGGCTTTTGACTGTGGTTGCGGTTTGGGAGTTTTGCATGTGGTTGCGATGAAGGTTTCTGACGATGGGGGCAATGGCTATTCGACGACAGCGACGGTGGTGGTGGAACGAGGGTTGGGTTTTGGGTTGCGGTGAGATGACTCTGAATAGGTTTGTAACTAATTATTAGTGACATGTGACTTAATTTTTTTTTGAGATTGTGACTAAAATTTGTAGTTGGGACTTATAATTTGTTAAGTTATGACCAATTAACTTGAGATTTGTGATCCATGAAATTCGAAATTTTTGATTGAGAAAAAGTTGTGACCTACGAAATTCAAAATTTTTTATCAAGAAATAAGTTGTGACCTAAAGATTTATAAATTGTCATTGAAAAAAATGAGTCATGACCAAATAATTGATAAATTGTGACTATGAAATAAATTGTGACCTATGATATTTGTGATGTGTAACCGATAAATAAGTCGTGACCCATAAAATTTTTGATATGTGAAAATTGTGACATAAGAAATTCATGATTTGCACCTGAAAAATTGTGATCTATGAAATATTTGATTTGTGACCAATAAAATAATTCTGTGGTCCTTAATGTCTCTCGTCCGAGAGGTTGAGGAATTGACTCCAGATATACCTGTTTAATATTTGAATCATCTGGACCTCCAATGAGATAGTATCTTTGAGCAGCATTCTTGAAATGTTTTTCAAGATCTTTTGGATTATAAAAACAATACTTTAATTTGAAGAATTCTTCTCTGGCGATTTCCTTGTCATGATCAGACTTTCCATAGAATTCCAAATATAATGCATTCATAAATGCATCTGTGGTATTTATCTCCTGAGTAAGCTGGCGTTGTCTGTATTCTCCCATCGAATCATACCAGTCTCTGAGGAATCATGTGATTCTTTCCAGGAAGGCTTTTATGACCTTTGTATGGGTCATATTTGGCTTTTGGAGTTCGGAAGTACACCAAGCTTTCATTTCTTGCAACTTGTATTTCCACTGTGGAGGAGAAATATCATCGATGAAATGTGAACTTTGGAGGAGTAGCTCCATTTGAAGAATAATAATTATTAGTCTATGGGGTTCCACCATTTCCTCATCAACAACTTCAGTCTCTTCAACAATAGGATCATTCGTTCCTTGAGTTTGGCATGTTTGAGATTGACTTGTTTGTTTTTGGTTAGCTATATAAAGAGGTGGATTTTCATCCGTAGACTCACTAGATGTCTCTTTAAAGGATTCATTAGACTTAGACTCAGAGGTTTCAGAATTGTTGGTGGAAGTATGAATAGGAAGAGTATGGGCTTGTTGAAGAAATGTGGAAATGTGATTTTTTATCATCACTGTTTCTCAGGTTTTTGTGATGGAGGTTCTTGTATGGACAAAGACTTTGTTCTTTGGATAACTCTGGTCTTTTTAGGAGGCCTAGAAGCTTTTTTCTTTTGTTCTCATTCTTCTGGTGTAAAAAGGGTTAATGTAGATCCTTCATAAGTAGAGGAAATCAAGGGTCCTGTTTGGGAGATTTGAATGGTAGAAGAGGAAGATAGGTAGTATGGTGTTAAGGGAGGAATTAATAAGTTTGACTCAAGAGATGCAAGTTGAGTTTTTAGGCTTGTGATTTCTCTTTCTTGGGTATCAAATGGTAGTTGATATTGTAAACGAGCCATTATGTCTGCATGGAGAATCTCAATTCTTTGTTTACAGGCTTGAAGAGGTGTAAGAAGAATTTGAGTCTAATGTTGAAGAGTCTATTCAATCCTTTGCTGACTTTGATCAATCCTTTTTAACAAGGCATTTTGTTGCCTTGCATTTTCTGACTGCCATTAAGGTTACTTCGGTCACTGAGAGATTGTATTGATCCATCTGACTTTCTAGTGCTTGGATTTTTGATCTTCCATGAGTGAGTAGAGTGATGCTTTTCAACTGTCTCCAGGGGAGAAAATTCTTCTCGAGTCGGTGGATGAAACATGGTTATTGGTAGTGGAGATGGGGGAGGATTATTATCCCACTCCATTTTTTTATAATATCTGTTGCAATCATCATCATCATCTTCCCATCCAATAGGAATAATAAGATCATCACTTGTAGGAGGTGGAGTGTATTTGACATAATAGTCAAACTTTCTTGATGGCTCACCAAGTAATCCAACTCTTGGATCATTATTGTAGAAAGCTTTATGTAACTTCCTCTGACTGTTTCGCTTGGATCTCCTTCTTTGTCGGGGAAGATCTTCATCAAGACCTGCTTCAAGACAACTAGAGCAATTGCAAACATCCCAGAAGATATGTCCAGTATTGTCTACTTTGTTGTAGACTGGCCTTCTATTTGCATCAAAGGCATAGACTGGGATATCCTCCTTATTATACGTAAATTGTGTTTGAAAACAGGGGGGTTTATTTGTCACAGCTTCTCTTTTGAATGCAATCTCAACATCTTCATTGGACTACTTTTTCTAAAAAAAGGTTCTGTGGATTGTATAGAAGAAGAATTTTTTTTCCCTTGTGAACTTGTTCCTAACTTGTGACCTATGTTTCATGGATGAGCTTTATCAATTCTGATCGTGGAAGTTGTCTAGGAATATATGTACAACTAGGGACATGATCTGTCTCCACATGAAGAAGTAGAGCATCATCTGTTCCTTGAGACTGAGCAAAATCAAGGGAATGGTTTTGAATTTTGTACGCCATTTGATACTGGAGAGTGGCTCCATATGTAACAGATGTTAGCAAAGCTCCAACAATTTGAATTTGGACTTTTAAGGCTGAAAGCAATTGTGGGTCAGATATGGGCATATTGAAATTTGGAAACATAGTGACCAAAAAAGTTCCAGCGTTAAGAGTCGTTTCAACAGTTCCTATGCATGCATGTTGATACTCAGAGAATCTAGTATCTAACAGAGCAATTCTAGAAACTGTAGGAAGACCTTTTCTTCCATGAAGGGTTAAGGCAAATCTGACTGCTCCAAAATGAAGGTGAGTGTAACCTTCAGATAACCAAACTTTTGGCCAAACTTTTGGTAGGTGTGAGGGTAATTCAAGGGTGACAAACTATTCTTTTTCTGTTGCAGGCAAAAAGTATTGATCAAACTTTGAGGCTTGAACAAATTTTTTGACTTGGGATTTTTGAGGAGAGATAAGACTACGAACAATTTTGAATATGGACTGGCGAGGTTTAGTATATGGGAGAAATGGATTTATGAGGGGTAGATCTGTAAGTGAAACTTTATCACATTCTGAAATATAAGATATCTCATAGAGATAATCCATTTTTGAAGCATCGGATTTTCTGAAATAAGTTGAAGAAGAAGGAGATTTTGACGGTGAAAAAGGATTTGAAGATAGAGGTGTCAATCCGGGTGGTCCGGGCCGGGTCGGCCCGCCAACGTATGAGCCCGGTAACAGCCCGCGTAGAAAAAAGTCCGCCCGCTGCGGGTTACGGGCCGGTTACGGGTTGGCCCACAATTTTGAATTACAACAAGGCCCGCCCGCCGGCCCATCCGGGTTGAGCCCATACGGGTCGTGGGTCGCAGTTCGTTCCAGTTTGGCCCGTATCCCGTATCCGTATGATTGTTCATTGTATGAATAAAATTATAAAATTATAGAATTTTTCATATTTATAGCAAAATATATATATTATATTGTAAAATCAAAAATGTAAAATAAGAAATGAACAAAATGATAAATTCATATTTATACCAAGAAATGTTTACATAGAATTCAAATTTAATGTTACATGAATTATTTATAACTTTGCAAAGTTAAATATAACATAAACAAATAACAGCTAAATGCATTTTTAAGTACTATTATTAAATATTTATAGTTTAAGTACATCCCAACTAGATTGGCACCTACTTTTACTTTTACTATAATTTATAGTTTAAGTACATCTCAACTAGGTTGACACCTACTTAACTATAATTTAGCTATTCAAAAATTATATATTTGTTTCCTAATCAATCTTCACTCTTCAGGAACTGCAAGATTTTTGAAGTCTTCAGCAATATCATCAATGATTTTATCTTGCATCCTTTGATCCGCGAAAATCCAATCTTTCACGCAAATGAGAGCTTCCAAAATATCTTCTTTAAGTCTAGATCTTCTTTCATCCAATACCCTGTTACCTGCACTAAAAGCAGACTCGGATGCCACTGTTGAGACTGGAACTGTTAGTAGATCTCGTGCCATTTTAGATAATACAGGGTATGAGCGCTCATTTAAATTCCACCATCGTAAGATATCTAAATTATCCACTTCATTTTCAGGTATTAAACTATAATGATCAAATTGATAATATCTATCCAATTCAGCAGGTGTGGCATTTGGATTTACAGTTGAAGTTGTAGATGAAGAACCAAGAACATTACGTTTCTTAGCTATTAGGGAGAAAAAAGAAGATTTGCCTTTAGAAGTTGTACTAGAGTTTGTAGATGAAGGAATATTTTCATTGTTACCATATTTAATAAAATAGTTATTATACATTTCATTAATAAAAATTTCCAATTCTCGATTTGTAATATTTATGTTAAAAGCTAATGTTTCAGAAAATTATTCTAAAGCACATTGAACTCCAAACAACTTAATGCGAGGATCCATTACAGCTGCCACTGGACAAATTAGTGGCATGTTTTCATAATATTTCTTAAACTTTTCCTCCATTGAGTAAATAATTTGAAAGAAAAATGGATCGGCTCTAAATGATGAAAATTGTCCAGCAATTTCTACTAATTGTAAAAGTACAAGATTACTAGTTGGATAATAAACTCCAGAACTAGCTTTTGTTGCCTTATAGAAAGGTTTCAAAAATTTCATAACATTAAATGCTTTTTCCCAGTCTGAATCAGTTACCTGAAATTGATTTTGTTTTGAATTAACAAATGCATTAATGGCATCAGTATAGCCAACACACGATTTTAACATTAAAAAAGTTGAATTCCATCTATTGGGAACATCATCAACAAATTTCCTTCTTTTCAATCCAAGAGTTTTACAAATTTTTGCAAATTTTTGTTGTCTAGAATCTGAACAAGAAATATAATTAATAGATTGTCTAATTATACTTATTTGTGGTGTTATTAATTTTAAACCTTCTTGCACAACTAAATTATATATATGACAAACACAACGCATGTGAAATAATTTAGAATCATATAGGGGTGTAATCGTTCTAATTAAAAGCTCAATTCATGAATTATTAGCACTTGCATTATCAAAGGTAACACTAAATAGTTTATTTAACACACCGAACTCATTAAAAACTTGTAAAAAATTTTCACACAAATTTACACCATTATGTGGATATTCAAGTAAACGAAAAGCAATAATTCTTTTATGCAATAACCAATTATTATCAATATAATGTGCTGTAACACAAGCATAACCATTATGATTTCGTCCAGAACAACAATCAGATGTGAAACAAATAATTCCATCAATTTTTTTACAATTTTTTTAAGTTCATTTTTTAAATTCTCAGCCATTGTATGAAATAATTTCATAGAATCAGAACGAGCAGTATTTCTACTTACGCTCCTGTAAGAAGGTTGAATGTATTTTTGTAGAAACTCTTCAAAATACTGATCTTCTGCAAATGTGAACGGCATCTCACGAGCTGCTAAAAATTCCGACATTCCAACTCGCATTTGTTCCTGCGAATAAACAAAGTTAGTAAAAGTAACCGATCCACTAGCATTAGTAAAACCAGTAATTTGAGCTTGTTTAGGATCCAAATGTCCTGTTTCATTTAGATGTTTTTCTTTGTGTCTTCGTAGCGTGCGCCTTGACCATATCTCCAAACATAAGCCTTTTTGCAGATATTACATACTGTTATACCATCTTTTTCATTTACTGTAAAAATTTGCCACACCTCTGATATTTGTTTTTTTTTCCTTGAATTTTGAGATGATCCAACTTCTACAACATTATCATTTTCTAAATTTATTGGGGAGCAACTATCATTGAAAATATTATTTTGAGAAGAAAAATCGTGAGAAGACATAATAATACAATAGTATTAAACTGTTTAGTGAGAAGAAAAAAATATAATAGTGTAGAGAACTGAGAATAGAGATGATGATACTTGTGAAGTTGTGCTGTTGAAAATATGTAATTACAGACAAAAGACAAGAATAACAAAATAAGGGAAAAAGCTCAGCTAAGTGGCTAATAAAATTGTAAGATTTAAGATAGATAGTTGACTGAAAATGAGATAAAATTTACCAATTCACTCCAATTTATAGATGAAATGTTGAAAATTACCGTTAACATATGAAAAAAAATATAAAAAAAAAAAGACAAGACAAGAGCCAACGTCTTGCCATGCAGGCGTAGCCTGCATGCTTTTGCTGCAGGCACAGCCGCAGCAAAGTTACTTTGCTGCAGGCTGTGCCTGCAGCAAGTGGAGGGAGAGAGCATCCAGTTTTTTAAAAAAAATTTTAAATTAATTTTTTTTTTTTTATTATTCACAGGCCAGCGGGTTAACCGTGGCCCGTGAAGGTGTAACCCGCGGGTCACGGGTCGGTCCGCGGTCCCGGGTCGTTCCGAGCCGATTTTCGCAGGTCTGGCCGGGCCATCCGTCTTGACACCTCTATTTGAAGACACGGATGAGAGTGTTTTTCCTTAATCTCTTCTGATTACTAAATAATATAAATTATTCGGATATGAGTAAGATAACAACATGGCTCTGATACCAAATGAAAGAATTGATGGCAATCTAACAACAAATCACGATACTCTGTCATCAAAAATTAATTGTAACAACATTGCGATGATTCAAGAGTTCAAAAAACAAAAAATTCCTTCATATCATATTATCATAAATCATGCACGCATTCTAAGCCGTAACAACAATGTGAAGTGTGAAACCTCTGTTCCCAAGTAATAGAAATGAAAAAACCCGACCGGATTGACTTAACCCCAACTTTTGAATCCATTGTTAGTGACCCAACACGGCCCGGTATATTTGACCTTATCCTTTGACTGTTTGACACAACTATCTATATCAGTCTTTGAAACAAAATCAATAAAAATGAAAACTTTACACACTAAATTTATTATATTAATATATATCAAATGTCATGTCTCAAGATGAGATGGAAAATTTCTTTCCGGAATTAGGCATATATAAAAAATGCTTTAACAGTATTCTCTTTCTCAAGCTAACGGTGACCTGTTGACTCTATTTTGGGGAAACACCACACTAATACATAGTTTAATGCCTTGGTTAATTAACTGGGGGAGATCTGTAGTAGACTGGAAGAGTAGCAGGGAAGAACATTTGTCTAAGTCCCTCTGCATTCATAATAGGAAATATAATTCCAGACGCACCCTGTAAAGAGAAAAAAATGTCGTTAAGTCACATGATAAACACGTACTAGATCGTACTGATAGACACTCACCGAAAGCAATCTAGCTCCCAACCAAATCCGTTTTGGTGTAGGAAATGGAAGAAATAAGCGGCCAACACCATAGACAGCCACGGCAAAGAAATGGAGCACAGGGTTCAATGGGCGCGGACTCAGACCAGAGAGTAAAGACACGGGACCATTAGAGAAAATTCCTCCGAGGCTCAAGTAATCAAAACACGCTTCGCGCATTTCTTTCCTTGCCTGATCAGGTGATGCACAAAATACTTTGTAAAGTGCACCTGCCAATGTATTTATAGTAGATGCTACAGGCTGCAAAAAAAATAAAAATGACTTCAAATCTCATGCTAAAGCCTCATAATTTTGAATTTAAGAATGACAATGATCAAATATGTAACACACCTTTCTAAGGGTATAAAACAATTCAAGATACTCGGACAGGGTAGTTGCGTCATTTAGATCGTGTATTGGTCGAAGAAGATTTCGGATAACAACGATATCTGATAGAGCCGCAGTCATTCCTCCACCGGTTAAAGGATGTCGCATATTGAATGCATCTGGTTGAAAAATGGAGCTAAATGTGGAAAATAAAGCCAACTTTGTTGAAATTGGCAAGCCACCATTAATAGTTCATGTTCACACCTATTTGGTAAGACACCATTAGCCTACAATTCTCATATGTTCACACCTATTTTATTCCTTCCATTGTTGATTCTTTGTCCAAACTTTCCCTATAAATAGAGGGCAAAACCTCAATGAAAAATGCACCACCAAAAACCACAACAAAGAGTGTTTGTAGATAGCAACACAAAAGAGGCATTTCACAAAATAGGGAGAAAAGTGAGTTGGAGAGAATAGCCTTTGCATAGGCAGATAAAAATACAGTGTTGTATTTTGTACTCCTCATTTTCGAGTTAGTGAAATATATTGGTGTGGGTCCGTGGACGTAGGCAAATTGCTGAACCACGTAAATCTTTGTGTTTCGTATTTGCATTTTATTTTTGCGTATTTATATTTTCTCAGTCCAATTTATTTGTGTCAAATCGATCCTGGGCGGGATTAGTTGCGTCCTAATTCCCAACAATTGGTATCAGAGCTTTGGCTCATTGAGATCTTTTGAAATTCTTAGTATGCTCTGTGGTTGCAGCTTTGACTGATTTTCCACATCAGAAAAGATTTCTTTAGACTGTTTTGTGATTGAGTGTGAACAATGTCGACAGATGAGAAAATATCCAAAATTGACAAATTTGATGGTTCAAATTTTGGATTTTGGAAAATGCAAATGGAGGACTATCTGTACCAGAAGGATCTATACAAGCCACTAAAAGAAAAGTCAGAAGATATAAGCCAGGGGGATTGGGAGTTGCTTGATCGAAAAGCACTCGGCACAATCAGGCTGACGTTGTCAAAGTCAGTGGCCTTCAACATAAAAAATGAGAAGACGACAGAGTCTCTCATGGCAGCCCTTTCTAGCATGTACGAACAGCCATCTGCAGCAAATAAAGTCCACTTAATTAAAAAGCTGTTCAATATGAAGATGGCCGAAGGCGGAAGATTTGGGGAGCACCTAAATGAATTCAATGAAGTGACGGACCAGCTAAACACAGTCGAAATCACTTTTAGTGATGAAGTTCGAGCTCTGTTAATTCTTGGGCAGTTGCCAGACAGCTGGAATGGTACAGTCACAGCAATTAGTGGCTCTGCCGGAAAGTCAAAATTGAAATTCGATGATGTCGTAAGCATGATCTTAACGGAGGAGATCAGACGACAATCAGAAGGTGCCTCAACTTCAGGATCGGCATTGAACGTGGAAAGCAGAGGCAAAAATTCTAACAGAGGAAATGGGCGGGGCAATGGCAAATTCAGAAGTGGAAGATCAAGATCCAGAAATCCAAACAATTCCAACAAAACTAAGGTTGTGGAATGTTGGAAGTGTGGGAAGACCGGTCATTACAAAAACCAGTGTCCAACACCTCCAAAAGAAAAGGAGGACAGGACAGAAGTCAATGTTGTGGAAGAGGAAGCGGACGATGCTTTGATATGCTCTTTGGAGAGAAAAACGGAATACTGGGTGATTGATTCCGGAGCATCTTTTCATGCTACCTCAAACAAGGAGTTTTTTGTAAACTATACGCGGGGTGATTTTGGTAGAGTCTATCTCGGTAATGATCAACCGTGTGACGTGGTCGGAAAAGGTGATGTACAGATCAAGATCAATGGATCTGTGTGGAAGCTGAAGGACGTGAGACATATTCCAAAATTGAGGAAGAACTTGATCTCCGTCAAGCAATTGTCGGGAGAAGGACATGTCACCACCTTCTCTGGTGATAACTGGAAGATCACCAAGGGCGCCATGATTATCGCTCGAGGCAAGGATACTGGCACCCTCTACACAACGACGGATGCTTGTGTAACAATTGCAGTTGCTGAAAGTAAGGAGGGCCCAAACTTGTGGCACCAAAGACTTGGGCATATGAGTCAGAAGGGACTCAAGTATATGCATGCAAAGGGGAAACTACCAGAGCTTCAGTCTACTGATATAGACTTATGCGAGAGTTGCATCTTTGGGAAGCAAACCAGGGTGAGTTTCAACACTAGTGGTAGAACTCGGAAGCGAGAGAAGCTTGAGTTAGTCCACACAGACGTTTGGGGACCAACTGCAGTTTCATCTATTGGCGGAAAGTCATACTTTGTGACTTTCATTGATGACCACTCGAGAGAAGTGTGGGTTTATTTCTTGAGACACAAGTCCGAAGTATTCGATGTGTTCAAGAAGTGGAAAGCCATGGTGGAAAATGAAACAGGATTGCGAGTAAAGAAGCTGAGGTCCGACAACGGAGGAGAATATACGGATATGGCGTTCAAGAAGTTCTGTTACCAGAATGGCATCAAAATGGAGAGGACGTTGCCAGGGACTCCACAGCAAAATGGAGTTGCAGAACGTATGAACCGAACATTAACGGAGAGAGCCAGAAGCATGAGGTTACATGCAGGCTTGCCCAAACAGTTTTGGGCAGAAGCAGTCAACACAGCGGTGTACTTGATCAATCGAGGACCCTCGGTACCGTTGGAGTACAGGATACCGGAGGAAGTATGGAGCGGAAAAGAAATAAAACTTTCCCACATGAAAGTTTTTGGATGTGTCGCATATGCACATATTAGTGATCAGGCAAGGGGCAAGCTAGACCCCAAATCACTAAAGTGCACATTCATTGGATATGGCGGAGATGAGTTCGGCTACCGCTTATGGGATGACCAGAACAGAAAGGTCATCAGAAGCAGGGATGTCATATTCAACGAGAAGGTTATGTACAAGGACAGAAATGCAGTTCAGTCCGATGACACAGTACAAGATGGTCCAACATATGTTGAGTTGGATGATGCTCCAGAAAGTAGTACGTCGCAGCAGACAAAGGAGGATCTGCAGTTACAGGAGTCTGTTCTAGAGACTGATGCATCACAGTCTCCAGTCCCTGTTCTTAGAAGGTCAACCAGACCTCATGTTCCAAATAGAAAGTACATGAGCTACATGTTACTTACTGATGCAGGTGAACCTGAATGCTATCATGAGGCATGTCAGGTCGGTGATTCTGGCAAGTGGGAGCTTGCAATGAAAGATGAGATAAAGTCTCTCATCTCTAACCAGACGTGGGAACTAGCCGAGTTACCTACAGGAAAGAGAGCTCTACACAATAAGTGGGTACAGAATCAAGGAGGAACATGATGGATCAAAGAAGGCGAGGTTGGTGGTCAAAGGTTTCCAGCAGAAAGAAGGAATTGACTACACAGAAATATTTTCGCCAGTTGTGAAGCTAACAACAATCAGATTAGTCTTGAGTATTGTTGCAGCAGAGGGTTTGCACTTGGAGCAGTTAGATGTAAAAACTGCTTTCCTCCATGGTGACCTTGAGGAGGAAATATATATGCAGCAGCCAGAAGGCTTCTCAGTCAAAGGAAAGGAGAAGCTCGTTTGCAAATTGAAGAAGAGCCTGTATGGCTTAAAGCAAGCCCCGAGACAGTGGTACAAGAAGTTCGACGGATTTATGCAGAAAAATGGCTACTTCAAATGTAATGCTGACCATTGTTGCTACTTCAGGAGATTCGAGTCCAGTTATATAATTTTGCTACTTTATGTCGATGATATGTTAGTAGCAGGCTCAGATATGGACGAAATCAAGAAGTTAAAGATGCAGCTGTCAGCAGAATTCGAAATGAAGGACTTGGGTGCAGCGAAGCAGATTCTCGGAATGAGGATTTTCAGAGATAAGCAGAAGGGTATCTTGCATTTATCTCAGGCCAAGTACATTAGTCAAGTTCTGCAGAGATTTAACATGTGCAGTGCGAAAGCTGTCAGCACGCCACTAGCTAATCACTTCCGTCTATCTAGTGATCAGAGTCCTAAGACAGAGGACGAGATAAACTTCATGGCTAAAATACCATATGCCTCAGCCATTGGAAGTTTGATGTATGCCATGGTTTGTACCAGACCAGATATTGCTCATGCAGTGGGAGTTGTGAGCAGGTTTATGGCAAATCCAGGAAAGCAGCATTGGGAAGCAGTAAAGTGGATATTAAGATATCTACGGGGAACTACTGATAGATGCTTATGCTTTGGACGAGGCGAGGTGGCTCTACAAGGTTTTGTAGATGCAGATTTTGCTGGTGAGGTAGATCGCAGAAGGAGCACTACTGGTTATGTTTTCACAGTAGGTACTACTGCAGTTAGCTGGATTTCGCAGATACAGAAGATTGTTGCTCTATCCACTACAGAAGCAGAGTACGTGGCAGTAACCGAGGCTAGCAAAGAAATGATCTGGTTACAGGGTTTGTTGGCAGAATTGGGATTCAGTCAGAAGAAGAATGTTTTGCACAGTGATAGTCAGAGTGCGATACATCTGGCAAAGAATTCAGCATTTCATTCTAGAACCAAGCACATTGGACTCCGTTATCACTTCATCAGGTCTCTTCTAGAGGATGAAGTATTAACACTAGAGAAGATCCAGGGTAGCAAGCACCCAGCCGACATGATGACCAAGACAGTAACAAAGGAAAAATTGGAGCTGTGCTCAGCTTCAATTGGTCTTCTGAAGTGAAGACAAAGGAAATGACTCACACCATATTTCACAAGGAGTTGCAAGAAGGAGATATCTCAGGGGCAGCCACATTTGTCCCCAAGTGGGAGATTGTTGAAAAATGGAGCTAAATGTGGAAAATAAAGCCAACTTTGTTGAAATTGGCAAGCCACCATTAATAGTCCATGTTCACACCTATTTGGTAAGACACCATTAGCCTACAATCCTCATATGTTCACACCTATTTTATTCCTTCCATTGTTGATTCTTTGTCCAAACTTTCCCTATAAATAGAGGGCAAAACCTCAATGAAAAATGCACCACCAAAAACCACAACAAAGAGTGTTTGTAGAGAGCAACACAAAAGAGGCATTTCACAAAATAGGGAGAAAAGTGAGTTGGAGAGAATAGCCTTTGCATAGGCAGATAAAAATACAGTGTTGTATTTTTTACTCCTCATTTTCGAGTTAGTGAAATATATTGGTGTGGGTCCGTGGACGTAGGCAAATTGCTGAACCACGTAAATCTTTGTGTTTCGTATTTGCATTTTATTTTTGCGTATTTATATTTTCTCAGTCCAATTTATTTGTGTCACATCGATCCTGTGCGGGATTAGTTGCGTCCTAATTCGCAACACATCTCCCATGAGAAGGGCACCCGGAGTGGGATGAGGATTTCCTGGCATACTTCTGTTTCGCATTGTTTTTATATTTCCTTTGTCAATTGCTGCTATAAATGCATCATAAAGCTGAGAAGGAATCTGAAAATGGATGATTTGTTCAATCAGAATGAGCAATATGTGCAACAGAAATAAGTAATTGAAAATAAGCAGAAGAAAAGTTGGGTCATTCTATGAGTAAGCTAAAAGTACCTGAGAAGCCACCAGAGTCTTCAAATATGTGGCCATTTCACCATTAGCAATGGAAGGCACTTTTTGTCCCGGGATATCAACCAAGCAACGAACTTCGATGCTGCTGATGGGATAAAATAAGATAGGCGAAGGGTCCGCAAGAACAACATGTCCGTGATTTGCAAATGGGAGGTCACAGTTTTCCAAGACCAAACCAACAAAACACGAGGGGACTTCCACCTTCGGAGTACAAAGAGAGCGCCTCAAGTTTGAGAAACAGCCATCACATACAATGGTGAGAGGAGCACTTGCAGTCATTTCTTCCCCATTCTTAGTCTTGTATTGCACTCCTTTGATTGTCCCATCTTCTTCAAGCAAGGACGTAACCGTTCCTTGTTCAAGTCTTACACTAAACCAGAAAACAGTACAATGACAGTTAGTTAAAAATTTCGAATCTCGAAGAAACGAGAATTTGAAATTATAAGGATTGTCAGATTAATTTCACCAATTAGTCTTTTCCGCGAATTAGTTTTAAAATGGTAAAAGTAGAAAGTTACTTAACTCTTTCTTTTCATGCACAAGCAAAATTTGAAGTCATATAACAACAACATTCTGATATAGTGGTCAACTGTACCAACCAAATGATCATTTTCAAGTAATCTTAAAAGTAAATTCTTAGCCTGTGTTTAGTGTAGATAAAATTAGATTTTTAGTAGTTTTTGATAAAAATTAATAAATATGTAGTTGAAAAGTTGTGGACCCTATAAAATATGTGATCAAGATTAATTGTTTGACCTTGATTTAAATTTTAATCAATTTTTTAGCGTTGCCAAGCAGGCACCTTAAAGTATAAAATTTCAATAACGTGTGAATGGAAGAACTATTTCAGTCACAGACACTCTTCTGATTCAATATGCTGAGACAGAATTATTGTTGTCAACTGTATTAACCTACCTTCGAGACCTAAATCAATTAATTTCAAATAGCCTCCTGGCTGTAGACGTTCACCAACAATCCTATCTGGCTCGGTCAAATCTCTTTCTATGACATGAACTCGTCGTCCCTACTACAGTTAGCAGCATGGCCGTCCCTGAGTTATCGGGGGCCCAAGCTGGTCTCCAAACTAAAAAAATTATGGGGGCCCTGATTATAAATAAGTATGATAAAAATTTAACTGCAAAGGATTTAAATCTATCTGCAGAAAGAATTGAACCAGTTACCATGATAATTTTTCAAACTAATTTCTTCTCCTCAACCAACTATAAGCTAAGGTTAATTTATTATTCATTATTTCTTATTCAGAATTTATATATTTAAATTTCTTGGTTCAGGGGCCCTTTTGATCGGGATATGGTCGGGGCCCTAGGTGTCCACCTTGCCCGTCTATGCTCAAGGTCGACCTTGGTTAGCAGTAGAAAGTTATAATGTGATTAAGGCCAAATTTAAATAAATAAATATATTTCTGGCCTCTCTAAAAGTTTATGTTGTTGGATAAGTAGTTAAACATAGTATCAAGTTCACACAAGAGGTTGTTTAACATAGTACTGCAGTCGGCAAAGATCCGAGTTCAATTTTCCATGAACTATGTATGAAAATTATGCACATTGTTCGCTCCACAAGTACACGAGTCGCGCAAGTAATAAAGTGGACGTCAGTCCAAGTATCAATCAAACAGAGATTATTTTAAATTATATTTTAGACTACTACCTTAACTAGAACTGAAAAAACTTGATTGAGTTGGAATTTTTGTTTTTGAAAATTAAAATAAAGATTAAACTAAAAACTTGACAAATTTAATTTTAAAACTTATGAAAATAAATGCGTTAGAATTATGAATCCATTTTAACCAGATCATCCATGTATTTGACCAAATCATTTAAATACAATTCACAGGATTTTGAATATCCATATTCCTAAAATTATTTAAATCCTCTTTCGAGCGATGCATAAAAAACCTATCTCTAAAGGTCAATTGACTATATTTCTATGACAATTAAGCAATTAGAAAAACATTAAAGATCAATGAATACTATATATGATAACACAAAGTATATGAGTATATTTCTATCCCCTATCAGACTTTGTGGCAATTAAATAGCTTCTAATGAAATCCTACTTTTTCGAACATAGTAAATCATAAAGACAATCACACAAAAGCTGGCCAAACAATTGCATAATAATAAAATCACTTATTTAATTGTATCAAACTGTTAAACTGCATATATTAAATAATAGGTCTAAACATGGAATCAATGATTAAAATTTCATCACAATCCTAACACAAGAAATCTAGCCTAAAAACATAGTTAAAGAAAATTCACAAGAATAATGGATAGATGTCACCCTATTCATCTCCTTGATCCTCCAGCAATTCGACAGTGTTTTAGCATGAAATATCACAATTGGGAACCCCTAATTTTGTGCCCCAAGTCTAGTATATATAGATATTCATGAAAATTAGGTTACTTGGGGAGAAAGAATGTTGAATTCCACGCAAAAATCCTAGCTGCAGTCCGGAAGATAGGTCGCACGGTTCAAAATGTTGCGATCGCATGCTTCTGGAGGTTTGTTTCAATCGCCATTTTTTCATGCGACCGCGCAGTTTAATCATGTGTGACCGCGTGGTTTTACTCTGAACTGCAATTTCCGTCTTTTAAATGTTACAAGTTGGTCTTGTCTTTTAATTGCACAACAAGTCCCCCAACTTCCGATTGTTGCAATTTGACCCCTGAACTTTTGATTTCTTCCAAATTTGATTTATTCTACGAATATTCTTCTAACTGACCCTTCAATCTACTTTATCAACTCTTAATTTGCTTACTTGACACTTTTATCACCCACTTGCTTGATTTTAGCTTTAATTCTATTGTTTTCACGACTTTTGGGTTATTCCTGAAATATAAACAAATAACATAAAATAAATAGCAATTTTTCTTGAACAAACAATTAAAATCCTACTTTTAAGATAGAAATAAGTGTATAAAATATACTTATCACACATCATTAAGAAAAAATGAATATTGGGTGCACTTGAGGAGGCATGTTGAAGATCGAGTTTATCAATGACAGTAAGAGAGGTTTTTCCCACTACAGTCATAGAAAAGGACTATGCCCATCAATATGTTTTGTTGTCCTTCTTCACCTTGAATGTCCATCTGATCACCTTCTCCATCACTCTTTTCCGCTTGTTTATCTCATTCCCATTCAATTTTCTTCTCCTTCTCTCACCTTAACTCTCATGTAACTGTATTTTAGGTCGGATCCATCGGAAAAAAGCGGTATATACTAGTATAAATTAATATATGATCATAAATCTTCCATGCTATAGTTGATAAGAGCTGGCTTATGGTAAGCTAGGACTTATGATAATTATTGTCAAACTATATATTAACAACTATTTGAAAAAATAACAAATAAAGAAGTATTTAATTGCATCTATGAATGGCAAAATGCAAGAAAGCTAAGGAAAAAAAGTACGAGTTACAGAATCCATAAATTATACTAATTGGAAAGTAACTTTCAATTATTCTCTATACGAAACCATTTAAGCGCAGTGGCGGATCCACCTGCAGGCGAGGTAGTGCGGCCGCGCTACTGGCCGCCGGGCACCGGCCTATGGCTCTGCAGAAGAGCAATTTAATTTTTTTTCCCCCAAATATGCTAGAGCCTGGAAGCTACCCAAGCCCAGAAGAGGATGAGGCTAACGATACAGATACGAAATCTGAGATTTCAATCCCCAACCCAAGCTCCAATTCCAAATCTTGCTCTTTCGCAATTACCTGACCTTCGACATGAAGGATCTCCGCCTGCTCCAGTAGCCAGCAGCGCTGCCGCTGCCGCCTCCGCCGATCACCGCCGCCTGCCTGACTTACTCCGTCCCTCCAACTCCAACTCCAACTCCAACTTTGGTGATGTCCGACGGTAGCCTCGGTAGGTAAGGTAATGAACGTAATGTCACAGAGCCAAAGACTCTGACTGTAATTTTAATTTTTTTTTTTGTTTTTGTACATTTCAAATTTTATAATGTGATGTGAATTTTTAAGTTTTAAACATTTGGGAATTATGCATAAATGTTACATAATTACATTTAAGTTTTTGCAATGTGTATTGTGGTTAGATAATTTAGATTTGTGAATTGGGATTATTGGGATGAAAAAGAAGCATGAGACGGCTGCAGGCTTGCCTGAATAGTTCTGGGCAGAAGCAGTCAACACAGTAGTGTACTTAATCAATCGAGGACCCTCGGTATTGGAATACAAGTTACCAGAGGAAGTATGGAGCAGAAAAGAAGTAAAACTTTCCCACTTGAAAGTTTTTGGATGTGTCGCATATGCACATATTAGTGATCAAGCAAGGGGTAAGCTGGACCCCAAAACACTAAAGTGCACATTCATTGGATATGGCAGAGATGAATTCGGCTACCGCTTATGGGATGACCAGAATAGAAAGGTCATCAGAAGCAGTGATGTCATATTTAATGAGAAGGTTATGTACAAGAAAAGAAATGCAGTTTAGTCCAATAACACAATACATGATGATCCAACATATGTTGAGTTGGATGATGCTCCAGAAAGCAGTATGTCGCAGCAGACAGAGGAGGGTCTGCAGTTACAGGAGCTTGTTCCAGAGACTGATGTATCAGTCTCCAGTCCCTGCTCTTAAAAGGTCAACCAGACCTCATGTTCCAAATAGGAAGTACATGAGCTACATGTTACTTACCGATGCAGGTGAACCTGAATGCTATCATGAGGCATGTCAGGTAGGGGATTCTGGCAAGTGGGAGCTTGCAATGAAAGACGAGATAAAGTCTCATCTCTAACCAGATGTAGGAACTAGCTGAGTTGCCTACAGGAAAGAAAGCTCTGCACAACAAGTGGGATTACAGAATCAAGGAGAAACATGACGGATCAAAGAGATACAAGGCGAGATTGGTGGTCAAAGGTTTCCAACAGAAAGAAGGAATTGAATACACGGACATTTTTTCGCCAGTTGTGAAGCTGACAACAATTAGACCAGTCTTAAGTATTGTTGCAGCAGAGGGTTTGCACTTGGAGTAGTTAGATGTGAAAGCTGATTTTCTCCATGGTGACCTTGAGGAGGAAATATATATGCAGCAGCCAGAAGGCTTCTCAGTCAAAGGAAAGGAGAAGCTCGTTTGCAAATTGAAGAAGAGCTTGTATGGCTTAAAGCAAGCCCCGAGACAGTGGTACAAAAAGTTTGACGAATTTATGCAGAAAAATGGCTACTTCAGATGTAAAGCTGACCATTGTTGCCACTTCAGGAGATTCGAGTCCAGTTACATAATTTTGCTACTTTATGTCGATGATATGTTAGTAGCAGGCTCAGACATGGACGAAATCAAGAAGTTAAAGAAGCAGCTATCAGCAGAGTTCGAAATGAAGGACTTAGGTGCAGCAAATTCTCGAAATGAGAATTTTCAGAGATAAGTAGAAGGGTATTGATGTGATCCAGACCACGGATACAAGCCCGCACAAAGATCCGTTGAAGATCAGAGGAGGACCGATGACTCGATTGCAAACAAAGAGAGCCAAGGAAGCAATGGACGAGTTAGTTCAAGAAACAATGGCCAAAACAATGTTCGTGTCATCAAAAGAAGCAAGTTCCATGTTGGGACCGAGCCAAAACGACGAATGGATCAACCTCATTCAAGCCGTCGAAGAAGATTGCCAACATTCAAGAATTACGGCCGTAATTGATAATTCTCACGGCCGTAATCAACCTTCTGTTTAAAATTAAATTTTGAAGAAATTACGGCTTACGGCCGTAAAGATTGAGTATCACGGCCGTAAGATGTAAGGGTCACGGCCGTAAAGGAGTCACTGCACAAAATCAGAATTTGAATTGTTTTTGGCTTACGGCCGTAATAAAATATATCACGGCCGTAAATATGCAACAGAATCAGGGTTACGGCCGTAACATTATATACGCGTGAATTTAGGTTTTAATTATTTCCTTAATTTTAGTTAGTTGTTTCCTTATTTAATTACAACTCTTTAACCTAGTTTTGACCCTATTTATAGGGATGCAATTTTCATTATTCATTACACAATTTTGATATATTAATTGAGAGGAAAATTGCTTTCACATTCTTATTATTTATTGAATAAAATTCGAACTTGCGAGTTAATTCTTGTTTGTTCAATTCTTGGGTGAGATTTATCTTCATTGTGATCAAGAGGTCAACATATCAATTGATTGTGTTGGTTGCTTGATTCAATTAATTTGAATCAATCTCTAAATCGTGATTTATTGGCGTTCTTGGGTCGATTCCAATAATTTGTGGGTTGCGTAGCTACAATTGCTACGTGGTTTGCATCATCTGGTATCAGAGCTTAGGCTCCAAAAATCAAGGTTATATCTTTGTTTTGTTTCTTGAGTCTTCTTTAATTTTGTTCTTCGTGTTCTTCAAGTTCTTGAGTCTTCAATCCAGAAAAGTGTCACAAAAAATTCAATAGTCGTTATTTCCTTCGTTTGTTATCCAAATTGAATTTCGTTTGTTTCGTCTTTCTCGTAGTTGAATTTTCGAGAAATTAAAAAAAAAAAAAAACGAAAATTCCAAGTTCAATTGAAATAGTTGATATTGGACTTCAATAAATACTTTCTTCAAACAATCTTTAGTTTCCATAAAAAGTGTCAAGTCCCTTATAAAGTCAAATTCAATTCTCTAAAGGTCTTCTTTGAGTTTTCCAACAAATTCATTACTTCTCACTCATATTCGATTTGAAGAAATCGGGTTTAAACTTGTTTGAGTTCGGATTCGTTCTTTGAAGCAATTGGGGTGAAAGCTATTGAGTGGAAAAAGGCAGAGAGGTGAGATCAATAGAGGGTAAAAGCCAAATTCGAGTGATACACGAGCGAAATACACGTGAGGCATATAATATTTAGTTTTAGGATGTCGGAGCAATCTTCTACTACAAAAAACAACGATCGAGCCAACATGACGGAAGAGATGGTACAACGGTTTGAACGGTTGTTTGGGGATGTGCTAGGTAGGTTAGAAAGACTTGAACAACCTCGGGAAGTGCCTAATGTCCGTAGGCAAGGTGGGCAAGGTCGTAGAGTAGAGGGGGTTGATGAGAATGAAGAAGGTAGTGATGTTGACGATGGGGCAATTGTTGATAGAGTAGTTAGGCATGGGAGAAGGGATAGAGATCTTGGTGGCGATAGAATGGATGGTAGTATGAGCAACATCAAAATGACAATTCCATCATTCAAGGGTAGGAGTGATCCGGAAGCATACTTAGAATGGGAGAAGAAGATGGAATTAATTTTTAATTGCTACACTTATTCGGAAGAAAAAAAGGTTAAAGTAGCTGTACTTGAGTTCTCCGATTACTCTATTACTTGGTGGGATCAATTGGTGACTTCTAGGAGGAGGAATCGCGAGAGGCCCGTTAGTACTTGGGATGAGTTAAAAGCTATCATGAGAAAGAGGTTCGTTCCTAGTCATTACCATCGGGAGCTGCATCAAAAATTACAAAGTCTCTACCAAGGATCAAAAAGTGTGGAGGATTATCATAAGGAGATGGAGATGTTGATGATTAGAGCCAATGTAGAAGAGGATAGGGAGGCTACGATGGCTCGATTTTTGAATAGATTGAATAGGGATATAGCTAATGTGGTTGAACTACAACATTACTTGGAGATGGAGGATATGTTGCACATGGCTATAAAGGTGGAGAAGCAATTGAAGAAAAAGGGAACAGCAAGGTATCAATCGGGTTCTAATTCTTCTTGGAAGCCGAAGTGGGAAGGTAAAGGAGATGGGACTGTGTCTAAAGGAAAGTTTGAAGCACCAAAGGGGAAGTTTGAGGCACCAAAAGGGAAGGAAGAACAAGTTAGTAAATTCGTACCTAAAGGGGAGCCGCAACCATCTAGGAGCAGAGACATTCAATGCTTCAAATGCTTGAGGAGAGGACATGTGGCATCTCAATGTCCTAATAGGCGAGTGGTACTTTTGTGAAAGGATGGAACTATGGAGAGTGATAGTGAGGAAGAGGATTATAGCGATATGCCAGCGTTGGAGGAAATATGTGATGATGAGGATGTGTTGTCCGGGGAGCATGGCGAGTTGTTAGTGGCAAGGCGAGCCCTTAGTGCTCAAATCCACACGGATGATTTGGAGCAACAACGGGAGAACATATTCCATACACGATGTCGCGTTAATGACAAGGTATGTAGTATGATTATTGATGGTGGTAGTTGCACTAACGTCGCTAGTACTATACTTGTTGAAAAATTAGGATTACCTTTGTTAAAACATCCTAAACCTTATAGGCTTCAATGGTTAAATGATAGTGGAGAAATTAAGGTGAATAGGAGGGTGTTGGTGAATTTTTCTATTGGTAGCTATGTGGATGAAGTTATGTGTGATGTGGTACCTATGCATGCCGGACACATTTTGTTGGGTAGGCCTTGGCAATATGATAGGAAGGTCACGCATGATGGGTATAAAAATGGGTATAGCTTTATCAAAGGGGGAAAAACCATTACACTTGCATCATTGACACCATCACAAGTGTATGAAGATCAGATAAAACTGAAAAATGATGAAGAAAAAAGAGTAAAGGAAAATGAGAGAAAGAGAGTTGAGGCCACGACCTCAGAAAAAGGAGAGGAAAAGAGAGTTGGAGCCACGATTCCAGAAAAAGGAGAGGCGAGAGAAAAAATGAGTGTTGGGGTACATACCTCAGAAAAAGGAGAGGGAGCGAAGAGTGCCAGAAAAGAAAGAAAAATGAATTTCTACGCAAAAAGGAGTGAAATCAAAAAGACATTCATGGAAGAACGACCGATGGTCCTTCTGCTGTACAAGGAATCATTCCTTGCATTTGATGAAACTAACAAATCCCTCCCTAGTTTGGCTATTTCTTTATTGCAGGAATTCGAGGATGTGTTTCCAGATGACATACCTAGTGGGTTACCACCCATTCGAGGTATTGAACATCAAATTGATTTTATACCTGGAGCAGTCATTCCAAACCGTCCAGCTTATAGGAGTAATCCCGAGGAGACAAAGGAGCTTCAAAGGCAAGTGGAGGAATTAATGAGTAAGGGGTACATAAGGGAAAGCATGAGCCCATGTGCCGTACCCGTGTTACTTGTGCCGAAGAAGGACGGGACTTGGAGAATGTGTGTTGATTGTAGGGCCATCAACAACATAACGGTAAAGTATTGTCATCCTATACCTAGGTTAGATGATATGTTGGATGAATTGCATGGCTCTAGCATATTTAGTAAAATTGACCTTAAGAGTGGTTATCATCAAATTCGAATGAAAGAAGGAGATGAGTGGAAAACTGCTTTTAAAACTAAGTATGGACTGTATGAATGGTTAGTAATGCCTTTTGGACTTACTAATGCACCTAGCACATTTATGCGTTTAATGAATCATGTTTTACGTGCATTTATAGGTAAATTCGTTGTAGTTTACTTCGATGATATCTTGATATATAGTAAAACTTTGAATGAGCATGTGGAGCATGTTAGGTGTGTGCTTGTGGTTTTAAGACAAGAGCAACTTTTTGCTAATTTTAAAAAGTGTGATTTTTGTATGGAAAAAGTTGTGTTTCTTGGTTATGTGGTTAGTGCTAAAGGGATAGAAGTAGATGAAGAGAAAGTCAGAGCTATTAAAGAGTGGCCAACACCTAAAAGCATAACTGAGGTTAGGAGTTTTCATGGCTTGGCTAGTTTTTATAGGCGCTTTGTTAAAAATTTTAGCACGATTGCCGCACCACTCATAGAAATTGTCAAAAAGAGTGTAGGGTTTAAATGAGGTGTAGAACAGGAGCATGCATTTGATACTATCAAAAATATGTTATGTGAAGCACCGGTTTTATCACTTCCTAACTTTGACAAGACTTTTGAGATTGAATGTGATGCCTCAGGGCTAGGCATTGGAGCTGTTTTAATGCAGGATCAAAGGCCAATCGCCTATTTTAGTGAAAAACTAAAAGGGGCTACACTTAATTATCCCACATACGACAAGGAGCTATACTCACTTGTGCGCGCTTTGGAAACATGGCAACATTACTTGTGGCCACGGGAGTTCGTGATACACACTGATCATGAATCCTTGAAGCATTCGAGGGGACAAGCTAAGCTGAATAAGAGACATGCAAGGTGGGTAGAGTTCATCGAAACATTTCCCTATGTCATCTGGTACAAACAAGGTAAGGAAAATGTGGTGGCAGATGCATTGTCCCGAAGGTATGTTCTTTTAAATTCTTTAAATTCTAAACTGCTTGGATTTGAATACATTAAGGACATGTATGCTAATGACCTGGACTTTTCTAATGTTTATGATTCATGTGGAAAAGGGGTTGTAGATAGGTTCTTTAAACATGATGATTATCTATTTCGAGAAAATAAATTGTGTGTCCCTAGGTGTTCAATGAGAGAGTTACTTGTGAGAGAGGCCCATGGTGGAGGCTTAATGGGTCATTTTGGGGTTAAAAAGACCATTGAAACCCTTAGTGAACATTTCTATTGGCCTAAGATGAAAATTGACGTGGTTCGGGTTTGTAATAGATGCATTACTTGTAAGAAGGCTAAATCTAGGATTAAACCCCATGGATTATATATGTCTTTACCCGTCCCTAGTGAACCTTGAGTCGATATTTCTATGGATTTTGTTTTGGGACTACCTAGGACTAAGAAGGGAAGAGATTCAATTTTTGTGATAGTAGATCGTTTTAGTAAAATGGCACATTTCATACCATGCCACAAAACTGACGATGCTACAAACATTGCTGAAATTTTCTTTAGGGAAGTCGTACGCTTACATGGGGTGCCTAAAAGTATTGTCTCGGATAGGGATGTTAAATTCCTTAGTCATTTTTGGAGGGTCTTGTGGAACAAATTAGGTACAAAACTACTTTTCTCTACAACTTGTCACCCACAGACCGATGGACAAACCGAGGTAGTAAACAGGACAATGATTCAATTGTTGCGCACGATAATCAATAAAAATCTGAAAAATTGGGAAGAGTGTTTACCATTTATTGAATTTGCATATAATAGGGCCATACATTCTACTACTTCTTGTTCACCATTTGAAATTGTTTATGGTTTTAACCCGCTAACACCATTGGATTTAATTCCTTTACCTGTGAATGAACGTAGTAGTTTAGATGGCAAGAAAAAGGCTGAGATGGTTAAAGCACTCTACGACAAGGTGAGGTTGGAGATTGAAAAGAAAAATGAACATTATGATTCGCAGGCTAACAAAGGAAGAAAATGCGTCATATTTGAACCCGGTGATTGGGTTTGGTTACATTTGAGAAAGGAGCGGTTTCCAGAACAGCGCAAGTCAAAGTTACAACCGCGAGGAGATGGTCCATTCCAAGTGATCGAAAGGATCAACAATAATGCCTATAAACTCGATCTTCCTGGTGAGTATAATGTTTCGGCATCATTTAATGTTTCTGATCTATCTCCGTTTGATGCAGGTACAGATTCGAGGTCGAATCCTTTCGAAGAGGGAGGGGATGATGTGATCCAGACCACGGATACAAGCCCGCACAAAGATCCGTTGAAGATCAGAGGAGGACCGATGACTCGATTGCAAACAAAGAGAGCCAAGGAAGCAATGGACGAGTTAGTTCAAGAAACAATGGCCAAAACAATGTTCGTGTCATCAAAAGAAGCAAGTTCCATGTTGGGACCGAGCCAAAACGACGAATAGATCAACCTCATTCAAGCCGTCGAAGAAGATTGCCAACATTCAAGAATTACGGCCGTAATTGATAATTCTCACGGCCGTAATCAACCTTCTGTTTAAAATTAAATTTTGAAGAAATTACGGCTTACGGCCGTAAAGATTGAGTATCACGACCGTAAGATGTAAGGGTCACGGCCGTAAAGGAGTCACTGCACAAAATCAGAATTTGAAAATTTTTTGGCTTACGACCGTAATAAAATATATCACTTCCGTAAATATGCAACAGAAACAGGCTTACGGCCGTAAGGATTTAGTCACGGCCGTAACATTATATACGCGTGAATTTAGGTTTTAATTATTTCCTTAATTTTAGTTAGTTGTTTCCTTATTTAATTACAACTCTTTAACCTAGTTTTGACCCTATTTATAGGGATGTAATTTTCATTATTCATTACACAATTTTGATATATTAATTGAGAGGCAAATTGCTTTCACATTCTTATTCTTTATTGAATAAAATCCGAACTTGCGAGTTAATTCTTGTTTGTTCAATTCTTGGGTGAGATTTATCTTCATTGTGATCAAGAGGTCAACATATCAATTGATTGTGTTGGTTGCTTGATTCAGTTAATTTGAATAAATCTCTAAATCGCGATTTATTGGCGTTCTTGGGTCGATTCCAATAATTTGTGGGTTGCGTAGCTACAATTTCTACGTGGTTTGCATCAGGTATCTTGCAGTTATCTCAAGCTAAGTACATTAGTCAAGTTCTGCAAAGATTTAACACGTGTGGTGTGAAGGTTGTCAGCACGCTACTAGCTAATCACTTCCGTCTATCAATTGATTAGAGTCCTAAGACAGAGAACGAGATAAACTTCATGGCTAAAATACCATATGCCTCAGCCATTGGAAGTTTGATGTATGTCATGGTTTGTACCAGACCAGATATTGCTCATGCAATGGGAGTTGTGAGCAGGTTTATGGCAAATCCTAGAAAGCAGCAATGGGAAGCAGTAAAGTGGATATTGAGATATCTACGCGGAACTACTGATAGATACTTATGCTTTGGACAAGGCCAGGTGGCTCTACAAGGTTTTGTAGATGCAGATTTTGCTGGCAAGGTAGATCGCAGACGAAGCACTACCGGTTATGTTTTCAGGTACTACTGCAGTTAGTTGAATTTCGCAAAGACAAAAGATTGTTGCTCTATCCACTACAGAAGCAGAGTATGTAGCAGTGACCGAGGCTAGCAAAGAAATGATCTGGTTACAGGGTTTGTTGGCAGAATTGGGATTCAGACAGGAGAAGAATGTTTTGCACAGTGATAGTCAGAGTGTGATACATCTGGAAAAGAATTCAGCATTTCATTCTAGAACTAAGCACATTGAACTCCGTTATCATTTCATCAGATCTCTATTGGAGGATGAAATATTAACACTAGAGAAGATTCAGGGTAGCAAGAACCTAGCCGACATGATGACCAAGATGGTAACAAAAGAAAAATTGGAGTTGTGCTCAGCTTCAATTGGTCTTCTAAGGTGAAGACAGGAGATGACCTATACCATATTTCACAAGGAATAGTAAGAAGGAAATGTTTCCGGGGAAGCCACATTTGTCTACAAGTGGGAGATTGTTGATAGTGGAGAATAAAGTTGTACCAGTTGTTGATTAGTGGAGACAAAAGCTAATGACAAATGGTAGTGGAGAAAAAGTGGGCAGACAAAAGCTGATGGCAAAAGCATAGTGGAAAAAAAGGTGGCTACTTTGTTGAATTTTTGGTAGACAAAAATTAATGGTTGGCAACCACCAAAGATCACAAAATACTACAGTACCCTGATTTGTGCCTATAAATTGAGGCTCTCTTGCAGTAGGAAACCACCACAAAAAACACAAGCACAATATATAGAGAGAGTAAACACGAGAGGTTTTCTTGTGTGTAGAGAAAAGTGAGTTAGAGAGAGAATAGTCTTTGTGTAGGCAGATAAAAATACAGTGCAGTATTTTTGTACTCCTCATTTTTCAAGTTAGTGAAATATATTGGTGCGGGTCTATGGACGTAGGCAAGTTGTTGAACCACGTAAATATCTGTGTTTTATATTTGTATTTTATTTTTTGCGTATTTATATTTTTTCAGTTCAAATTATTTGTATCCCATCGATCCTAGGCGGGATTAGTTGCGTCCTAATTCCCAACAAACGCTGTCCCAGCGACTCCAGCACCGACAATAACTACGTCTATTCTTCCACCGTCAACCACCGCCCTGTGAATCCCGTCATCGGAGGTCTTAATGCATTGATCTTTACGTACAATCTTTGAACTTCTGTTCTTCTTTATCTTTCTTCTCAAGTTATACAACAAAACGAACCCAAATAGAGAAGCAACAAATCCACCAAAAATATACTGATCAATCATCACCATTTTTTTAGTATTGATCAAGAATTGTTTGTGATTATGATCAGAATTCAAGAATTTGAACGGATTAAATTTTCTCTCTGGATGTATGCTTACTTTACGTGCATTCACGAGATCTTTAAGGGATAGTTGGCGCGTTTTATAGGCAAAACGCTACTTGCAAGAAAAGATGTTGGCCGACTTCTACTTCACTAAAGGTTACTTAACTTATAGATATGTTTATGTAGGTCATTCAAATTAAATTTGTTCCATTTTTACCATTATAATCATACTTTTGTTTCAATTTGACCATTCAGCGTATAATTGCAACCAAAACTAATTGTGATTTAACATTTGTTTTTACATTAGTATAGTATCTCGCCTCTCCCGATGAGACTCGATCATAATGTGTGTTTTCACTTATTTTTTGGTTGTGTCTATTCTCTAATTATTCCACTATTATTCTGAAATTCTTAAACTTTTAATGAGAGTAAAGATATGTATAATTTGGAGACAATTGTTCTGAAATTCTCAAACTTTCAATTGTGAAAAAGAGTGGAGATTTATATAAATTGAAGAAATTTGATATATTTTTGGCTGAACATGAGTGACGAAGGAGACGATTTAGAGGTGAAGACAGACAACGAGATATACGAATATATATGATGTTTTTCTTAATGTAAGTAATAGATTAACTCTCTACAATCGTGATTACACTTGTAACAAAGAAAACTCGAATATTTATGCTTCAATAGACCCATCAATTTGAACCAAAATACTTGTTTTTCCTCGAATAAGCAGTATCAAACATATGCTTAGTATTGGATTTAGAGTATGTTTGGTAACGTGAAAATTTTTGGTTTTTAGTATTTTTTTTATTATTATTATGGATATGTGGTTTTAAAATGTTTGAAAAGTCAAAATTTGTGGGTTTGACTAGTAATGGATGGTTGAGATTGAGTTTGAAATATTGTGATGAGATTTTTACCTTTACCAAACAAGCTCTTAGTCTCTATTTGATCCCCATTATTTTTAACTTTTTTATAGTATTCAATTTTAATTACATATTTTACCAATAAAATATTGTACACATAAAACATAAAAAATTTCTCTCATTTTCAACTACATAATATCTAATCAATTACTATTTAAAACTTTTTTCTCTCAAATAATGAGAATCAAAAAGATGTTTATTGTATGTTTGGTATTGTTTAAAAATAATTTTTTTGTAATGAATAATAAATTTTAGAACAATTGATGGTTAAAATTTGGTAGAAAAATTACTTGGAAGTTGGGTTTACCAATGAACCATAAATCATGGATATTTTTTAAGTTGTAACAATATTTTAACAACTCAAAATTTCGCAAAAAGTACTTATTACTTGGTACTAATGAAACATAAATCATGAACGTATTTTAAGCTATAACAACATTGCGTCATCAAAAATTAATTGTAACAACTTTGCGATGATTCAAGAACCCAAAAAAAAAAAAAAATAAATAAAAAATTGATATCATGTGATTTTAAACAGTATTTTTTGGAGAATGTATGAGTAAAATTTATTTGAAAAGTTAAATATGATAATGGGCTTAACTAAAATGGATTATTAAGATTGAGGGTTTAAAATACTTAATTTTCCAATAATGGGGCTACAAATCATGCACTCATCCTAAGCCGTAATACAATGTGAAGCGTGAAACATCTGTTCCCAAGCAGTAAAAATGAAATAACCCGACCGTATTGAATTGACCCGAACTTTTGAATCCATTATTAGGTGACCCAACACAGCCTGGTTTACTTGACCATATCCTTTGACTGTTTGAAACCACTATCTATCAGTCTTCATAAAAAAATCAATAAAAATGAAAACTTTACACACTATTGTAAAACTACCAAAATCTACAAGAGAAGAAAAGGAGGTAGAGAGAATTGAGAAGAAAATTCTTCTCATTAGCTATATCAAATGAATTCTTTAGGCCCTTATTTATAGGGGTGGACAATGGCACAATTGTAATAACGTAAAGTTTACAGAGATATAATGGTAATGTCACACACACACACACACACACACACACACACATATATATATATATATATATATATATATATATTATTTATATAACACTCCTCCATGAATGACATATTACGCAATTGTCTGCCTCATTAAAACCTTGCTAAGAAAATCTAGTGGGATAAAACTTGTGTGAAGGAAAAAGAGTACTATAGCTCCCTCTGATGTTGGCCATCGTGAATCATTGAGTCTAATATTTGAAATGACATCCAATGATAAGTAGAACAAATCATGTACTGAAGCTTGAAGTTCTGAAGTGTTGCCTCATTAAAACCTTATCAGTAAAACCCAGTGGGATAAAATCTGAACCAAGGAAAAAGAGTACAGTCGTTGCCTCATTAAAACCTTGTTAGGAAAACCTAGTACGACAAAACATGGATGAAGAAAAAAGAGTACAGCATGATTCTCCCTTTGAAGTGTGCAATCGAGGATTCGTGAACTTGAATATTTATATCATCTTTTGTCTAGAATATGTATATATACGAATCTCCTTGTTTAGCTGATATCATAACGTTCTTCATAGAATGTCTATGATTTTCTTCATTTTTTGATATCATTCCAATACAAAAATGTGTTGTTGAATTATAAGTCGTAGATAGCTATGATAATGCCTCAAAAACCTTGCTAGGAAAATTCTGTGAGACAAAACCTTAGAGAAGGGAAAAAGAGTACATTATTCCCATTAATTCTCATTAATACGTCATAATTGTTGTCTCATTAAAAACCTTGCTAGGAAAACCCTCTGGGACAAACCCTCAGCTAAGGGAAAAATAGTGCAACGCATATTTATTCTTTTCATGGAATATTACAAGTATATTGATGCAATCTCAAATTTTTCATCAAACATATCATTTATGATGAGCTTTATATAAATTGTTCATAACTCATTTATGATTTCATAACATGCTATATCAAGCAATGTTTTACTAATTTACCGATTGCATCTTTCACTTCTGGTGAATAATCAAATCTAGAATTCACTTATGATAAACATATTCATTTCCACATTTACTTCTGGTGAATAATAAAATATTCATATTCGAATTTACTTCTAGTGAATAATCAATTTCCCAGATGTCAAAAATAGTATACTCTAATTTCAATTTCAACATATAATATCATGGAGTCATTTGTATCATTCTACAGTAATACTACTCTAGGTGTATTGAATCTTTCAGTGATTATACATGTATGTTCTTGTATCTCATAAACCACTATTTCTGATTTGTATAAGTATAATCAATCATTGATATCTATATCAATTTCGACATATGACTATAATCATTTTACTTGAAATCCCAACGTACCGCGATCAACTGGTACATCAAAGAATACTCCCAAAGTACCAAGATGAGATTCATATATTTTAATCTCACTCATTGGTATATCAAAGAGCTCAAGATAATGATTTCGATTATAGTCTCATCCACCATATATTAAGCCAGTTCTTTGGAAAATCTTGCGCGCAACGAGTCGTCTTTTACTACTATGTAATATTTTTCTTTTGCACAAATAACTGCTGACTTTACACATTTAAGTGTTTGGACTTCAGGTCCTTTAACAATAATCCTTACATTGGAGTTTTATATTTGGCCAACGTATTATAATTTCATCAACCTCATTTTCACAAGAGAGTTGTGTATGTATTCGATTTATTTATCGATTCCATTTCATCTCAATATAACATATAGATATCTCTTTATATTTTCTGTCATTAAGTATATAAATCTCTTATCATTTAACTATGTCCCTTTTACTCATCATGAGTATTTAGCCTCAAAGGGATCATCTCAATTATTCAAGAGATATTTATTTTTGGAATTGATTGTCATTATGCTTCAGGCATAATTACGCTTCAAGCGTTTTTTTTTCCATAATGTTCACAAATCTTATATTATATCAATCGACTAAAATGTCGCAACACATGTCATCCTTTTAGGGATATAATCTCAATCATATACCTAAGTGTGTTTTGGTGGAGTGTATACATATTGCACTTCTTAGAAATCATAAAAGCTTCCCAAGTTAAACAAGTTATTCTCGGAGCAAATATTTTGAAGCTTTTAATTGGGATTGTCTAACCGTTCATTATAGAACTTCTGGTTTAATACGGTTTTATTTCACTCCTATGTATGAATATTTGGTTCAATACAATATCGATGAACTTCTGGTTCAATACAATGTATATTTCACTTATGAGCTTCTGGTTCGATACTATATACATATTTCACTTGTACGTATGAACTTCTGGTTCAATACAATATTTATGTGTTCGAATTTATAAATCAGTATACTTTGATTTATTATATCTAAAAAGGTGATTAGACTGAAATCTCAAAAATGATCATTGTCCCCATCCTTTTGATTACAATTTTTTTCTCTTTTCTTGGTGGAATCAATGACACGCGGAGCCACCGCTCTTTTACGCGTTAAATAATGCATTTAAATAGATCATTTGGGAAGAAGATTAGATCCATCAAAATGGATGTTATATTATCAAGTATTCGCAAATACTACTCAAATCTTCCGATAAATGTTTTGAAAAGGATTTACTGAGTTTGACTTGAAAGATTGAGGCTGCTGATAGATCAAGGTATCCAGAAGATGTTCGTTGGTTGATCGAAGCAAAAGTTCGATTATCTGGTGAATTACCAGATTCATTTTCTAAGCACATGCCTGGTTTAGGTAAGAGTACTTTTGCAAAGAAGCTAAGAGCAAAAAGATTGAAGGGTTTTTATAAATGTGTTCGATGGACATGTGACATCCATTGTAAATCAATAGGGTATTCATATATAAATCGAGATGATAAAATAGATTTCATTAATGTTGGACTGAGTAAGGAGTCTTTGGATGATATCCGATTGACTCTTGAGACGCACCATTGTGGGTATTTGCAGCATGAGCTACTATCTTTATGGGCTCAATTAAACAATGATAAAGACAGTTATAGTCTAAAAAATATAATAGCAAAAGATCCCCTTTTCAGGCTGTTATAAACAATGATATTTTGGCTATTCAACATTGATACAAGGTAAATCAGTATATTGTATATATGCATTTATATATTTTAATAAAGTATTTTGTATTTTCATTTTTCTCATATTAACAGATTGTTACTGAGAGACAACCGAAAGAGTGTCCATTATGGAGCAAAAAAAATATGCTGTCAGAGATATTATCAAAAGTGGTGTCATTTAATCAAAAGTAAATAGCAACTTTTTCAAAAAACGGGCAGTAAATAGTAAATATTTTTTAGTTTAAAAAAGCAAATAATTTCGCACTTTAATACATCCCAAAATAACATTTTCTTGTAATTTTTCCTTCCTTATACTCTTAAAAGATGGAAGGATCAAAATTTCGACAGATCAAAACAATCTATGTATTTTGTGGATCAAAAATTGGAAAAGACTTTGAGTATCTAGAAGTATCAGTGCTTCTAGGGAAGAAGTTAGGAGAGTGAGGTATCAATCTAGTATATGGAGGGGACAACAGTGGATTGATGGGTTGTGTTTCACAATCCGCTGAAACAGAGAAAGCGAGAGTGATAAGTGTTATACCTGTTCCTTTAGATGATATCTTAGGCAAAACACGAGGACATAAACTACAGACGTTATCTATTCATGAATGCATAACTTGCATGTTATATGGTTCTGATGCCTTCATTGCCATGCCAGGAGGTTTTGGTACTTTAGAGGAAATCTTTAATATTACCTCATGGGCTCAGCTGGGTCTCCATAATAAGCCTATTGGACTTTTAAATGTTAACAACTTCTTTGATGGTTTACTAACATTTCTCGATTATGCTGTGGAACAGGAATTCATCTCTCCATTTTCTAGGAGGATCCTTATTTCTGCTCCCACTATCGATGAACTGCTGAAAAAGTTACAATCATATGTTCCAATACAAGATCCAACAGGAGTTAGGATAGATTGGTTGCAAGGAAGGGGTACCAAGCGAAAATGGAGTCCGGTTAATGTAAATTTATCCTTGTGAATCTCCAAAATATTGTGGGTGGTAAAGTACGGAGTATTCTTACTCTTGAGACACACCACTAATATTGATGAATATTTGAACTTAATCTTGTGAACCTCAAAAAGATTAGGAGTGGTAGAGTACGGAGTATTCTTACTCTTGAGACACACAAGAAAGATTAGGGTGGTAGAGTACGGAGTATTATTATTCTTGAGACATACCTCTACTTTTTAGGATCATAAATGTTCCCCCCCCCCCCCCCGAGTTTTAGATGTATCTCTTTTCTTGATATGTTTCAGTATGACTCATTTATACTTTTTCTGGAGCAACAATAATAATAATAATAATAATAATAATAATAATAATATCATTTCAGTATGTTTAGGTGATAATCTTTACTTCTTATGGAGTAAATATGTATTTCTTCTGCAATACATAAGTGCTTGTGCAAGAACTTTGATTAAATCTGTTTATCTCAATTATATAATATTTATCTCAATCATATAATATTTATCTCATAATACTGATGAGATTATTTTCACATTAGTCATGTTCGTGCTATCATGTGATATTATCTTATCATACATTAACATTTTTCTTGTTAAATAATTTATTTTCATCTGTCATTTCAATACAGATATTGGTAACTTCTGATATCGTTTGATAAAATATTTTCATTAAAATTCAACAATCTTTTGGTAAGTTAACTTCTGGTACTATAAAATATTATATAACTTTTGGTAATTGTAACTTCTAGTACCATTTGTTGAAATATCAAATAACAATAATATATCTAATTTATATGAGTAGAAATATTTAAAACCAGTAGAACCAACCATATAGGTGGTAACGTAATATGCTTAAAATTGGTAGAATCAACCATATAGGTGGTAACGTAATATACTTGAAACTTATAGAACCAACCATATAGGTGATAACGAATATATATATTTAAATCTGATAAAACCAACCATATAGGTGGTAACAATATAATGAAATAATTACCTTTCATAAATGAGCAAGTCATGAATCCACTCAAGGTATTCATAATAGTCCAGTCTAGTCCGTTACGATAATGAGTTATATTCAATCAATAACTCAATACATCACGTTATGGTAACAATTATATTATTTGTACCTTATTGATCGCACAATAGTGCTAAACACTTGTAATATATATTTTGTCAATATTAATCATATGATCAATAATCATGATTGATCCAATACGTTAAATTACGATTAATATATTTTAGCATATTATCAAAAGGGCAAAACAGTTCATATTTTAATATATTGATCATATGAATAAATCGAAACCGTCAATAGGTTTGAAATTTAGCCCCTGTTTGGTAGGAATTAAAATCTAGATTTTAATCTAAGTCAAAGTCAACAATCAATCTAAACCACAGATTTTGTGGGACCTACAACTTTTCAACCACACATCTTATCAACTTTTATCAAAATCTACTAAAAATCTAATTTTAATCTCCACCAAACAGGGGCTTAATGTAGAACAAACTTACTTTTTGTCTGAATTTCAAAATCCTGTTGGAAGTGCTCCAAAAATAGTTTTTAAGGAACCGGCACGTTCAACTGCCGAAAAATATTCAAACGGCATCAAACAGAAGAGTAAAACCATAGAAAAATCCGGAATGTCGAGATGAACAAACTGTCTGTTGCGACTGTTGCCGGATTCCTCGCCACGCGCCCTTACGCGCCACCTTGACGTCTACGCGTGGGCCTCATATACCGCCATGCCGGTGAGTCGCCGTCGATACGCGCTGGTGCCGGAGAATCGCCTCGCCTCCGTGGTTTCAGATCTGGTCTCCGATCGTCGATTGGATGTATTGTTTGATGTAGATCTACGTTGAAAGTTTCGAATTGTACAATTTCTCCAATTTTTTTCTTATTGCACAACATTGAAACCATGTTTCTTTCCTCGTATGGAACTTTTTGAATCATGTAAAGATGTAAAGTTTCCATCTTTCTTGAAATTTTCAGATCTACAATATATGAGTTATGTTCTAAAGCCAAAAGTGTTTGATTTGGAAAAGGAAAACATTGATTAATAATAATCATGTTTCTGATATAGTGATTCATCATTTAGATGCAACTGTAGAACATACGCCCGTTGTATTACTCAATTGACTAGGGACTCGTGCTGATAACATGTTGTAAAACTACCAAAATCTATAAGAGATGAAAGAGAGGTAGAGAGAATTGAGAGGAGAATTTTCTCATTAGCTATATCGAATGAATTGTTTAGACCCCCATTTATAGGGGTGAACAATGTCACAATTGTAATAACGTAAAATTTACATGGATATAATGATAATGTCATTCACACACACACATATTATTTATAACACACTAAATTTATTATATTAATATATCAAATGTCATGTATCATGATGAGAGGGCAAATTTATTTCCAGAATTAGGCATATATGAAAACTGCTTTAACAGTATTCTCTTTCTCATGCTAGTGGTGACCTATTGACTCTATTTTGGGGAAAGACCACACTAATAGATAGTTTTAATGCCTTGGGTTAATTAACTGGGGGAGATCTGTAGTAGGCTGGAACAGTAGCAGGGAAGAACATTTGTCTAAGTCCCTCAGCGTTCATAATAGGAAATATAATTCCAGACGCGCCCTGTAAAGAGAAAATATGTCATAAGTTATGCACATGATAAACACATACTGGATCATACAATAAAGATGATTTTAAACATTTTTTCCCCTAAATATTGTCAAGTATTGGTATAGTCACAGAAGAATGGAAGAAAATTTTAGCATAATGTTTAACTGATGGACACTCACCGAAAGCAATCTAGCCCCTAACCAAATCCGTTTTGGCGTAGGAAATGGAAGAAATAAGCGGCCAACACCATAGACAGCCACGGCAAAGAAATGGAGCACAAGGTTCAACGGGCGCGGATTCAGACCAGAGAGTAAAGACACGGGACCATTCGAGAAAATGCCTCCGAGGCTCAAGTAGTCAAAACACGCTTCGCGCATTTCTTTCCTTGCCTGATCAGGTGATGCACAAAATACTTTGTAAAGTGCACCTGCCAGTGTATTTATAGTAGATGCTACGGGCTACAAACAAAATAAAAATGACTTCAAATCTCATGTTAAAGCCTCATAATTTTGAATTTAAGATCGACAATGATCAAATATGTAACACACCTTTCTAAGGGTATAAAACGATTCAAGATACTCGGACAGGGTAGCTGCGTCATTTAGATCGTGTATTGGTTGAAGAAGATTCCGGATAACAACGATATCCGACAGAGCCACAGTCATTCCTCCACCGGTTAAAGGATGTCGCATATTGAATGCATCTCCCATTAGAAGGGCACCCGGAGTGGGATGAGGATTTGCTGGCATACTTCTGTTTGGCATTGTTTTTATATTTCCTTTGTCAATTGCTGCTATAAATGCATCATAAAGTTGAGAAGGAATCTGAAAATGGATGATTTGTTCAATCAGAATGAGCAATATATGCAACAGAAATAAGTAAATGAAAATAAGCAGAAGAAAAGTTGGTCATTCTATGAGTAAACTAAAAGTACCTGAGGAGCCACCACAGTCTTCAAATATGTGGCCATTTCACCATTAGCAATGGAAGGCACTTTTTGTCCCGGGACATCAACCAAGCAACGAACTTCGTTGCTGCTGATGGGATAAAATAAGATAGGCGAAGGGTCCGCAAGAACAACATGTCCGTGATTTGCAAATGGGAGGTCACAGTTTGCCAAGACCAAACCAACAAAACACGAGGGGACTTCCACCTTCGGAGTACAAAGAGAGCGCCTCAAGTTTGAGAAACAGCCATCGCATACAATGGTGAGAGGAGCACTTGCAGTCATTTCTTCGCCATTCTTAGTCTTGTATTGCACTCCTTTGATTGTCCCATCTTCTTCAAGCAAGGACGTAACAGTTCCTTGTTCAAGTCTTACACTAAACCAGAAAACAGTACAATGACAGTTAGTTAAAAATTTTGAATCTCGAAGAAACGAGAATTTGAAATTACAAGGATTGTCAGATTAATTTCACCAATTAGTCTTTTCCGCAAATTAGTTTTAAAATGGTAAAAGTAGAAAGTTACTTGACCGGTTTTTTTTTATGCACAAGCAAAATTTAAAGTCATATAACAACAACAATCTGATATAGTGGTCAACTGTACCAACCATATGATCATTTTCAAGTAATCTTAAAAGTAAACACTTAGCATTAAAATCAGATTTTTAGTAGATTTTGATAAAAATTAATAAATATGTTGTTAAAAAGTTGTGGGCTCTATAAAATGTGTGATCAAGATTAATTGTTTGACCTTGACTTAAATTTTAATCAAATTTTTAGTGTTACCAAGCAGGGACTAAAACTATAAAATTTCAATAACGTGTGAATGGAAGAAGTATTTCAATGTAAAGAAATTTTACTTAGGAAGGGTTGCAGCCTTTTCTCTCATCCTTTGTACAAAACGGCCATTATGAAAACTTCTTCCCGAGACATCCGAACTGAATTTCTCCAGTGGATAAGGTAGCTTAGTGTTTTTACCATCCATGTAAAGCACATATCCGAAAACTTGTTGAGCATCAATATCTTGCAAACAATCTACAATCACATGCAAACAATAAAATTATGTCAACATCAGACAGAGACACTCTTCTGATTCAATGTCCCGAGACAGAAATTAATGTTGTCAACTGTATTAACCTACCTTCGAGACCTAACTCAATTAATTTCAAATAGCCTCCTGGCTGTAGAAGTTCACCAACAATCCTATCTGGCTCGGTTAAATCTCTTTCTATAACATGAACTCGTCGTCCCTCCTACAGTTGGCAGTAGAAAGTTATGATGTGATGAAGGCCAAATTTAAATAAATAAATATATTTCTGGCCTCTCTAAAAGTTTAAGAACTGGCTTATGGTAAGCCAGCAATAACAGGACTTATGATAATTATTGTCAAACTATAAATTAACAAGTATTTGAAAAAATAAAGAAGTATTTAATTACATCTATGAATGACAAAATGCAAGAAAGCTAAGGAAAAAATGGTACGAGGTACAGAACCCATAAATTATAGTAATTGGAAAGTAACTTTCAATAATTCTCTACACGAAACCATTCAAGCGACATTTATAACTTCAATAGGAACACCAAATAATGTTTCAAAATATAAGTAAACACGTAACAAACAACAAGAAGGAAACCCTAGAATAATAATAAACTGAAACAGCTTTCTTCAGCAACCAGAAATTGTTATTGAAAACATGAAATGATAAAAAAATAGGGAAAAATTGCGGAAAATCCGGAATGATTTCCTTACTTTTCCAAGTGTATAAGCCAAAGCCGCCCCAGCGACGCCAGCACCGACAATAACTACGTCTGTTCTTCCACCGTCGACCACCGGCCTGTGAATCCCGTCATCGGAGGTCTTAATGCATTGATCTTTACGTACAATCTTTGAACTTCTGTTCTTCTTTATCTTTCTTCTCAAGTTATACAACAAAACGAACCCAAATAGAGAAGCAACAAATCCACCAAAAATATACTGATCAATCATCACCATTTTTTTAGTATTGATCAAGATTTGTTTGTGATGACGATCAGAATTCAAGAATTTGAACGGATTAAATTTTCTCTCTGTATGTATGCTTGCTTTATGTGCATTCACGAGATCTTTAAGGGATAGTTGGCGCGTTTTATAGGCAAAACGCTACTTGCAAGAAAAGATGTTGGCCGACTTAGATTTCACTAAAGGTCACCTAACTTATAGATCTGTTTATGTAGGTCATTCAAATTAAATTTGTTCCATTTTTACCATTGTAATCATACTTTTGTTTCAATTTGACCATTCAGCGTATAATTGCGACCAAAACTATTATGGGATGTAACGTTTGTTTTTACATCAGTATAGTATCCCGCTTCTCCCGATGAGGCTCGATCATAATGTGTGTTTTCACTTATTTTTTGGTTGTGATCATTCTCTAATTATTTCACTATTATTCTAAAATTCTCAAACTTTTAATGAGAGTAAAGATATGTATAATTTGGAGCCAATTGTTCTGAAATTCTCAAACTTTCAATTATTAAAAAGAGTGAAGATTTATATAAATTGAAGAAATTTGATATATTTTTGAGAGAAGTGGCCGAACATGGAGGAGACGATTTAGAGGCGAAGACAAACAACGAGATATACGAATATATATGATGTTTTTCTTAATATAAATTAACTCCCTACAATCGTGATTACACTTGTAACGAAGAAAACCCGAATGTTTATCCTTCAACAGACCCACCAATTTGAACCAAAATACCCGTTTTTCCTCGAATAAGTAGTATCAAACTTATGCTTAGTATTAGATTTAGAGTATGTTTGGTAACGTGAAAAATTTTGAATTTTTTTTTTTCATGAATGTGTGGTTTAAAAATATTTGAAAAATCAAAATTTGTGGGTTAGACTAGGAATTGATGGTTGAGATTAAGTTTGAAAAGTTGTGATAAAATTTTGACCTTTACCAAACAAGCTTTTAGTCTCTGTTTGATCCCCATTATTTTTAACTTTTTTATAGTATTCAATTTTAATTATATATTTTAACAATAAAATATTGTACACATAAAACATAAAATTTTTCTGTCATTTTTAACTACACAATATCTAATCAATTACTATTTAAAATTGTTTTTCTCTCAAATAATGAGAATCAAAAAGATGTTTGTTGAATGTTTGGTATTGTTTAAAAATAATTTTTTGTAATGAACAGTGGTTTTAAGGACAATTGATGGTTGAAATTTGGTAGAAAAATGTATATTGTGGACTTGACATTTAATAAATGATTGAAATTAAATATTGTCGAAAAAAGAATTTTTTTTTTTTTTTTAAAGAAAACTAAATAAGGGATTAATTTCAAAATCTTGAGTATCTGGTATCACAGTAGATACGTGGCAGAAAATTTGTGATGCCACGAGTAATTAATTTTCGAACTGTGAAAGCTGGCATGCCCATGTCCTGTTACTTTCCTTAACCCACAATAATTGTTCATTCTTATACGTTTTTTTTTGTTTTTTTGGTAACATTGTTATCCTTAACATTTCATTAGTTTGCAAATCGTATCCTTAATGATGGTTTTCGACGTTTGACGTTTCGTTCAAAATTTATGTTTTGCTTGCTTCAAAGCAAAAGGCAAACATATAGACCTAATTTTGTATTATTATTATTTTTCGTCTTCTTCAACATATGATAACCAAATAGAATTTTAGTAATTATACGAAGACATTTTTAAGTGATATTGTGACATGACGCACATATATTGGATGGCAAAAAAGTAAGTTGTGAAGTAACTATTTACATTATCCAATGTATAATCGTCATGTCACAATGTCACTAAAAAATGCCAATTAAAAATGTTTCTGTAGAATTATTCTTATACTTTATCTTCTGAGATTTTCGGAGAAAAATTAGTATCATGGACAATATGTACTAATTGATTTAATGTTGAAAATACAAATGCGATGAAAATATTAACGACATAAATGTGGCAATCAAAATGATGTGGACCTTTCATGTAATAAAATTTTGATGCACTTATAAGAAAGATGATGCAAGTATATTTAGCCTTAATAATAGAAAATTATTTTATACTCCACTGAGCACAGTTGCATTGCTGGTTGGTCAACTTTGAGCAAATTTGTAATTGGATAGTTCATGTAAGATTTGGTGCAATCATGTCATCTTCAGTTTGCTTATAAATTAGATCATTCTATCCATTGTCCTGTATGTATGTATGTATGTATAGACAGAGACGCCAAAATTAGCAAGATAAATAACGTGTATGTCCAGTTACGACGTCAGTTTGCTTATAAATTAGATCATTCTATTCATTGTCCTATGTTATATGGATGTATGTATGTATAGACAGAGACGCCAAAATTAGCAAGATAAATGACGTGTATGTCCAGTTACATGATAATACACACGTGAGCTATTCATGAGTTTTATCTTTCATATCAATATACTAAACAGTAAATAAAGTTTCCAAATTTGCAAGCAAATAGAATTTGGTTGATTTGAATGGAAAAAAAATAGAAGTCGGGTAAATAAAAATACCAGATTTTCAAGCAAATAGAAATTGATTGATTTGAATGACTGAAACTTGCAAGAAAATAGAAGTTGGGTGACCTGATTGAACCAAAAATAAGATGGACCCTAACGTAATTCAACTCAATTTTGGATGACTCGCAGTACATTTAACCCTATAAACCGAGATAGATATTCCCTCCACATCATAATCATATCAACTGAACATTCGAGATATAAGAAACCATTGGAGATACTCTCACTAATTTCTCGAGTCAATTATTTGATTTGCATGAAGAAATGAATTTTTTCGTCTTTTTCTTGACTCTTGCTTTGCCTGTATCTTAATTAGTCAACAGCAAACTTTCGGTAATGTCCATAGGGTCAAAGGGTTGCACTTAAAAGGAGTGAAATCGTCTCATATGTACGACAGTGACATGTTAGACTAGAAATTCAAAGAAAAATAAAATTAAGAGTTAAGAAACTTATTGTTATCGAGATAAAATGTTTGATACCGTATTATCAAAAGTGATAATAACAACAGATAGAAAATAAAAGCAAATAATAAAAAAATTAAAAAAAATAAAATCATGATTTGAGGTTGTTGCTTTGAATGGAGAAGCTATGTCTACACACTCTATTGCACGTGTTCGTGTATGTTTGATTGACAAAGTTTAAATCCACACAAATGAAGGTACATACAAAAATTAGGTAAAAATTTTGGATTCTACAAAATGTATTAATTAAAAATGGAGTTTGACTATTATAAACAATTATAAATTTTGTTATACAAAATGGAACTACATTATCTCTTTGGGTAATTATATTAACACCACATTTTTTGTTAAGTGTACCATAATTTAATTACAATAATAATCCTTAATTTTTTTTTTTTAATTTTACACTTATACCTCTTAACTTTTTGTCTTATTTTTATTCTCAATTTCTATCAATTAGCACCGTTTATTGCGCTAATGATGGCTAAATAATATTTTAGGAGTGAAGAAAGTTTTATATTTACCTATCTTATATTTAAATAAATAAGATAAACAATAATTGCAAGAATTCAAAAAATATTTTTCCAATTTAATAGAATATCTAAAATAAATTTTTCAATAGAGATAAGATATAATACTTAATTATTAATGATAAAAGTAAGAATACGACAAAAACATAATAAAAGAATAATTTTCAAAATAAGCAAAACAATAGGGAAAATAATTGCAATTAAAATGTGGTGTCATTAACAATAATTGTGGTGTGAATATAATTTCCCTATTTCTTTTCTAGTTTTTTTTGTATATAAAGTGTTGGAGTAGATTTTCAAATATTGTCAAATTTGGACATTGGTTAATAGATTAAAGATGAAAATTACATATATAGGGATCCAGGCGTGGGGCCAGTTCAGACCACGCTGGACCTTGGGTTTGTACCGGGTCCGATAAAAAAAAAAAAAAAAAATTGTTATCTACTCGACAGCAGCCAGAACTCGAATTGCAGAAGCAAAGTCTAAGAAGAACTGAAGAAGTACCATCTCCCAAACCTAACTCTCCCCTCCAGGCTGCCTCCGCCTCCGCCTGCCGACTTTGAGTTCCGACCACCTGTCGACGAGTACAATTGTACGATAGACTAGTCCAACAAAGTTCTCTCAACTCCTCCACTTGCCTGCAATCCAAGTCTCACTCTCACTCTCACATTAACCAGGACACCAACACATCGTGATTAGTGATTTCCATTTGCTTAGTTGCTTCATGCTAGCTCATTTTGGAATTTTTTAGGCTGAAAGTGAAAGGTAAGGTAGCCTGCTATTTTGTGTCTTGACTTTTCAGCATTGGGCTAATGTTAAATGATAACTAGTTCTTACCCGTGCGTTGCACGACAATTGTAATTTTATGAGTGGTTCCAAAAGAAAATATGCAAATTGGTATGCTGAGTTTCAAACCTAGCGAAAATTGACAAAGAAGCAATCTCTGGTGCATTTCAACAACTCATGTTAACCATCTGCATATATCCTGCAAGTAAACTACTCAAATATAGTGGAGAGAAACGATGATCAATAAAACATCACAATCGAAGGAGCAATCTCTGATGCATGTCAGAACTAAGTCAAATGTATGCATGCCACAACAATAAATCTCCTTACCAATATTTTCTCGTCCACGTTTAGCTTTCTCTCCTCGCTAAAATCTACTAAATGTAACACTTGCTTCTGCCCAAACACAACATGGATTTCATTTGAGCATCCCCATGCATATTCTGCTCACCTCTGACCAACGACCCTTATCCTTGGGTTCCTTCCCTTCCTAGAATATTTTTCAAAGAAGTCATCAAATCTCTAATTAAACCATGCTGCAGCTTGATCTTAAAGAAACAAAATGTCACAATAAAAATAAATCTGAATTTTAAACAAACTTAAAGGATAAATTTAATTTCTAAAGTACCTGCAATATGTTGAGTATTAATTCCCACACCATCTGTAAATAGAAAAACTGTAAATAGAAAAAGTGCCAAAAATCATTAAACATCCAAAAACAACAATTGTCACGAAATTATCATAGGTTGGATCATTAAAATCCTCCCTTATCCCCCAAAGAAAATAGAAGATGTTTATCTCCAAATGAAATTTATTTTCGAAATCCAATTAGAAAATTCTAGAGAAAATAAATTAGAATGGAAGGTTTTGGAGGTGAGAGAAAGAAAAAAATTGGGTGGTGACATGTGAAAGAGAACAGAAATTGAGAGAACGGTTTGGGGATTAATGAGGACTGTAATATATATATATATAATTTTACTAAAAATACCCCCCCAATAGTCCACAGGCCAGACCACCTACTCCATCTTTATGTACAGGAAAAAAATCTGTTTTATTTCACCCAATAATGTGGATTTAGTTTCAGGTTGGAATCACGTAGTTTTGACAGCGGTAAATGGAGCAGTGCCTCGAACCCAACCCAACTGAGGTGATCGTTAAGCAGTCCAACAACGTGCCTTTTCGTGTCGATCCCTCCTCCCAAATTCTTTCTCAATGGTGGACATGGGAAGCCACTCGAAGAAAAGAACTGTTTCAAAATTGTGAGAATAAATTAATAATACATTCAAAAAAGATTTGTCCTTGAATATAGAAGTTTTACCTTGTTTGCTGTTGAAGTTGTACCAAAATAGATTGTTCTTCTGGAAGACAAAGTTTGTGAAAAAGCTCGAATACTTCACGTGTAGGCTCGTCGAGGAAGAGAAGCTTTGGACGCTTCAAGATTTGAATACAAATGCTTACTCTTCTCTTTTGCCCTCCACTAAGACCTTTTACACTCCATCCTCCAATTCTTGTGTTAATGGCATCTTGTAATCCCATTTCTTTATTGTGGCTTTGGCTCTTTCGTTCTTCTCAGATTTAGACATGGAATCAAGAGTTGGAGCTGAGCTGAGTAGTAAACAGCTTCTCTTACAGTTAGTGTTGTCATTAAGGTGTCATCTTGAGTCACATAGGACTGAATCATGGTAAATAATGGAAATGAGCCTCTGTTCAAGTGATAGCAAATTTAATCTCTAGGAATAGTTCAATCAAGTATCAACAGAAATAAATTGAACTTGCAATTGCAAATGAAACCTATGTTGGGTTTTTGAACCAAAAATAAGAAAATCATGGAAATGTTAAGAAATAAGGTGGGGATTCCCATGAAAACAAATGAATAAAGAAAGAAGTTCAATCAGATGAAGAAACAAATATGAATAATTGTGTGTTTTTGTAAACAGATTCATGTTCCACTTATATTTATGTTATAGCAATGGAAAAGTAAATATTTAAGAGAGATAAACTAACAATTCAACTGTCTAGACATCTATTGCTCCTTTCACTTAATTTATCATATCCTTCATCAATATTTCGCTAGCAGAGAACACAAAAGAAAAGAATTTTGACAAAATATGAATAAATATATTAAATCCAAAAAAGCTAGGCACACTCTAGGAGAGGCAAAATCAAATACCAAAAGTCAAACACATATAATTCATATATGTGGAAAGCCAAATAATCAACACACAAATAGAATCAAATTTTTGTTACCTGCATTTAAAGGGGTAGAGGTCCTATAAATAATTCAGTGTCTTCATCCAACTCGGCTTCCCTGTGCATATTCAACAAATTCCATTCATAAACAACCATTTCAAATTTGAAAAGAATTATTTTTATTCCAATACGGATGTCCTAATTCTATGTAGTTATTAAATGAACAACCACTCACAAACCACACTTAGATCAAAATCTATGGAATTCTCAAATCAAGACAAAAGTAGTTCCAAATAGACCAAAAAACATAGAAATTCAACCTTTTTGAGGCAAGAAGGGAAGGTGATTTTTGCAGCCTCTCGATTAATGGACGCCTTCTGAAAATTTCAGCAAGCCCCTGTATCAACAAAAATATTAAAACCAAGAAGTGAAGCCTCTTTATTTCCCACTTTAGCAAAAAACCTTTATTTTTTATATTTGGAAAAATAAAATTACAAAGTATTTGAGCAACACCTTGTTCAGACTATGCACAAAAAATTACTTTAGATGGGTAGTTGATTATAATTGCAAACATAATTCATAAAAAAAAATGAAAAATGCATCATAATTCAGATAAGGTGTTCTAAACAGAAGTGAAATACATGCCATAGGGTCATAACAGTACAAAATCAAAAAATATGGAAGGAGTAGGAAATTCAATATACCATTCCAAAATGAAACAAACGATTTCCAAAAACAGAAACTATATAATCTGTATTCTCCACCTGTTGTTCAAGATTAACAAATTCAAACCCAAATAAACCATTCCCCTGTTACCTGTTGGCTTTGAACATACTGGTCCATGGAGCTTTAGACATAGCTCCTGCAGCAAACAAAATCACACCTTGCAAAATTCAGCAAGTACTTCATCTTCAAGAAAATTAAAACATGAGAAAATCTCACAAAGTTTTAAGAACAAAAAATTTGCTAGCGTTTTATAATCTAGTGAAATAAATTTTCAAAATCAATTCAAATCACACTTAACCCATTTCCAACAACAACAATCTGTAGAGAAATAAATCCCAGAACCCACCAAAAAAATTTATGAATAAAACTGGGAATAGGAAGGCTTACCTATTGAGAAGCTTTTCCTCCATCCTCATAAAGAACTTTTTGCAGTAAAAAGCTTCTCCTCAAAGTGATGATGGTCGCTTGAGTACAAAGAGCCTGAAAATTTGCACCAGCGAATCCCATAGTTTGCCTTGTTAAAGGCTTGAGTAAGAATCCAGTAATAGCCTTAGGCCACTTCACGATCAAACCTCCCAGGCTGCCTTAAAGAAGTATCAACTGCATCAGGACGATTTGTAGCTCCTATAACAAAAACCAAACCTCGAGACTTTAAACCGTCCATTAAAGCAGGAAAAGCGGAGACAACTTAACTATGTGTTTGATCTTGTTGCATATTGCTGCAGGGGCCCAAGCCATCTATCTCATCAAAGAAAATGATTGAAGAGTGAAAACAATACCAAGAAGATAAAGCACAAACTTGATCTTGAATCAAAGAAATAAGATGGCTTATGACTACAGTCATCTTTTTTCCAATCAAGTAAGAGTAATAAGATTACAATGCAAAACACAATAATGAATTGAAGCTTACCACAAGGACTTGCCTCTGCCAATGGCCATAACCACAAAGCAATCTTTACCACAAAAACTTTTCTTCACAATTTCTTTCCAGTAGGGGCGAAATTTTGGAAACCCAAAACATTCCAGTACTAAAAAAATAATAAAAACACTAAAAACTTTGAAGAAAAACTTAAGCAAATAAATTTTAGTAATTAATAAATGATTTTTCGGTAAGATTGATGAAACCTAGTTCCTTTTTTCTCTTCCCCTTCACTCCAATCCAATCTTTCTCAGCCGTTAAAGAGATTTTTAACTCGCTACAAAGAATCAATTGCTTATACTGTACAGTCCGAAAAACCAAAAAATCAAAACCAAAAACCATAAAATCGAAACAACCGTTACCGAGCTGCAGGGCCACAGGAGAGAGGAGACGGCACGGGACGGGGTCGTTTACCTTGCTAGTAATTTTCAGCCATGGAGGAAGCATCCAATGTAGATGAATTTTACGGTGGCGGTAGCTGTTAAATGAAATGAAGGAAGAAGATGTAAAATATATATATATATATATATATATATATATATATATATATATATATATATATATATATGAATATGATTTTTTGTATTAAGTTTCTTGTTTTGAATTCTCGATTTTTTAAAATTTCAGAAAAGCTCTGTCCTTCACAGTACAGTAAATGCGCATTTAAAATTCTGTCCTTCACAGTGAATTTTGAATTGTTGTTGACCCAAATACTGGGATGGGAATCCGAAAATCAGTAAAAGTTTTTTTTCTTCAGATTGATAGGAAACAGTAGGCGGGAAAAATGGGAGGGATTTTCTACAGCACTTAACTGCTTTTATATAATAAATAGATGGTTTAAACTTGAATTGGGTTAATGTGAAATATTAATTGTTAAATAGTGATTGATTTATGAAAATAGCTGAACTTGATTTAGTATACAGTGTACTGATTTTTTCTTTTGGAAATAGTAATTTATTTATCATCTCTTGTTGTCTATTCGATATTGATTTGGAGTTTGGGATATTTTTAATTTATTTAATTAATGATTAGCTTTGTTTGAATTTTTTGTAATTTGAGATTTGTGGTTTGTTGAGTTGATTTAATTTTGAGATTTGTGATTTGTGTTTTGTGAAGTTCATTTGTGAAAGTTGATAATTAAGTTATTGTACAATGATTTCAAATTATAAAAACTCGCAAAAAATGATTATAAGGTATTTCATTTGAGTCAAAATTTGTTTACTTCTCATTTGTAAAACTAAGTTTTCTCTATTTAGTTTAATTTTTCTCAAAAAAAAAAATAAATAAATAAATAAATAAAAAAAAGAAAAATCGGGGGTAGCCCACGTCCCCCTTCAGCCCCCCCCCCCCCCAACTCATTTAATTTTCGACTACGCCGACTACAAATCATGGCTCCGCCACTGTAGGGATCGTGGAATTCACAAGGTTCAAACTGGGGTTGGAACACGAAGCTTAGGCAATAAATTGGTGCGCGCGCTAGTTAGGAGTGGGAAAAAAATGGAAATCGAGCCAATCGACCCGAATCAAAACCAATCAATTTTTTTATATATATAAATAAATAATAATAAAAAACTAAAAATCAAAATTGATCAATTTTCAATATCAATATCGAATATCGAAAGTAAAATCGAATAAATTAACTTGGGTGTTTATCTGGTTGTTTTCTTATCATTCTATCAGCTGCAACTTGTTCTCAACTTAGAGCTTTGATCTATTAAGAATTCAGGCAACCAGAGTCCCGTTAAGCAAATGGCTGCAAGGGAAACATAGCCAAGAAATTCAACATAGTGAGGCGTGGGATCAAGAGATCACATGTCTTGATTAATACACTTCCGCACACACCTTCCTCAAATTGGTATCAGAGCCATTACACGTATTAATATGTCACAATCAAACAATAATTGTAATGCTTGTTATGCACTTCACAAATAGTTTACCTTTCAGTACGAAGCATTTTTATGGTACAAAGAAAGAATTGACTCAAAGAAGTTTTGGGGAAATCCTTATTATACTCTAAATATGGAGCAAAAATATCTTGAAACAAAACAAGATTATGAAAACAATTTACGTACATTCATCATACACTATGCAAATTGCCACCATAGTTATAGACAACTCTAGTACACAAATTAATTGTTATACATGTCATGCACATATTCATCTCATAAATTCTGAATTTCATATTTGCGAATTTTATGAAGAATTTTATAGACACCAAGTTTTTGCAGGAGTCCACAAAGACTCTTTAGAAAACTGTAGACAACAAAAAGACAAAGCTTTACAAAATTATTACGAATCTGTTTCTAATTTTTTAATTCACTACATCACACAACATTATAAATCATGAGCATAAATCTTGCTAATGAAGGAACATTTCAAGAATATGAGGAGATTTGCGAACAAATTGAATCAAAGGGAAATTTTTCAAATGAAGTTTTAATTTCAAACGAAAAACTTGACAAAATATGTAAAACCACTTTATCTTTAGATCCAAAAGAAATTTTTTCACAACCAAGATTTATTGATAAATTCATGAAAAGAAAGAAACATGTGTATTACGGTGTATCGCATAAAGAATTTGCGATTAACGCTCAACATACATACGGAAAAGTAGGAATCTCTCTACTAACTAAAAATGATATAAACCAAGCAAAACAAAAAATTGACCTTGAAGATAACAAAAATCTTTACTGGGTTACAATTGGAGCAATCAGAATCCAATTGAAAAGCACACTATCAGAAAAAACGGATCAACCAATCCGAATGTGTTTAATTGATGAAAGAATACAAAACCCACAAGAAGGATGTCTAGGATCCCTTGAAGGAAACCTAGCATGTGGTAAACTACTGTTTACAGTCTATCCCAGACTATCAGTAAGTTTACATGATCAAAACTTTGACGGAATACTCTCGTTTGTACACAAGTACGGAAGAGAAGACTTAGTCAAACACAATAATGTACCTTTTTCAATATCATACCTCGTGAGTCATGCAATCCATAATTCTCACAACATGGTTATAATAAGAGAACCAAAAGGAATCAAAATTGATCCTTTATTCTCTAATTACATAGAAAATAAAGAAACAGAATTTGACTGGTTAACGCAACCAGAAAGAAGATCTATAAATATAGATCTTAACACTAAAAGGACCCTAATCAAGGAACAACAACCACTTCTCATAAGAAGTAACTCACAAAATAAAATAAATCCACCAAAGCTGAAAGAAAAAGAAAGCGATGAGTTGAGAAAAACAAAGATACAACTCAAACAATTAAGTGAAACTGTCAACAAAATGGCCGAAACACTTTATGGTGATCAAGAAGAAGAACCTGATAATTGAAATGTCAATACCAGAACTTCTAAAAGAAATTAACTCCATAAAAGAAGAAATCAGAGATGTTAAAAGAAATTTTAACATATTTGAAAAACAAATTGAAATTTTACTTGAAAAACATTCTGCTATCATTATAGCAGGAATTATTAACAATAATCAAAATAACAAAATAATTTCAAAGATTAAATCAACACAAAAAATTGGAATTTTTGAAAGAAGGGGAGAACTCTCTCCAAAAACAAAAGCAAAACAAGATGAAATTCCAGAAGGAAAATTTGATATTGACCATTTAGTATAATGACAAGCTTCAGGAAAAATCTTGAAATCATTTACGAGACCAGCCAGGAGTTGGGACTCTTAAATGTTTTATTGGCATTTGAAGACAATGAACTTGACAAGATTGTTTCAATCGTCAAAAATATTGACATAAAAGAGAAAATTATGACAATTTCGGACAATGAAAACAATGAACAACAGAATCAAGATCAACCTGAATCACAATATGAAACAGATAAAGAATCTGACAGTGAAGATGAAATCATCATTCATGAAAGATTTCACACTGGAAGAGAAACAGATCCTAACATGGGACTTGGACCGACAATCAGAGAACCAAAACCAGAAACTTTTGAGATTAAAGATGACAATCCATCATCAATTAATCCAAAAGGAGATGGGAAAAGACATATGGGTGACAACACACCAAGACCTGACCCCAAAATGCTAGAAAGGAACTTTGATCAGAACCTCTTAGTTTCTGATTTTATTCCAAAAAGACAGAATATAAACCAACAAGTAACAATTTTGGATATAGATTGTACTCTAGATCCAGAAAAGATCATTGATGCATGGTATAGTTATATCATGGTTGCAATGATTGTCAACAAAGAAATAATCAAAAATGAAATAAATTCATGGAATTATGTACTCGCTAGTACCAGAGGAAATGCAAGATATTCCTTGAAAGCTTTACATACGACACAAAAAATCAAATCTGGAAAGATTCAATAGGAGTTATTCCAAAATTCATTGAAAGAATTGTGGACCAAATATACAAACAATTTACTGGACAAACTTTTGAAGCATTCAAAAGTAAGAGATCTGTAATTGCAATAGCTGATGCATTAAATCACTTAGAGAAAACCTCTATATGTGATATGTGTTATTTTGAAAATTATGCTTGCGAATTTTCAAAATTTTTTTACATATGTCCACCTGACAAATGGATAGAATTAACAGAAAAATTCATACGTAAACTACCAGAACCATTTAATCATGAAGTCATGAGTGACTTTGATGAATCAATCAAAAAACAAAAAGAAACCATTGATCCAAGAGTAAATGCTCAAATAGACATGTCCCTTGGACTAGTCATAACTACAACCAGAAATTTAATTGCTGAAAAATGCAAACAAAACACATTGGTAAGAGAAAGTGTTAAAACAGTTTACAAAAATCCAAAAATTTGTTGTAACAATTACCTTGACCAAATCCCTGGCCAATATGGTTGTCAACCAATAAACACCCAAAAGAAAACAAGGAAAAGATCTTTTAGAAATAAAAGATATATTTTTAAAAAATACAAAAAACCTTATAACGAAAAAATTTTTAGGAAAAAGAAATTTTTCAAAAAATTTTCAAAGGGGAAAATTCCATATAAGAATAAAAAATTTGAAAAAACACAAGACAAAAAGAAATTTTGTCCTCAAAAGAAAAAGAATTGCAGATGTTGGCAAAAACAAGGCTTCTACCCAGTAGAAGATCCTAGTGATACAGAATCCCTGTATTACTTAACAAGTGAAACTGAATCTGAGTCATCTGAAACAGAATTTTCAGAGGATGAGTAATAAAAATGTTACAAATCCAAACTCAATCTACATACCTATAAAACTCAGTTTTGAAGGATATAGAAAATTTACATTACATGCTTACATTGACACTGGAGCATCATTATGTACTTCCAGTAAATTTGTTATTCCAAAACAATTTTGGGTAACAGCAGAAAAAACAATGAATCTAAAAATTGCTGACAAATCTGAAATCAAAACATCAAAAGTAGTAAAAGGATTAAACATTGAGATAAGTGGATACCACAAATCCCAATGGCAAACTTTTTATTTCAAAATTCCAACAGTATACCAACTTGAAATTGGAATTGATTTTATAATTGGAAATAACTTTTGTCAGTTATATCATCCTTTCATACAAGAAATTGAATCCATAAGTTTTACTCTTAACGGAAAAAGACTTTGGATATCAAAAAAAAGAAAAGCTGTTGCAATGAATTTTCTTCAAGAGAAATTCTTGAAAATGACAAAAATCAATTGCAATAGGAAAATCTTCACAAAACCTCAAGGTGAAAATATTACCCCAAAAAGGAATATTTTCATAACAATAGAAGAACAAGGAAAAATCAATATCAACTCAAAAAGAGAAGAAATCCTAAAACTTTTTGACCAATGTTGCTCAGAAAATCCTTTGGATCCAACAAAGAACAAAGGAAATATGACTGCAACAATTGAACTACTTGAAGAACACAAAAATACAATAATAAGAGCAAAAGCAATGGCTTATTGTCCAAAAGATAGAGAAGAATTCTCTATACAAATCAAGGAATTACTTGAATTACAAGTAATTGAACCAACAAGATAACTAAGGCAGATGGATATTTAATTCCAAATATGCAAAGCCTACTACAATTAATCAAAGGAAAGAAATTTTTTTCTACTTTTGATTGTAAATCAGGATTTTGGCAAGTTATACTTGATCAAAATGCAAGACATCTAACGGCATTTAGTTGCCCGCAAGGACATTACCAATGGAAAATCATACCATTTGGTTTAAAACAAGCACCTGGTATTTTCCAAAGACATATGGATAATATCTTCAAAATACACGAGAAATTTTGTTGTGTATATATTGATGATATTTTGGTCTTCTCAGACAATTAGGAAGATCATGAAAAACATATAATCACAGTACTTCAAACAATATGCAAATTAGGCATTATACTTTCCAAAAGGAAAGCAGAAATGTTTAAAGAAAAAATTGGATATCTAGGTATGGATATTACATATGGTTATAAGCAGTTAAAACCACATGTTCTTACTCATATTCATGAATTTCCAAACGAAATACAAGATCAAAAACAATTGATGAGATTTCTTGGATGTCTCACTTATGCAGAATCTTTCATTAAAGATCTAGCAAAAATGAGAGCACCACTTCAAAAGAAACTCAAAAAAGATTTTAAATGGATTTGGACTAAAGAAGATACTCTTTATGTACAAAAAGTCAAATCTAAAATAAAAAATCTACCATCATTATATCATCCAAAAAATAATGACAAAATGATAATTGAAACTGATGCATCTCAAGAACATTGGGGAGCAGTATTAAAAACATTTGACGAAAATGAACAAAAAGAACAACTTTGTGGATATGCTTCAGGGACATTCACAAATCCCGAAAAGAATTACCACATCAATGAAAAAGAAATTTTAGAAATGAAAAAAGCCATAACAAAATTTAGAATTTATATCATTACTAACAAATTTCTTGTTAGAACTGATTTTACTACATGTAAATCATTTTTGAAAAATTAGGTACACCCAGATTACAAGCAAGGAAGACTAATCAGATGGCAAATGTGGTTCAGTCACTACAATTTTGATATTGAAATCATCAGAGGAAAAGACAATTCTTTAGCTGATTCACTCACAAGAGAATTTGCTTTTTCAGGTAAAAATGTCTGACATCATGGAACAAATGGAAGACATTGAGACAGAAATTGAAACAAAAGAAATTGAAATTTCTGTTAAACAAAATGAAATTACAATGCTGCAACAAAGCATTAAAGTCCTCAAAAAGAAGTTGATAAGGCTTCAAAAACAAGGGGAGGCAGGCGAAAGTAGCAAGACTACTGGAGCAAAAATTACAGTTTCAAAAGAAATGCCTATCATCGAAAGTAGCAAGACTACTGGAGAGAAATTTACAGTACTTGCAGAAAATGTTACTGCAACAAGCTCGCAAGGGCTTAAGGGAATTCAAAACCCGCAACTTGGACCACAAATCCAATTACATACAGGAGGTTCTTCGGAAACTCAATGTTCTCAAGAACATACGGTTATTCAAAAACCAACTGAAATATCTCAGACACAACTGGAAACCACACCATTGGTGGGGGTAAATACTTCCATTGCAGGTACAAGATTCTATACAATCTTTGATGGTCCTCATAGAGGATTCTACACAAGTTGGGCAGAAGTCGAACGCATTGTTAAAGGAAAACCATACAAACACAAAAGCTTTAAAACCTTTTCAGATGCTCATCAAGCCTATCTGGACTTTTGTACAAAAAATGGACACAGCCCAATCCCATACAAAAACTTGTTTGACCAACAAAACTTAAATTTGAGACCAAACTATTGTCAACCAGACATTAGATCCAGGCCCAGAATGCCTACATTCATACCACCATCCGAAAACCAAAGGATAAAATTCTTTTCCTACAGTGAAGCAGCCCAATCCAGCAAACCAGCCCAAATTCCAACCAGGTTCAAAAAACTTGGAAAAATCTCAGCCCAAAAGGAAGAAACCACCTTTCCGGATATCAAACTGCAAGATTTTCTCTTGCTTGAAGAAGAAGCACGTACAATAGGAGACTCTGCACCAGAAGGAGGGTACTATGGCAGAATTGAGAAAAAATTCGGTCAAGTTGGTTGTTGCAAAATTTCTTCGTTTACTTCAGTGAGTTGTCCAGCAATTGGAGTGTTGATTTCCACTTCTTGGACTGTCTTGATCTGTACGTGATGATATCCTTTGACAAGAATATTATCCTCATTCCAAAAAGGAATTGTACTGTTGATCTTGGGAATGATTTTGAGGTTTTTGTCTTTAATTACAAATTTAGCAAAATCTTTGACTGTTTTTACTAAATTTTCATCAAGTAATTTGATTTCTTCAAAATCATTTCCAGGAATGATTTCTTTAATTAAACCGCAATGGAATGATGTCTGTACCATATTGGGCTCAGCTCCTGCAAAGAAGATGAACTGACCGAATTTTTTCTCAATTGTGCCATAGTACCCTCCTTCTGGTGCAGAGTCTCCTATTGTACGTGCTTCTTCTTCAAGCAAGAGAAAATCTTGCAGTTTGATATCCGGAAAGGTGGTTTCTTCCTTTTGGGCTGAGATTTTTCCAAGTTTTTTGAACCTGGTTGGAATTTGGGCTGGTTTGCTAGATTGGGCTGCTTCACTGTAGGAAAAGAATTTTATCCTTTGGTTTTCGGATGGTGGTATGAATGTAGGCATTCTGGGCCTGGATCTAATGTCTGGTTGACAATAGTTTGGTCTCAAATTTAAGTTTTGTTGGTCAAACAAATTTTTGTATGGGATTGGGCTGTGTCCATTTTTTGTACAAAAGTCCAGATAGGCTTGATGAGTATCTGAAAAGGTTTTAAAGCTTTTGTGTTTGTATGGTTTTCCTTTAACAATGCGTTCGACTTTTGCCCAACTTGTGTAGAATCCTCTATGAGGACCATCAAAGATTGTATAGAATCTTGTACCTGCAATGGAAGTATTTACCCCCACCAATGGTGTGGTTTCCAGTTGTGTCTGAGATATTTCAGTTGGTTTTTGAATAACCGTATGTTCTTGAGAACATTGAGTTTCCGAAGAACCTCCTGTATGTAATTGGATTTGTGGTCCAAGTTGCGGGTTTTGAATTCCCTTAAGCCCTTGCGAGCTTGTTGCAGTAACATTTTCTGCAAGTACTGTAAATTTCTCTCCAGTAGTCTTGCTACTTTCGATGATAGGCGTTTCTTTTGAAACTGTAATTTTTGCTCCAGTAGTCTTGCTACTTTCGCCTGCCTCCCCTTGTTTTTGAAGCCTTATCAACTTCTTTTTGAGGACTTTAATGCTTTGTTGCAGCATTGTAATTTCATTTTGTTTAACAGAAATTTCAATTTCTTTTGTTTCAATTTCTGTCTCAATGTCTTCCATTTGTTCCATGATGTCAGTCATTTTTACCTGAAAAAGCAAATTCTCTTGTGAGTGAATCAGCTAAAGAATTGTCTTTTCCTCTGATGATTTCAATATCAAAATTGTAGTGACTGAACCACATTTTCCATCTGATTAGTCTTCCTTGCTTGTAATCTGGGTGTACCTGATTTTTCAAAAATGATTTACATGTAGTAGAATCAGTTCTAACAAGAAATTTGTTAGTAATGATATAAATTCTAAATTTTGTTATGGCTTTTTTCATTTCTAAAATTTCTTTTTCATTGATGTGGTAATTCTTTTCGGGATTTGTGAATGTCCCTGAAGCATATCCACAAAGTTGTTCTTTTTGTTCATTTTCGTCAAATGTTTTTAATACTGCTCCCCAATGTTCTTGAGATGCATCAGTTTCAATTATCATTTTATCATTATTTTTTGGATGATATAATGATGGTAGATTTTTTATTTTAGATTTGATTTTTTGTACATAAAGAGTATCTTCTTTAGTCCAAATCCATTTAAAATCTTTTTTGAGTTTCTTTTGAAGTGGTGCTCTCATTTTTGCTAGATCTTTAATGAAAGATTCTGCATAAGTGAGACATCCAAGAAATCTCATCAATTGTTTTTGATCTTGTATTTCGTTTGGAAATTCATGAATATGAGTAAGAACATGTGGTTTTAACTGCTTATAACCATATGTAATATCCATACCTAGATATCCAATTTTTTCTTTAAACATTTCTGCTTTCCTTTTGGAAAGTATAATGCCTAATTTGCATATTGTTTGAAGTACTGTGATTACATGTTTTTCATGATCTTCCTAATTGTCTGAGAAGACCAAAATATCATCAATATATACACAACAAAATTTCTCGTGTATTTTGAAGATATTATCCATATGTCTTTGGAAAATACCAGGTGCTTGTTTTAAACCAAATGGTATGATTTTCCATTGGTAATGTCCTTGCGGGCAACTAAATGCCGTTAGATGTCTTGCATTTTGATCAAGTATAACTTGCCAAAATCCTGATTTACAATCAAAAGTAGAAAAAATTTTCTTTCCTTTGATTAATTGTAGTAGGCTTTGCATATTTGGAATTAAATATCCATCTGCCTTAGTTATCTTGTTGAGCTGAGAATAGTCTACAATCATTCTAGCTTTTCCTCTTCTTTTTTCTGCTTCTTTTCTAACCATGAAAGTCGGTGAAGAGAATTGTGAAGTACTTGGTTCAATTACTTGTAATTCAAGTAATTCCTTGATTTGTATAGAGAATTCTTCTCTATCTTTTGGACAATAAGCCATTGCTTTTGCTCTTATTATTGTATTTTTGTGTTCTTCAAGTAGTTCAATTGTTGCAGTCATATTTCCTTTGTTCTTTGTTGGATCCAAAGGATTTTCTGAGCAACATTGGTCAAAAAGTTTTAGGATTTCTTCTCTTTTTTAGTTGATATTGATTTTTCCTTGTTCTTCTATTGTTATGAAAATATTCCTTTTTGGGGTAATATTTTCACCTTGAGGTTTTGTGAAGATTTTCCTATTGCAATTGATTTTTGTCATTTTCAAGAATTTCTCTTGAAGAAAATTCATTGCAACAGCTTTTCTTTTTTTTGATATCCAAAGTCTTTTTCCGTTAAGAGTAAAACTTATGGATTCAATTTCTTGTATGAAAGGATGATATAACTGACAAAAGTTATTTCCAATTATAAAATCAATTCCAATTTCAAGTTGGTATACTGTTGGAATTTTGAAATAAAAAGTTTGCCATTGGGATTTGTGGTATCCACTTATCTCAATGTTTAATCCTTTTACTACTTTTGATGTTTTGATTTCAGATTTGTCAGCAATTTTTAGATTCATTGTTTTTTCTGCTGTTACCCAAAATTGTTTTGGAATAACAAATTTACTGGCAGTACATAATGATGCTCCAGTGTCAATGTAAGCATGTAATGTAAATTTTCTATATCCTTCAAAACTGAGTTTTATAGGTATGTAGATTGAGTTTGGATTTGTAACATTTTTATTACTCATCCTCTGAAAATTCTGTTTCAGATGACTCAGATTCAGTTTCACTTGTTAAGTAATACAGGGATTCTGTATCACTAGGATCTTCTACTGGGTAGAAGCCTTGTTTTTGAAATGTATTTAGGAGTTTAATCCTGTCTTCATTTCCGATTTTTGTTGGGCGTTCGTTTGCATAATGTCCAGATTCATTGCAGAGCCAACATCTGCAATTCTTTTTCTTTTGAGGACAAAATTTCTTTTTGTCTTGTGTTTTTTCAAATTTTTTATTTTTTATATGGAATTTTCCCCTTTGAAAATTTTTTGAAAAATTTCTTTTTCCTAAAAATTTTTTCTTTATAAGGTTTTTTGTATTTTTTAAAAATATATCTTTTATTTCTAAAAGACCTTTTCCTTGTTTTCTTTTGGGTGTTTATTGGTTGACAACCATATTGGCCAGGGATTTGGTCAAGGTAATTGTTACAACAAATTTTTGGATTTTTGTAAACTGTTTTAACACTTTCTCTTATCAATGTGTTTTGTTTGCATTTTTCAGCAATTAAATTTCTGGTTGTAGTTATGACTAGTCCAAGGGACATGTCTATTTGAGCATTTACTCTTGGATCAATGGTTTCTTTTTGTTTTTTGATTGATTCATCAAAGTCACTCATGACTTCATGATTAAATGGTTCTGGTAGTTTACGTATGAATTTTCCTGTTAATTCTATCCATTTGTCAGGTGGACATATGTAAAAATATTTTGAAAATTCGCAAGCATAATTTTCAAAATAACACATATCACATATAGAGATTTTCTCTAAGTGATTTAATGCATCAGCAATTGCAATTACTGATCTCTTACTTTTGAATGCTACAAAAGTTTGTCCAGTAAATTGTTTGTATATTTGGTCCACAATTCTTTCAATGAATTTTGGAATAACTCCTATTGAATCTTTCCAGATTTGATTTTTTGTGTCGTATGTAAAGCTTTCAAGGAATGTTCTTGCATTTCCTCTGGTACTATCGAGTACATAATTCCATGAATTTATTTCATTTTTGATTATTTCTTTGTTGACAATCATTGCAACCATGATATAACTATACCATGCATCAATGATCTTTTCTGGATCTAGAGTACAATCTATATCCAAAATTGTTACTTGTTGGTTTATATTCTGTCTTTTTGGAATAAAATCAGAAACTAAGAGGTTCTGATCAAAGTTCCTTTCTGGCATTTTGGGGTCAGGTCTTGGTGTGTTGTCACCCATATGTCTTTTCTCATCTCTTTTTGGATTACTTGATGATGGATTGTCATCTTTAATCTCAAAAGTTTCTGGTTTTGGTTCTCTGATTGTCGGTCCAAGTCCCATGTTAGGATCTGTTTCTCTTCCAGTGTGAAATCTTTCATGAATGATGATTTCATCTTCACTGTCAGATTCTTTATCTGTTTCATATTGTGATTCAGGTTGATCTTGATTCTGTTGTTCATTGTTTTCATTGTCCGAAATTGTCATAATTTTCTCTTTTATGTCAATATTTTTGACGATTGAAACAATCTTGTCAAGTTCATTGTCTTCAAATGCCAATAAAACATTTAAGAGTCCCAACTCCTGGCTGGTCTCGTAAATGATTTCAAGATTTTTCCTGAAGCTTGTCATTATACTAAATGGTCAATATCAAATTTTCCTTCTGGAATTTCATCTTGTTTTGCTTTTGTTTTTGGAGAGAGTTCTTCCCTTCTTTCAAAAATTCCAATTTGTTGTGTTGATTTAATCTTTGAAATTATTTTGTTATTTTGATTATTGTTAATAATTCCTGCTATAATGATAGCAGAATGTTTTTCAAGTAAAATTCCAATTTGTTTTTCAAATATGTTAAAATTTCTTTTAATATCTCTGATTTCTTCTTTTATGGAGTTAATTTCTTTTAGAAGTTCTGGTATTGACATTTCAATTATCAGATTCTTCTTCTTGATCACCATAAAGTGTTTCGGCCATTTTGTTGACAGTTTCACTTAATTGTTTGAGTTGTATCTTTGTTTTTCTCAACTCATCGCTTTCTTTTTCTTTCAGCTTTGGTGAATTTATTTTATTTTGTGAGTTACTTCTTATGAGAAGTGGTTGTTGTTCCCTGATCATGGCTCCGCCACTGTAGGGATCGTGGAATTCACAAGGTTCAAACTGGGGTTGGAACACGAAGCTTAGGCAATAAATTGGTGCGCGCGCTAGTTAGGAGTGGGAAAAAAATGGAAATCGAGCCAATCGACCCGAATCAAAACCAATCGATTTTTTTTATATATAAATAAATAATAATAAAAAACTAAAAATCAAAATTGATCAATTTTCAATATCAATATCGAATATCGAAAGTAAAATCGAATAAATTAACTTGGGTGTTTATCTGGTTGTTTTCTTATCATTCTATCAGCTGCAACTTGTTCTCCACTTAGAGCTTTGATCTGTCTATAATTTGACTTGCACTATGAGTAAGCAAATCCTTCAAATCCAACTTCCCAACTAGAAAATAGATTCTTTGTAATTTGTTATTTACTGCTTTGTTATTTATTATTTGACTTGCACTATGAGTAAGCAAATCCTTTAGATCCAACTTCCTGACTAGTAAATAGATTCTTTGTAATTTGTTATTTATAGCTTTGTTATTTACTGCTTTGTGAATGATTGTAATTAGAATGCTATTTTTGAGTTTTGAAGCAGTTTTCTAGTTTTTTATTATTATTTTTTTTAATATTTATGAAGTTGTTTTTGCAAGTTTTAATGCTGTTTTTTAAATTGATTTGCTTTTTTTTCATTTACATGTTGTTTTTTCATATTTAATTGATGTTTTTTATTTAATTTTGATTTTTGCACACATTTAGACATTTGCATCAAATTCAAAAATAAAAAATAAAATAAAATAAAATAATAGAAATCGAACAAAAATCGAAACTGTTCAATTCTAGAAATTGAATGAAATCGAATTAATAAATGCCACGCCTGGCACCAACATTCATTTGGGTGGCACATGCACGCGGCAATGCACTTGTTCATGGTGGCTTCCGTGTTCAGAATTGTTTTTGCTAGTTTCTTTCAATATTTCTGTGGTAATTTCATTTGAAATGACTATGTAGGATGCATGTTTCTTTGATCAATATTCGAGTATGGTTCGTCATTCGTTTTTTTTTTTATTTTTTTATATATACACAACTTTAAAAACGACTTCATTTTATCTTGGAAGTGTATGTGTTCCTGGGTTCATGATCATTGAATTGGTAGGACAAAATAAGGTTGCGTTTGGTTTGTTATTTTCAACACGTTTTCTGTTTTTCAATTTTGTAAAATACTGAAAAAGTGTTTGGTCCATCATTTTCAAAAATGAAATTTCGAAAATATAGTTAAGCACTTAAACTTGGGTCCGTTTGATAGCCATTTATTTCCTATGGAAAATGGACTTTCCATCTCTTTTTCCATCTTTTGCCTGGTTTGATATGCAATATTTTCTAGGGCAAATGTATTCCACTTTTGCCTCAATTTCATCTTTTGAATGAATTTGCTTTCTAACCTATTAGGTGGGAAATATCGTTTGATCTTTTTCTGTTGTTGTTAATTAACTTTATTTTAAAAAATAAATTAAAATTATTATTATCAAGAACAAATATGTGAGAAAATTTTGAAAATATTTTTTTTTTTATTAAAATAACTCAATATTATCAATTTTTTCATAAAAAATAATGTCAATTAAATAACAAAACTTGGAAAATTCCTTACATTTCCACGTAGAAAATTATTTCAATCAAACATATAAAACTTTCAATTCCCAGAAAAATGTTTTCCAGGAATTCAATTCACTGAAATTCGTTTTCTTTCTATCCAAATTTCATCATCGCAATCAAACGGACCCTTATAATATAAATCAAAAGACATTTTTGACGTTTTCTATTGTTAATTCTGAAATCACTCAAAATGTGAAAAACAAGCGTTAAAATAAAAAATGTTAAATAAAAAAAATGTATAAGATATAAAATTCAAATATATATAGAATATTTAAAAAATTAAAAAAAAAATTGATAAATTCTAAGCAAATATCTTGGTATATATCTAGTCATGCACCTAATAGTTCGGCTGATTTTGCGAGAGCTATTCCACATTAATTAATAATTAATATATACGTAACTGACTAAATTAATTAATTTTATGTAAAGCCACTTTATCGGTGGAATCAAATTATTCAGCAATTAATTTATTGGCCGATTATTCTGCCTTCGGATCCCCATGGCTTAATTATTAGGCCCCCACCCCACCCCATCCCATCCCAAAATAAATAAATAAATAAATAAATAAAAAGAGAAGGAAAAAATGCACACAAGATTGTCACGATCAAGGATTCAAGAGGGGCTTGATTTTCTAAAAATTAGTTTTATCAGTGAAAATGTAACTTGGAAACGTTTAACAAAATAAATAACTTAAATATACGTTTGATTTACTCTTAAATATCGATTGTCAAATATGTTGTCATCTATGACAACTTAACAACGATAACTTTCACTTCTAGTGTAATAACATTTTGAATTAATTTACTTGGCCCTATTTTTTATCTAATGTGTTATCAATTTGTATATTGACAAAATTATAACGATTGATTTTGATGATGATATAATGGGTAAATTGATGGTTGCGTGTCAAGTGTAATGTAGGTAACACAGTCAATAAATCAATAGGATAGAGTAGCATGGTTCGCATATTTTTACTTGTGTAATTACTAATTAGTAAGGTGTAAATTACTTTGTTGTTGATTTTTATCCTTTAATATCTTGTTGTTCTTTCTAGTATCTTGCTATCTTATGGACTAGGATTGCACACGATTTGTAGCAAAATTTCAAAAAAAAACATTTAAACGGTTTAAAATTTTTACAAACCTAGCTAATTGCTAAGCCATTTCATTTTCTAAATCAAATCATTTTTTGCGATTTGGTACGATTCAAAATCACGATTTGCTAACAAATAAATTAGTAGATTACAAACGATTCAAAATCACGGTTTGCTAAATAGGAAATTCTCAAAGATACATAAATTAACATTTTTACAGTGCTCTAATTTCAAATAAATGATGTGCTTAAACTTTGAAGTTTATTTGAATAATATTATTTATTTGTCTTGCTAGTTTGGGGTCAATATTTTTCGCATTTTTCTCCTTTCCGTGCCTAATAGGGCACAAGAGTTACATGCTCTCAAAGTAATATAGCTAGATTGGCCTATTGTGAACTAAACTTGATTTTATGTATCTTTTTTAGAATAATACTATGATGAGTATAAATTTTATTCACACTCGAGCATTTACATAAGTCTCAAGTCCGAGCTCTGTGACAAAGTATAGTCTCCTAATCAAATGTGTAACCCCGAGGACCACCATGAACCCGAGGAGGACCTCAACCCCGACCACATGAATATCACCCTATAATATATTTTCTATCCCCGAGGAAGACCTCAACCTCGACCACCATAAATCCGAGGATGACCTCGAGTCCGAACACATGAATATTATCTCATATTACATCTTGATACCCCCGAGGAGGACTTCAACCCCGACAATCATTTATATCCCGAGCGTATCATTTGTCCTCATCCCCGAGCACTTGAATATTTAGCCAGTCATATCTTGGTATCCCCGAGCAACATATGAACCTCGAGACCGAGCACTTAAACATTACATCATACACCATATTGAGAACCCCGAGAACTTGAACAACCCCGAGGAGAATATAACCCCCGATCACACTTAAAATGCCTGTGGCGAAAACGTTGCCCCGACCACTCATAATACCCCCTGAGGATAGAATACCCCGAGTACATATATCTTACCAAAAAGGTGCATGATGTGCTCGGGGCACGTCTCTCATTGATCGGGCATGACTTGATCTGATACGTGGAGTCTACAACCTCCTAATTCCAATAGAACTCATCTTCCAACAGAATCCTATTTGGGTTTTACAACCTCATCCCTAAAAAATAGGAGGATGATTCCTAACAGGACTCATGCAATGCAGGTATTTCAATCATATCATAATTCGTCCATATATCACTATAAATACATGGCACTCAATCATAATTCAAGTACACAATTATCTCTATAATTTATAGCCTATTGCATAAATTTTCTCCTTCCTCTTTACTGACTTAAGCATCGGAGGGGCGACGAGGACACACCTCCTCGCCTTTATTGCAGGTATTCGGAAATCCAGTTCGTGCTAGTTTATTGCTCAAGCTCAGAATATTTCAGGTGCGATTTTTAGCATCATCATTGGCGCCGTCTGTGGGAATCATCACTGGAAGCCATGGTTAATACATGTTCTGGACTTCCACAAGCCACATTACCTGCTCATGATTATCCTGTTGTGGGGGAGCAGGTGCCCTCGATGTTCCCAGCAAACCCTACTACATTACCAGGAAATCAGACATCACACCCCCCAACCTTCTGTTGATACCCAGGCAGCATTGGAGGAACTTCGTCAGCAAGTCGCTGCATTGACTCAGTTGCTCACGCAGAAGAACCAGCATGCGCCAACACCCGAGGAAGGGAATGCTTCATTGGTCCCACCGAACCATATTGCTAGGGCAAGTACCTCGGGACTACCCCCGTCACCACTGAACATGACGAGTTCAAGAACAGTCTCCATGCCCCCTGTCGAGCTTGCGAGAATTATCCAGGAGGGAATAGCAGCCGGTATACGACAAAATACTCAGGCGACAGCAAGTTTCACCCTGAACACTCCATTCACACCAGAGGTTTTAGCCTTTCCCTTACCAGACAGGTTCAAGTTCCCGAGGATAAAGGAGTACGATGGTACAACCGACCCCGTAAATCATCTCAATGTGTACACTGACGTCATGAATTTGCAAGTTTCCCCCGATCAGGTCATGTGCAAGGCGTTCCCCCAAACCTTAACCAGTGCTGCTAGGGATTGGTTCTCAACTCTTGAACCAAACTCTATTTCGACATTCACAGATCTTGCCAATAAGTTCTCGGATTTCTTTGCTAGTAGTAAGCGCATAAGGAAAACGACTGCCTCACTTATGAGACTCAGTCAAGGACAAAATGAAACACTACGTGAATTCATGACCAGGTTCAATGCTGAAAGACTACAGATCCCTGATCTTCATATCTCTGCCGCTGTATCTGCTCTTACTCATGCTGTAAGATGCGAGTCTTTCAAGATGTCTCTATCGAAAACACCACCAAAATCAGTGACCGAGCTCCTTACTCGAGGAGTGAAGTACATCAATATGGAAGAAAAAATGTACCCCAGGAAAAATAGCCCGAGCACTGAAAATTCAGATCATATAGAAAGTAAGCCTGAACACAAGAGACAACATGACCATGATACATGGAAAGATCAGGCTCGGGGCAAGCAAGAGCATGACCCTCCTACACCCTTCACACGTCTGAACGCCACAATGGCAAGTATCCTCATGGAAATCAAGGATCTGGAGGAGTTGAAGTGGCCATCAAGAATCAAGTCTCATCCGGACATGCGAGATAAGAGCAAGTATTGCGAATTTCATCATGACCATGGGCATACCATCGAGGAGTGTCATGCATTACAGCGAGAGATTGAATCTTTAATAAAAAAGGGGTTTTTAAAATCTTACATCAGTACTGAAAAACGCCCAAGAAATGACCACGTTCAATGAAAGTCCGAGGATGAAAAAAATCCACGGCCTGAACAGTAAACGTCGTCGTTGGTAGAACAGCCTCAGGAAGAAACTCACACAACGGCAGCCCAAGCCTTGCTAGCTACTGATCATGCTTTATTTTATAAGTTGTATGGGTTTTCATACCCTAGTCTTTACCATTTCTTTTCGTTATTTCGTTTTTCTTTTCTTACATATAGCATCGGGGGCCTACGTGCCTACCTTTAATTTCACACTAGATAGGTCGAGTCTATACAAGCAATATGAGATGTCATCCAAAAAAAAAAAATCTCCATCATTGTTGAACACACAAAGCCTTGCCCCGCGCAAGCACTCAAAGCCTTTCCTTGAGCAAGCTCTCAAAGTCTTGCCCCACGCAAGCACACAAAGTCTTGCCCTGTGCAAGCACTCAAAGCCTTGCTCATGCGCAAGCACACAAAGTCTTGCCTCGTGCAAGCAAACAAAGTCTTGTCCTGCACAAGCATACAAAATACTTGCCTGCGCAAGTACACACGGCCACCCTAAGCAATCAAGTAATCAAATTGATATAATTAAGTCCTCGGGTCTACATAAGCTCAGGCTTATTCCTTACTTAACATAAGCTCTTGTCTATTTCTCCTTATCATAATCATCGCATCATGATACCTCACTATTACGCATCCATCTCTCCCCTAAACTCGATAATGGATGCGCGGGGGCCTATGATGAGTATAAATTTTATTCACACCCGAGCATTCACAAAAACCTCAAGCCCGAGCTCTTTGACAAAGTATAGTCTCCTAATCAAATGTGTAATCCCGAGGACCACCATGAACCCGAGGAGGACCTCAACCCCGACCACATGAATATCACCCTATAATATATTTTCTATCCTAGAGGAAGACCTCAACATCGACCACCATAAATCCGAGGATGACCTCGAGCCCGAACACATGAATATTATCCCATATTACATCTTGATACCCCCGAGGAGGACTTCAACCCCGACAATCATTTATATCCCGAGCGTATCATTTGTCCTCATCCCCGAGCACTTGAATATTTAGCCAGTCATATCTTGGTACCCCCGAGCAACATATGAACCTCGAGGCCGAGCACTTAAACATTACACCATACACCATATTGAGAACCCCGAGGACTTGAACAACCCCGAGGAGAATATAACCCCCGATCACACTTAAAATGCCTGTGGCGAAAACGTTGCCCCGACCACTCATAATACCCCCCCGAGGATAGAATACCCCGAGTACATATATCTCACAAAAAAGGTGCATGATGTGCTCGGGGCACATGATGCTCGGGTCACGTCTCTCATTGACCGGGCATGACTTGATCTGATACGTGGAGTCTACAACCTCCTAATTCCAGTAGAACTCATCTTCCAACAGAATCCTATTTGGTTGATTTCCCATTTTATCCTCACATTATTTTCTTTTTTTCAATAATACACTTAGTTCATTTATTGAAACTTATTTATATTTAGTTTTATTTTTATTTCAAAACATTAATTATCTACGTTGACTAAATTGAAATTTCATTAATTTATCCATGATGACTAAATCGGAATTGGTTATTCAATTAATATTAATTTAGTGTTGTTACTTATTAATTTACTTTTAGAATATTGTCCAATCAAGTTTCATCTCCCTGATAACTCCACTGAATATTTCAAATAGTGTGTTTATGCGTTCAATAATTTTTTTCCATTATTAATTCAAACAATTATGCTTTAGTTATCGATAAAAATAGATTTTTTATAATTATTTTCAAAGTAGGGTGAGTATGAAACTTTTTATTTTTAAACTTACTTAAATTCTTATCAAAATCATCAATTAATTTTTATAAAAAATATATATGTTTTTCATTATTTTCTTATTAAGAATATAAAATAAATAATTTCAAACTCTTTGGAAAAAAAAATCAAAATCAAAATTTTAATTTTAATTTATATAGTCTCTGTTTGGTGATGATTAAAATAAGATTTTGATATAAATTAATAAAATGTGGTTGAAAAGTTGTATGTCCAATGAAATGTATGGTTAAAATTAATTGTTGACTTTGACTTAGATTAAAATCTTTTTTTAATTTCTCTCAAACGGGAACATAATATTAAAAAATTTTCCTTATAAAATATGTTCACAAATTAATTCAATTTATCCATATACAATTTTTTTTTACATTTTTTGCGACTTACCATTAATATTTTATAAAGAAATTATTGATTTGCCTAATATTTTATGATATCATATTACTTCTAATATATCACACGCGATTTATTTATCAAGCAGACATTTTAAATAATTGTTTGATATATATATTTCGAAGATCTGGACGAAAAATTTCAATAAAATATTAATATATTAAAAATTGAAATTCATTTACAATTTTCCTCTAACAATATCAATTATTTAAATTATTTTCAAAAACAGTATTAGTACGTAAAAAACGTTACTTTAACATTCATCATATATATAAGACGTGCGAAGCACGTGTTTACTACTAGTTATCTAAAATCCTTGCTCGATATTTCTATTTCCTAATTGCACGATTCTTCAATCTTTCCTTCTCGAGTTAGCTTCGGTTTGCCGTAATTAATATTTTCAACCACATACTTGTAGACCCTAAATTAAGTAGTATTCACTTATATATCATTCATTTTTATCTTTTTATAAACAAGACTGCTTAAAAATTCTTTTCAAACAGAGGCTTAAATTTATTTGATCTCCTTTTGCTATATGAAAAATGGAGAAATTGAATAACCAAACTTGATGAAAGTCTAAAGATGTCATAAAGATTTATTTGAATTTCTTTATAAATACAATATTTAATTTATAAATTCTTAGATTTAATAGATAGATTTTTTTTAAAAATAATATGTTGCCTAAAAAGAAAACTTCATTTTAATATATGTTATACAAATAAAAATATCATAATTATAATCAATTTCCATTTTAATATTTTATAAACAATAAAGTTATTTTGTTTAACAAACACTCAAATGTAAATTTCGAGACGGGCAAGTGGGCAACTATTATGCCTTTACCAAACACACAACCAATTCCTAAAATTAATTCTTTCCCAGTAAAGTTAAAAGTTAAAATTTATTCTCATAAATACCAAACTAAAAGAAGATTTTAAAACCGCTTAATTTTGACTCCAAGTGGTTGAACCAATCATATATTCATAATCTGCTGGAGGAGATAGAGTCAATTTATAGCGACAGGGAAAAGAGAGCACATTTTCAAAGAAAACGACCATCTAACATGCCATTTTATATTAAGTTATTAACCAGCTAGGGAATCAATCAGCCGTGCGATGCATGAAAAAAAAAAGTGAGAATAAAGATAATTCAATATAAAATTAAATGAATCATTTAATAAAATAAATAAATTTCGCAAATAAAAAATAAGATTATCATTTATTAGTTTCATATGACTACAAATTTTAGAATATTTCTTTATACACAATATTATTTGTTGATTTTGTTGGTCTTTCATTCTTATCACAAATCAACATCTTTAATCCGGAATGATTTGTCACCCTAAAATTGCAACATAAATTTGTACATGTATAAATACTAACCGTTTAAGAAGAAATCCCACACGCGAGAGTGATTGTCCTTGACTCTTATTAATAGTCATAGCATAAGATACCATCAATGGAAATTGTCTTATTTGAAATCTAATAGGTATCCTAGAATCAGAAGGGTTCAACGACGTCCTTGGAATAAAGAACTTGTGTCTTGCATTGTTGTCAGAAAGAATTTGACATTCTAGATCATGGTTACCAAGTTTTGTAACTATCAACCTTATTCCATTGCACAATTCATATGTATGATCAATATTTCTCAGAAATAACAATGGATACTACAAAGGCAAATAAAGAGGATACACTTGCTTATCTGCTACAACGGTCCACCACGTGACGCAATAATGATATCCCGTATCCAGGCTGTGTATCAAAATCCACCTACAATCAATCCGACAATTTCATCGACAACAGGCAAATCATATCGCGTATCATCGGCCGCTCACCAACCAATAACTAAATGTCTTACATTTGAAGTGTTTTCCTCAATTATCTTTTCTCTAATCCACCTAAACTGCCTTACCAAATTGTTGTATTTGACTAGCATATCATTCAAATCAAAAACTATACAATCATGCAAACTGGGAGACAATTTACTTATTGTTGTAAAAATTTAAGAATCATAAATATTAAATTAAAATATAACAATTAATATCATGACATAGTTAATTATTTTTTAAAATTAGACTTAACAGTTAGGACAAAAACTATTAATAACTATATCATTTCAAAACAAAATAAATAAATTTGTTAATTGTAATGTTAAAAAATGTGATATGAGACTTTCTGGAATAAAAATATTAAATAATAAGTAATGTAATTGTAAATAAAATTATTTTGATAAATAATCTAATATAAAAAAGAACGTTATTATGTATATATAACAAAGAACTTAAAAGTAGGATTATTTATAAAAATATTTAATACAACTTGATTAAATATTCGATACAAATGTAAATGAAAATTTGACATTGGGTTTGTATGACTGAACAAAATTATTTATCCATAAGATTAAGACCTATAAAATATCACAATCATTATAAAAAATTATTTATGTATTAAATGTAATTTTCTATAAAAATACTCATTAATTTAATAAAACACAATACAATTGAGCTCGAGTTTTTAGAAGTACAAAATAACTAAAAAAATAAGATTATTTATGAAAAGTTTTATGTGATAAGGTTTATTTAGTATTAGATGTGTAATACAACTTCGAAATAATTTTGAACTAAAAATTTTACATTGAATTTTTATGACGGAACACAAATACTTATTTGTAAGATTTAAAACATTAAAAGATAAGAATAATATTATGAAAAACGAGAGGTTTAAACACACAAAAAAGTAAAAAAAAAAATCTCCGTAAAATTCTCTATAATTATGTCTCATTCCATCATTGGTTGAAAGTAAAAGCAGTGTAAACACAATAAAAGTTGAGTTTTCTATCCAAAACTCATCTGCTTTTATAAAAAACTAGTACTTCACCCGTGCGATGAACGGAAGTTATTATCCGCAATATCGATTTCAATAAGTATTCATAAAATTTTAGTGCTTATACATAATCAACACATATAAATGCATAAAAAAGAATTCTCTATCACAATAATTATTAGAATTCAAAAAATAACATAAGTAATTCAAATTATTAAAAAAATCTTTGAATAGTAAACGTCATTTTATTTATTTAAATAATAAATTTATTATTGATTTCAATAATTTTTATGAATTATTAACAGCTTCATTGAAAAAGTAAATTTAGTAATTTTTTAATGGTATACATTTGATATAATATTATCATTATGTGCACGAATATTATATTGATGAATGTGAAATATATTAGTATATTTCTCATAACTTCTACATTTGTCTCTTGTATTTAACGTACTTTTTAATTTTTATTGAAAAACATCAATCACATTAATTAAAAAATAAATAGTCAAAATATTTGAATTTAACCAATGAAACTTTATTTGCATAAATAAGTAGTCAAAATAATAATTTCAAAAATCTCGTGATTATCATGATACGACAATCGAACCAAGTTGGAGATTACGAAATTATACCGAAAATTATATCCTATAATCTTTAAAAATTACTAAAATCAAGAATGATTGAAAAATATTAATCATTCTATTAATATTATTAACTAAAAAAAATAAAAGTATTAACTCTTCAATGTTAACCTTCGTTTAATAGGTTTTCTATAAATTATTTATAAGCATCACATTTTTTCAACACACTTTTTAATAACATATTTTTTTAAAACTAATTTTCAACCACACATTTTACCTTGAAACAAAAATATAGTTGCTGAATATAGGCTTAATTTATTAAAATATTAAATAATAATATATAATATATATTTTAGAAAATATGATTTGTAATATTAAAGATAACAAATAATTTGACCATTAATGATTAAAATACAATTTAATTATTGATGGCTACACATAGAATTTTAATATAAGAACAACAAATAAATGAAAAATCAAGATTAAATAATAATTATAATACTGATAATTAAAAATATAGATTGAATTCATTCAATATTAATGTTAGTAATAAAAATAATAATAATTATAACCAAAATATACAAATAACAATAACATCATATTAATTATTTACTATAAT